>OX596077.1:114865231-115187731 GCA_951394005.1 Protophormia terraenovae | reverse complement strand
GCTGATCCTGGTAGCAAGAGTTTCCCTGCTGTTCCTTATTCATCTTTGGATTTTCATCCTACTTGTGGCATTAACAATTACAATGATGTCTATCAAGTACGCAATTGTGAATTGGTGGGTTTAAAGGATTTAGATCATAGCAAATCTTGGGTGCAAGATCGTATTGTTGAATTTATGAATAAATTGATTTCCTTGGGTGTGGCTGGTTTCCGTGTTGATGCTGCCAAACATATGTGGCCAGGAGATTTAAAGGTAAGAAGTCAATTGAGTTAAAATAATTAACTATTGCCAAATGTTAAAATAATAAAGATCGCGATCTTTATAAAATTATTATAATGATCACAAATTTAACGGATTCTTTTTTTTATAATTGTATTAACAAAAATCCTCTTTAATTAATTATTAATTTATTTAATTAATTCTAGATTATATACAATCGCCTAAACAACTTGAATACCGCTCATGGTTTTGCTGCCAACAGCCGCCCCTTTATTACCCAAGAAGTCATTGATATGGGCGGTGAAGCCATATCCAAATATGAATACACCGACTTGGGTACCGTTACTGAATTCAGACATTCCGATTCTATTGGCAAAGTATTCCGTGGTAAAGATCAAATGCGTTGGCTGGTTAACTGGGGTACAGCTTGGGGTTTTATGCCCTCCGATCGTTCCTTGGTATTTGTGGACAATCATGATAATCAACGTGGTCATGGTGCTGGTGGCGCTGATGTTCTTACCTACAAAACGTCTAAACAATATAAAATGGCTACTGCTTTCATGTTGGCCCATCCCTTTGGTATTACACGTGTCATGTCTTCATTTGCCTTCGACAACACCGATCAAGGTCCACCCACTACTGATGGTAACACTATACGTTCGCCCATTTTTAATGCCGATAACTCTTGCAGTGGCGGTTGGATTTGTGAACATCGTTGGCGTCAAATCTATAATATGGTTGGTTTTAGAAATGTTGTTGGCTCCTCGGCCATTCAAAATTGGTGGGATAATGGCAGCAATCAAATAGCTTTCTGTCGTGGCAATAAGGGTTTCATTGCTCTCAATGGTGATTCGTATGATTTGAATATGTCGTTGCAAACCTGTTTGCCTGCTGGTACATATTGTGATATTATTTCGGGTTTGAAGTCGGGTTCGAAATGTACTGGAAAATCGGTGATAGTAGGTTCTGATGGTCGTGCCACGATTACCATACGCACTTCGGAAGAGGATGGTGTTTTGGCTATACATGTCGATTCGAAATTGTAAAATGTTTAACATTTTAATTTAGTTAATAAGAAAAGATGAATAAAAACGGATATATTTTTTAAAAATTTAATTCAAAGGATTTTCTTTTAAGAAACAAATGTTTTGGGTAAGAAAATGTTCTTTTAATATTGGTTTTTAAACACATACAATGTAAAGTGTGTACCGAAAAAGTACAAAAAAGGTTTCATTTTGTATACCCTCCAGTTTTTTATACGTTAGTTTTTCATAAATATTAATTTTCTTTATCCATATAAAATTGTGAGTCGTTTTAGCTATTTCCATCTGTCTTAATATGGGAAACCTTTTTACATCCAAACCAGTAGCACAAATTAAATGAAATTCGTTGTTGTTTAATCAGTTTGCTATTTAAAATCAGCTAAATCGCGTCAGTAGTATATAAAGTATAGCTTACTTGTACCAGTATTTAAAAGGGATTTATAAGTCTTTTAGAAGTTCTTTTCACACGTTGCACGTTGGGGTACAATTTGTGTCAAAAGTGGCGATTAATTGAATTTTAAAATTTAAATTTGTGTAATAAAGTTGGGTACCGAATAAAAATACACAAAATTATATATCAATAGCAATTAAAATCTTCAAGCTACGTCGTGTTGTTTTCTTATAAGGAGCTGTCAAAGTTAAACATTTTTTTACATTTTTGAAAAAGAGTAAACAATTAAATTTTCATCCACTTTTACTGTTAGCGGAATTTTTCTATAAAAACCATACTATATAATAAATTTAAACTAAGATTCTTAACTCCCGTGGAAACATTGTCGGAATTAACAATAAAAAACTTTTTAAATATTTTACTTAAAAAAGTACCAAAAATTTCTGATAAAAAAAAAAAGATAACATTTTAAATTTATTTTTATTATGCTTTGGCTTAGAAAGTTAGTAGGGTGCCAATATAGTACCAATTTTTAACATCTTTTACGTCCGAAAGTTAAAAAACTACCAACTTATTTCTTTTCTTATTTTTTAGTATAAAAGAATATGACTAATAGAGCTTGAAAATTCTCATCCATAAATAACAATATCTCTTTAATTTCAGGTTTCTAATATTAGAATAAAGAAAAATAAATATTAGAATTACGAAATAGTTTATTAGAATAAAGAAAAAGTACCAAAAAATCCCTTTTAAGGATTCTGATTCACTTAGGACCTTACATCGTCACTTTTATGTTTCTAGTATGAATATTACAGAACATTCAAGAAGTACTATTAGAAGAACGAAAAAGTACCACAAAGTTCCTTCTTATAGATTCTCATTCACTTAGGACCACATATCTTTAATTTCATGTTTCTAGGTTGAATATTATAGAAAATTCAAAAAGTACTATTAGAAATTAAAAAATTCACTTAGGACCACAAATTTTTAATTTCATGTTTCCAGGGTTAGGTTAGGTTAGGTTAGGTTGCACAGGCTGTCTCACTATCAAAAAGGAGACTCACTTGGGTCCTTAGTTCCCTTTGTGTTGCCTGAAAAGAATTAAAAGAATTAAGAGATAGTAGAGAAGGAGAAAGAAAGGAAAAGAAAGAAGAAGAAGAAAACATCGTCAGAAACAGAGCGAGCAGGTATAGAATGAAGTGTCCTATACATTTATCTTGTGAACCAATTTGATCCCCTGATAAACAAATCTAGCCTATACAGAGCCATATTCGATAGGTCCCTAAGATCGTTAAAACGCGACCTACCCAATGAGCGTTGCCTAATGTCCTGCAGAGCGGGGCAACCGCATAGAAAATGAGCTATAGTCTCCTCTTCCTCTAAATCATGACAACTTCTACAGTAGTCATTGTAAGTAAGTCCCAATCGACTCGCATGCCTACCAAACCTACAGTGGCCTGTCAGCAACTCGATCATATTTCTGAGCCGCTCTCTGTTTAGACTCAATAGGAATATAGTCCTCTTATGGTCCAAATTTGGCCATAAAATTCTAGAGACTGAGCAGGCATTTTCCTGTGACCACAGTACCTGAGCCCTATCCAGAAACACTCGCTTCACATGAAGCTTACAGAACGACAGGGGGCTCCACAAAGACGATCAATATGATCATCATCCATCATCGACCCCCTTTTCGCCAGAGAATCAGCAGCAATATTGCCTCTAAGAACCCTGTGTCCTTTCACCCAAATGAGTGTTAAATTTGAATGTCTCGCCATCCCATTCAGAGATGCCCGGCATTCATGGACGAGTGTCGACGTGGAGTAGACACCGATCAGGGATTTAATAGCAGGTTGGCTATCAGTAACAATACGAATATTCCTATCAGAAATCCTGTAATACCTAAGCCAGTTCGTTGCCCTTTTAATAGAGTTCAGCCTGAAGAATGCTGCAACCGTCAGGAAGCCTAAAGGATACACTGGTATTTGTTTCCTCGATGAAGAACCCACCGCCTACTTGGTCCCCATTTTTAGAACCGTCAGTATAGATCCACATACAGTTGGGATCAAGTTCCAAATCAGCATTCCCTTGAAATATCACTCCGAATTTCCTGTCGAAGAAAGGAGTTGGGATGCAATAATCTATATGGTCTGGAAGATCATCAATGATCCGAAGGATACTGGAGTGACCATAAGTTCTCTCCCTCCAGTCTCCTGCTGCGCTCAATCTAATTGCGGTGTTGATCGCAGTTTGATTCAAGTTTGCTGGTAGCCAATTGAGCATTGCAAATAGTGCCTTGGTAGGAGTTGATCTCATGGCACCAGTCACGAGAACAGCAGAGGTCCTCATAACCTTAGTAATGTTTCCAGGGTCATAATTTAAAAAATCCAAAAAGTACCATTATAAGAACAAGAAGGTATCACAAAGTCGCTTTTTATGGATTCTCATTCATTTAGGACCAAATTTCTTTAATTTAATGTTTCTAGATTAAATATTATAGAAAATTCAAAAAGAACCATTAGAAGAACAAAATAGTACCAAAAGTCCCCTCTTATGGAATATCATTAATTTAGCACCACAAATCTTTAATTTCATATTTCTAGGTTAAATAATATATAAAATTCAAAAAAAGACCATTAGAAGAACAAAAGGATACCTAAGCCGTCTTAGAAAATGTTACCGAGACTTTTTTTTTTTTTTGTACCTACGTTCCAAATTTAGTCTCTCTTGCTTTAGGCGTTTGGGCTGTTAGGTGATGAATCAGTCAGTCACGTTACTCTTTTTTATGTATATATAGATAAAAATTCGTTTAAAGTAAAAACTTAAAATGGAACCGTAAATTTTAGGTATTAAAGTGTACTTTTCTTTTCAAGTATTTGTGAATAAATTTTGTGTCAATAATTTTGTTATTTTTTTGAAAATTGTACTAAAATACACTAATTTTCAACTTTCATGGAATGCAACTTAAAATTTTAGAGGATGTTTTTCTGAAAAATAGTACATATTGTCCACTTTAATATTATGAAGAAATCTCATAATCTCAACTTTGCAAGATGTTGTTCAAGTCATTTTATTAATTCTTCATTTACATAACCGAGCCCAATAGCTTTGATATGGCTAATCAAAGCTACTAAATAAATTACAAACTTCAATGAAAAGTAAAAAATAAAGTAAAAGTAAATAACAAAAATAAATAATTAACTAAAATTAATAATAAATAATGGTAACAAATCGTATTAAAATGAGATTAATATATAATATAGCCATAATAATAGCTGGAGTATCTACAGTTAGGGACAAAACTATTTGTACACCTCATATATTTCGTATACCTTCACGCACATTTTCAACAGATCCGCTGTTTTTATACTTGCTTACAATGTATTGTACTGTGGAATGTTGCAAATTTACTAAATTACTTATATTCCGGAGAGATTTTCCTTTTTAATGTTCATCAATAATTAAATTTTTAATATCCAAACTCAACTCTTTTCGCTTTCCCATTTTTGATGTGCTTATTATTCAAAACGTTAAAACCAACTTCTTATTTTGTAAAATAAAACTCGATTAACGAAGAAAATATAACGGTATTTAAAAAAATCATCATACAAGAGTCCAACGTACAAATAATTGTACAAAGTACTGATGTACAAATACTTTTGTCCTAAAGATTTTTACTTAAATTGTACTTTTTTTTAACAATGTGTTATATATTAATTTATTTTTTATCAAATAATTCAATAAAAATGGACCTGAATTAAAACTACATATAATAATTTTTTATTCTTTATAAATTATTGAAGATATACGAAATGCATGGGTGTACAAATAGTTTTGTCCCTAACTGTATGTGTGTATAAGCCAAATTGACCGGGAATATTTTTTGTTTCAGATAATGATGAAATTTTCAAATGTAGGTCTATGAAGCCTAAGATAATTTATCTATTATATAAAATTTTGTTTCGGTCTCTAGGACGGGCAAAATGGGCCGTTATCATCTGATCACGCCAGGCACTACATATGTAGATATTTCATTTTTTTTTTTTTTTTTTTTTTTTTTGTAAGAAAAAATTCATTAAATTTTTCACAAAAAAAAATGTTTTTATTGGGAAATTTCTTAAGGAGATGCAATTCAATATGAGTTCTAGTATGGTATTGAGAAACATAATTTACATATCAAATATTCAGCATTAAGTACACCTCCTTTAGTTGGAGCATTAACCGATATAACAAAAATGACTTTCATCATGACCATCAATACTAATTGTGTTAGGAATCCACCTTTGAATACTGGAGGATTCCATTAAATATAATTGACAAAGTAGCAAATGACTTTTGGAGTCCTAAAATATAATTATTTCAGACTTCCTTTCTATTTTCCCTGATGCTGACCAAAAATTTCAAGACAAATACCATTATATACGTGAAAATTCTGATTTTCGATGTTCCTATTTTATACTCATTCGATATAATCGTTCGATGAAAATCCTTCAGACATACTCACCATTGTCTCTTCCAAGTACTTCAAAGCTCCATTGACGTACAATTTTCCGGAAATACAAGTTTTTTACAAAAAAAAAAAAATACATTTCTTGACAAAATTTTCAAAGAAATGCACTACGAAAAAAATGTTCATGTTGTGCCTGGCGCATCCATATGGTAACGCAGATATTTAGTCCATAAAAAACAGGATAAAAACATTTTATATATATTGATTTATACCAATCATAAAAGATTTTTCTGAAAATTTACACAGTGTCAAAAAATTTATGAATTACTTTTTTATGTCGTTAATTTTTTACATTTTTACCAATAGTAATTTTAAGTGTTTCCAAAAGGATCACTTGCTTCCAAACACATAATACTAATGACTGCTAATATTATTAACAAGTTTCCATATGATAAAATGTAATTCAAATTTATTCAACATTTTTAGTATTTCCTATGCTATATAGCTTTTTATCTAACCATTGTTTGTATTACCATATGGGTGCGCTAGGTCAATTTGGGATAAATTACTATATTATAATTTAAAAAAAAAATTAAAAATCGTGCTTCTACAAAAATTCCATGATCCTGAGTGTTCACATATTCAATTGATTTCGATTCAAAGACCGAAATCGAATAAGAAAATTTTCTTAACTCAAGTGGCAAGGAATTCCAAATCCTTGAAACTCGTACCTGAAATGATTTACCAAATGTATTCAATCATCTAATAAGAAAAATTATCTGTGGATTTCTCGTATAGCGGGAGAATTTAAATTTGGGTTTTTATTAAATCTCTATTTAAAATGTATTTGTATCGCCAAAAGCATAAAAGCAGTACAATTTTATTAGTTCTTTGTTTATTTTTTATTTGTTTACTTCGATTACTTATAAAATGAATTATAAAAAAAATTTAATTATAACATGATACAATAAATAACAAGGTACAAATATTAGAAAGTTCTCAAATTTATTTTCCTTGAAAAGTCAGTCAAAAGAAAATTTAAAAAATAAAGCAAACTTTAAAAAAATTAAAAAATATTTGATATTAAAATTATAAAAAAATTTGAAAATAGAATTCCACATTTCAAATGTAAACAAAACATATTTAAATTAAAAAAAAAAAAAAAAATTACCGAAAAATTCGTATTCGTTTTCCAATTCAAATAATTCACATAAAATATTTAGATTTTATTAATATATATACAGTGAACTCTCGATAATGTGAACTAATTAATGTCGGGGTAGTTCATATTTTCGAATTTGTTCACATTTTCGATTGTGATTTTTTTTATATATATATTACTAGGTTATTCTTTCTAAAAATCATTTCTACAAGGAATGAAAATGCAAAGATTACTAAAAAAACTTTTTGTAATTTATTTGGAACATAAAAAGTTTTTAAAAATCCATTTTATAAAGAGTACATACGTAGTATGTACATAAAAAACAAACAAAATATTACGACAAAAAAATAAATAAAATTTACAATGAAAAAAAATAGGTACATATGTACATATATAATTAAATATGGAAATAATCGGTTATTATTTTCTGTTTTTTCTTTTGTTCGACCAGCTTATTTACCGCCAATTCCCTGATTTTTTTTCAATACTTTAATGTCAGTTTGATCGACCATTTGAAATTCAGCCCATTGGACAGCTTTGTTAAAAATTTCGACAGCTTCTTTGGCTTTAATGTTGTTTTCAGGCGCTTCAATAAAACAGTCGTCATCATCGTCGGACTCTTCAATTAAATCATTTTCATCAAATGGCGTGACGTCCTCACAAGGATTATTGATCCAATCTCTAATGTTTACAGCAGTAAATACTTCCTGAGGGCACAATGTCTGTAGAAGATCTGCAGCAGTATTTTCTAAAGATCTAACCTCTGATTGCCACTTTTCTTTTAAAATGCTCAAAGGAACATTAAATTCAGGATCGTCTTCATCATTTACCATATTCAAAATATTTTTCCAACAGTTAGATAAAGTTTCTTTACCAACTCGGTTCCAGGATGCCTCTAGAATAGAAACTCCTTCTTTAAGTGTGATTTTTTTCATCGATTCAAGCAAATCCCCCTCTTTTGCAATAATTGTTGCCAGAAGACTGTTCCTATAATGAAGTTTGGTGATTCTAATTGCATTTTGATCCATTGGCTGGATCAGAGCCGTTACATTTGGAGGCATGAACATAGCTTCTATGGAACCATTCTCGGATTTAAGGTCGGATTCTAGTGGATGGGATGGGGCATTATCTATTAGGAGTAAAGCTTTTACTGGTAATCCTTTCTTCGTTAAAAAATCTGTCACCTTAATGAAAAATAAAACAGTAAGAATCCCAATTGAACTATTTTTACATGTTTACTTACCTTTGGCACAAAACAGTTGTGAAACCATTCTTTAAAAATGGAAGAAGTCATCCAAGCAGACTTTGAATTTCTGTAGTTTACGGGACAGATAAAATTTTTAAAACTGCGAGGATTTTTCGATTTTCCTATTACTAAAAGTTTTATTTTATGAGATCCTGACGCATTTGCACAGCATAAAAATGTTATCCTTTGCTTTTCCATTTTTGCACCTGGAGCGCTTTTCTCCAATGACGTTACATATGTCCTTTGTGGGAGAAGTTTCCAATATAGACCAGACTCATCGGCATTATACAACTGATCATTGTATAAACCCAAATCTTCTATCTTTGCTTTCAATTTAATTTTAAAAGGATTTACGAACTGAGATTGTGCAGAAAGTTTTTCACCGCTTATCTGAAGAAGCCGAATTCCGTATCTCTTTTTAAATTTTTGTAGCCACCCATCGCTAGCATTGAAGTCATTTCCGTTTTCACTTATGTTTTTGTGAATTTGTTTGGCTTTCTCTTTCAACATCAACCCACTTACAGGGAGATTTTTATTCCGCATGCAAATAAACCACTTATAGAGCGATTTTTCCATTTTTGGAAGCTCTGAAGATCGTAATGTTTTGCGTTTTCCGGGTCCATAAAACGTATTGTTCACACATTTTAAAATATTGTCTTTTTTATTTTTTATTGAAGATATCGTTGATTTTGCAACTTTATACTTTTTACTTAAGACTGTAACACTCGATTCTTTTTTTAAATATTACAAAATTTTGCATTTTTCATTTAAGGATAAAAACTTTCGACTGTTTTTAGACATTACTAATTTTAAAAATAAATTCACGAACCTACCGCAACAAGTTACATAAAGCGACTAGCATTAAATACCTTTAAAATAATGGCATACTATGGTATTTATTAATTCGGGGATTCCCAACATTAAAAATAAATGCTTCTACAAATTAAAAAATCCCCAAAAATTCAAAAAAAAATTGTTCACTATTTAGAGCCATTAAACTTTGTTCACTATTTAGAGCGCCCATATAAAAAACTGAGTGTTCACATTAGTGGATAGTTCATTATATTGGATGTTCACATTACCGCGAGTTCACTGTATATATATTTTTTTTTATAAAAAACTACATAACGAAACAAGATATAATTAATTTGTATTATTTTGAATTAATTTTTTGTACTTAAACAGGCATGAAAGAACATACTATTGTATGTACATATACATATAACAAAAAAAAAAAAAAAAACAATTTACTTATTTAAAAAATCCGTCATTAAACATTGGCGTTTATTACTTTTTAAACTGATTTCTATAGCCGTTTCATGAAGACTTGTCAATAATGGTATTTTCGAGGTTTCAGTGTTGTTCTCAACAGCCCATTTAATACATGTTTTACTTTTGTAGAGTTATTGTCAGGAACTTCCATTCGATTCAAATAAATCAAGAAAATCAAATTGTGAATTTGGAAAATTTGCATGTAGTAAATTGTGCATTTTGGAAATTGCTCTTATCTCCTCACTGTCTAGCACTACTGATAGTGGAATATCATCCTCGTCCTCAAAATTGTCATCGCCCAAAATTTTCTTCCAACATTTCTTTATGGAATCACTGGATACTTTTTCCCAGGCTAAGGCAACCAATGAAACGGCTTCAAATAAAGTGGTTTGTTTGAGATACAATTTTTGACAGTAAACTGTTACGGTAATGCAGGTTTAAGAGCCTAATTGCATTCTGGTCCATGGGCTGTATTAGTGGAGTTACTTTGGGGGGGGGCATATACATTACCCAAATCTGTCCATCTTTAGTATCATGAACCAGTTCATCTGCGGGTGGATGACTTGGAGCGTTGTCTAATATTAGAAGAGCCTTAATTGGCAGTTTTTTTTTTTTTTCTTTTAAAAATTTCTCTACCTGTAAATATATTTTGAATTTTTTTAAATCATTAATAACATTAAAACATTTACTAAAACTTACTTCTGGAATAAATTTATCAAAAAACCATTTTTAAACAGAGCTGCATTCATCCAAGCAGATTAAGAGTTTCTGTACTCAACAGAAAGAATTTTGTTCCGAAAAGATCTCGGTTTTTGAGCTTTTCCTATTACAAAAAGTTTAATTTTCTTAGTTCCTGCAGCATTAGCACACATTAAAAATGTTAATCTCTCCTTTGACAATTTTCTACCTGGAGCAGATTTTTCTCCACTGTGAACATATGTTTTGTTTGGCAACATTTTCCAGTAGAGACCGGATTCATCCGCATTAAAAATTGCCTAGTTTGATAGCCCATGCACCATAATGGTAGACGCTAACTTATTAACGAATGGTGCAACAAGTTCTTTAGTAGAAGATAATTTCTCACAAGACTCTTAACAATCGTATTCCATAACACTTTTTAAAATTTGTTAGCCAATCATCACTGGCACAAAACTGACCATTGTAGAATTTTTTGTGCAGCTCTACAGCTTTGCATTTTAATTGTTCTCCACCGACTATGATATGGAATTTTCTTTGTGCTAAAAACCACTCGTAAAGTGCATCCTCCATTTTTTTTAAATTTACCATGGAATTATCCAGCAGTTGCGTTTTTTGTTTAATGATACATATTGTGGATTTGGATAATACATATATATTTGAAATTTCAAACAACGATGTTTTATTTTCGTGGTCTGCTATAATTTTTAATTTATCTTGCAAAGAAATTGTCTTTTTTTTACATCGTTTTACTTGCAACATTTTGACAGTTAAAAACACAAAACACTTTTAAAAATAAAAAAAACTTCACAATAACTTCGCTAAACGTGGATGACCGCGAAAGAATGAAGTAAAAACATAATAAAAACTTCATTCATACGTAAATAAAACACAAATTCGTATAACAAACCACCATTCGCACTATCGAATAGAAAAAATGAATATCTATTCGTACTATAGAGTAGTCAATGCAAAAATTCGTATTATTGGAAATTCGTGATAAAGAGCGTTCGTACTACTGGACGTCCACTGTATTTGACTTTACAAGTCTTGAAAATGACAACTCTCTCTAATAATTCTACCTGGTTTAGTTCTATCATTTATTTATAGCATCTTAGAGAAAATTTAAGAAACATTTTATTTAATTTGAAGTGTAATGTATTCAGTTTACAAATAAACAAATAAAAATTTTAAATTGTATTGACGTACCTGTACGTTAGGTCAAAGTTTGGGTACAAATTCGTTGAAACAACGATCTTTATCGTTATATTATGGTTCAGTGTACTGCCCAAAAAATGGAACAAACAATTTCCGATGGTGGTTATAATAGATTCGGCCAAGCTGAATATAACATTCTCACATGTTTTTTTTTTCCTAAAATTTGAAATTTTGGTACTATTTTATAAAAAATATAATTCGCAAAAAATTGGTACTTTTCTGAATCAGAGACCGGATTTTAATACTAAAAAAACAATTTTTTTATACCCTTCACCAAAGGTGTAAAGGGTATATATAAGTTTGTCATTCCGTTTGTAATTCCCACAATTTTCGTCGGAGAGCAAAAAAGTTGACATTTTCGGGATCCTTGTAAGAAGTGATGACGATAGGACCATGTCCGTCCGTCCGTCCGACCGTCCGTCCGTCCGTGTGTCGGTTGAAATAGCGTTTATGAAGCCCACCGATAACTGACATATATAATATATATATCAAACGATCGGAAATGCTTTCGAGAATTTTGCTATTGGAATTCAGCAAGATCGGTTCATACAATGCGGAGATATGTTAAAAAAACCGGTTTTTGGAACCGGTTTTCCAGTTTCTGAAGCCTCTGTATATACTAGGGACTTCGTTTTTACAAAGAAGTCTCGGACATTTTTTTCTGAATTTTTGTTCTGAAAAAATTAAATAAATCGGTTCAATAATAACTGAGATATCGGACAAAACGCATTTTTTATTTTTTGAAGCCCTTGTTCAAGCTACAGATTTTTATTTTTATATAGATCAGTCATAAATGTTTTTATAAAATTTCGTTTTTTTTAATAAACCAAATTCGTTCATAATCAACAGAGTTATGGCCCAAAAACAAATCTGTTAAGAATAACATACATATATTAAGCATTGTAATGACTATTAGTGACGTTTTTTGTTTTTTGTATAGACAAGTAGTTTAGTTAGAAACAGCAGTCATATAATGTTGTTCTTTGTATATGCAGTCTGTACAAAAATAAATAGATATGGAATTGTTGTTGTTTATTTTTTAAAACTAAAACATATCTGTTAAGAATATACATAAATACATACACAAACATGTATATTAAGCATTGTAATGACTATTAGTGACGTTTTTGCCTATAAGACAAGTAGTTTAGTTAGCAACAGAAGTAATATAATGAATAACACTGTTGTTGTTGTTCTTTGTATATGCAGTCAGTTTGTATATACACACATAAAAAAATAAATATGGAATTGTTGTTGTTTATTTTTTAAAAGCAAAGCCTGCTATGATTGTTTTTTTTTTTTTCATATTCAAATTTTCGTAGTTTGAAAAAAATTTAGATTTAAATATGTGAAAATATGAAAGCATACGTTAAGGCGAAAATTTTATTATTTGTCGGTAATATGGTAATATGATGTCGATAAGATAGTAAGATGGTAATATGGTGAAGGGTATCAAAGATTCGGCACAGCCGAATCTTTTTTCAATTTCATTTATTTTTATTTCAATCGAAAAAAATTTTTAAAGATATTTATCGTTAAAGATATTTATTTTTTTCATCATTGATGGATATTTATTTTAAAAATAAAAATCCCTCACATATTTTTTTCAACAAATGAAAAAACATTTTGAACATTCAAGATATTTATTTTGATTGAAAAATGAAAATAAAACGTTTTCGGGTGCTTGTTCTGAATTTCTTTTAAATATTTTTCTTTCTTTTTATTGTTACTTTTCTGAGTTCGAAAAAGTGGAACTTTTTACTAAAACATTTTTCTAAAATGAAAAATATTCACTTATTTAAATATTCAAAATTGTTTTCTATTCTTTCTGCAAAATGGTACTTTTTTTTGATTTGAAACTTTTCTGAAAATTGTTAATTTTTATTTTAATTAAAGCATTGCACTATGGTTTCGCCGACCACTTTTCTTGGCTAAAACTAATTTTGGTAAAATTTTCTTTATGTGTTTTAATTATCGTAGTTTTATAGCAAAAACTTTAAAATGCCAGAAAATCGATTTTTTTTCTTACTTTCACTAATATGTCGCCATAATACAATAGATCAAAGTTGAGTTTCTTAAGCAAATTTAAAATATGTATAAAAAAGGTGACTTTTTTCAATGGTTTTCATTAATTTATAATTATTGAATACAACAATTTTTTAAATAAGTTTATTATGGAAAATAGTACTTAGAATAAGTACTTTTATAACTGAATACAAAATCAGTTAGAACTTGTTGTCATCTTAGAAAAATACAGTTTGTTTTACAAAACCCTAAATGAAATTGGATTCGTAAAAAAATTTTTCATTTCATTAGACCTGCAAGTTTTTGGTGAAAATTGGTAAAGAAAAACTGAACGGAAATAAATAAACATATATCTGGGCTATATTTTCCATATTGTCTCGTTTTGCGATTTTTGAGAAAATCCAGTTTTTCCGTATAAATTAGCATTGGAAATTCTTATCACTTACAAAGGTCTAACCAATGAACAAAAAAGCCAAGATTAAAAAATAAAATAGCAGATATTGCTAAAATATAGTTGTGTATCATAATTAATGCTGCTAAAACAAAATGCACGCCTTGGGTTGAGTTATAAGTGAAATATGTTAAAATTTCCTTTGTAATGACTTTACTTCTGACACATAAAAAGTGAAAAAATTAATTAAATTTTTGAAATACAAAATAAATACATTAAATTGCTTTGATTTTCACCCAAATCATATTTCAAAAAAGACAATCTGTTTTTTTTTTCATTTTGATAATTTTGGCCAAGAAAAGTGGTCATTGAAACCATAGTACATTGTTGGGAAAATTATATATTTTTTTAAATATTATTTGTTATTTATTAACAGTAAATAATTAGGACTTAATTGCTTAGACCTTTATCCACCCAAAAATTTTACTTTTTTAATTTAAAACTACATATTTTGAAAGTCGGCACTTTATCTTGAAAATTGCTTTAATGCTATGTTCACATATACATGATTTTTGAAAAACGAGTCGTTTTCTTAAAAAACGCAAACAAATTGACTTGTTTTTGTTTAATTATTAACACAATAAAAACATACTAAATTTCCATACAGGGAAGAAATTTTTAGTATTTTTAATACAAAGAAAATTGTTGAAAAAATAATTTATAAAAATTGTCAAACAGTCTAAAAACAAAAAATTAAAAATTATGAATGAAATTTATATTTCTTCATAAATTTTATTTGTTTAAAAATTTTATTTTTTCAATTAGAAAGTTTTGGTGTAAGAAATTTTTATTTAAACCGAAAATTTGTGAAAATATTTTGGAAACGAAAAACAGGCCAAAAGGAAAAACACAATAAAATGTTATATGAACAGTGATGATTAAACTCATTGTGTTTTCCAAAAAACAAGTCGAAAACGAATATGTGTGAACATAATATAAGAAAATGGTACTTTATGGAAAATTAGTGCATACCTACATTTTAGAAAAGTTGTGTGTTTTCTATTTAAAACATCTCCTGATCTCAGACCTCCCTGTACCAATCATGAAATAATTTTTGATTTAGGATTTTTCTTGAATGCCAAACTTTTTGGTTTTCAAATAAAAATGTTTGCACACAAAAAAATAATCGAGGTAATAATCCCAAGTCGGCTTAGGTAATTTCTTTTTGTATAAACATAAATTACTAAGTTTATACAAATGTTACATAAATATGTATTTTAAAGCTAAACTCATCTCTATAATGTTACTGGCTGAATCCAGGGATGCACGCTTGGAAACTATAAAAAACAGCATAGCTTTATTAGGTTCAACAACAAGTACATCCACCAACCACAACAACTACTACCTTCACAGATGATCCGTCTGTATTGTGGACATAGAATTCCATTTTGGCCGATCTGCAACAATCGGCTAGTATTGCCTCGGCTACAACAAGTAAAAATTAAAAACTGAAAGTAAATTTACTAAATAACTTTGATTCATTTCTTTAATTTCCAGTTAATCATCACCAACAGCAGCATTGGCACCTACCAACTGCTTTTGTAAGGAGTAGAATTAACTGTTTATGCAATGTGCTTAAAAAAATTATGCAGTAAGTTTTTTTACAAACGAAATATAATTTATATATTAAAAAGCTCTTCTTTTATATTATATGTTATTATCAGGGCAAGTTTTTACATGCACAAAAAAATGTTAAATATGCGCTTGAAAAAGCACGAAAAAATGGTGTTATATGCACAGAAATATGCAAAAATAGCAAGAATATGTATATAAAAACCGACGAATTTATGCATTCTTATATATTAATGTGTAGAAAATATGCACAAATAAGCATTTTTTAACTTTGAATCTCTAATAGATTTCGATGTTTATAAAAATATAACTATTTTAATTTTAAGTATCATATTTGAAGCTTCAGAATTTTTTTTCTTTACAATATTTACAATGTACTCAAAATACTGACAAAAAAATTTTTAGAAATCATTTGATTGAACTCCAAAAAATCACCAAAAAATTGTGTTTTTGTTAAGAAAACTAACTTTTGTATCCATTATATGCAAATTTATGCAAAGATTTAAAATATAAGCATTTTTCGTGAAATTTTTTTGAAATATGCAAATGCTTACTTTCCAAGCGAAAAGCTTGAAAAACTTGCCCTGGTTATTATATTTATAATCATCTTGGCTGTGAGGCTGTGAGGCTGTGAGGTCGTTTGCATAACTGGGAAATTGGAAAATAAGTAAACGGCCAAAATACAAAATCATGTTTTCATCTTAAGATTTATTTAGTTTTTTTAATATTTAAATTTTAAATGCAATTAATTGCGGTTACTTAATTGAATTATATAAAAACAAATGTAGATTTTAGTAAATCCATGAACCATTTTTAAATAAAGTTAATTTACCAAAAAAAAATAATATATAAATTTACTTTGCTATTATAGATCTTTTTAAAATATTAAAGGTATTTTACCTAAAATTTTAGGTAATATTTTGAACATAGGAATCACCTAAAATTATTGTTATATTACCTAAGAAACTTTGTAACTGCCATTCTACCCTTATGCTTAGTTAATTTTATTAACTTTTTTGTGTGTGGTTATTAGCCTAACAATACTAATTAGAACATTTTTCTAACACTTCCAGAATGGAGGCATTCCTTTGATAACAACATTGAAACATAGCAACCTTTAAACAAACCTTGGCAATACTATAGAAATAACAAATTTTATCAATTTATTAATTCCATAGACATTTATATTTTTTCTTTTCAAAAGAAAACAGAACGGCTAATTCTTTATACATATATTTTTAAACAACTTTTAATAAAAAAAATATTAAATCACTAAAGAATATTATTCTAAAAATTACAAAATGTTGCGCATACCAGGCATGCCTCTCTTACCGGGCACGTTATTTAGAGATGTAAGTAAAATTATTGTTTTTTCACTAGAAAAACTTTCTTAAATCTAGTTTTTTTCGCCAGATAACCAAAACCCATTTTCCTAAACATCAACACCTTATGAATCATAAAGGTGTTAGTATGTTATCGGATCGTAAACCTACTGGTCTTGTAGATGCCACTGGCATGATTGTCGATCCCAATTGTCCACCAGTACAAATACCTTCAATATATCCACCTAAAGTGGGACCAAAATTACCACCTTGGTTGGCTTATGACAAGCAAGTACTCTGTTTTAATGCCTATTTTAAGGAAACACTACAAGAAGTCTATCATTGTCCCTATCAAGTAAGAAAGGTGAAGATTATGTATTATTTGGAAGATGGTACTATACAAATTATAGAACCTAAAGTAAAAAATTCAGGAATACCACAAGGTTGTTTAGTGCACCGTCAACGCATACCTAAACCGTCACCTTGTCAAGCGGAATTTATATCGATTTTAGATTTAAATGTTAATATTACTATAGAGATATTTGATAGGGTATATCATATAACATCTTGTGATAAGTTTACGCGACATTTTCTAAATAAATCGGGAATACCAGTACCAGATCCAGTGGATGAACCTGTGTAAGTTTGTTTTTTTTTTAATTTTGTAGATCAGTTATTTGTTTATTGTTTTTAAATCTATAAAAAATACTTTCAGTGGCCCCACCACTGAAATGCGTAAAAGATCTGGTATTAAAATCTCTAATCCAATTCAAAAGAAACATACATTTGCCCAATTTTTGGAATACGATAGAATGGTTTTAAAATTTCAAGGCTATTGGGATGATCGTTCCGAATTTGGTGATGTCAGAAAACTAGAAATATGTTATTATCTTTCTGATGATACTATCGATATCAAGGAACATTTTCCACGTAATTCGGGACGAGAGGGACCAACAACTTTCCTAAAAAGAACTAAATTGCCCAGGGTAAAGGAAAACATCTATTACAAAAATTTATTATACTTAAATCAAATCATTAATAATTTAATTCTTCAGGAATTTTCGGGACTTCCTTTACCGGGTCAACAAACTCCCCAAACTTTACTTAATGTTTTAGGAACCAACATGCGTAATGTACGTTATGTGGCGGATCCTTTAGATGTGGGACGCAAAGAAACATTATATTATACCGATAAAGATTTACAAATAGGAACTGTATTGAATGTTTATGGCAGAACCGTGGTATTAACGGATTGTGATGAGTTTACCAAAAATTATTACCGTAAAAAAGTAAGTGGAAAACATAATACATGATTAAACTGCTTAAAAAACTTTCTTTTCATCTTTAGTACGGCATTGAAGATTTCACTCCCGCGCCGGTGCCATCACGTTCCGACGATTATGTACCCTCTAGACCACGAGAACGTATTTTACCTCCCTATAATGGTTGGGGTTCTTATGAAGATTCTGAGGGTAATTGCATTTCCGTCGAACCTAAACCACCTCAAGCTGACTTTAAGAAATTCATACAATTGGATCGTTATGTTTTACGTTTTGGTGCCAAAATGCTATCTACCATTAAAGAGAATTGTGAACGTGTTTTTATTATTTCCTACTTTTTATCGGATGATACAATACAAATATTTGAAATTGCTGCCAGAAATTCGGGTTTCTTGGGAGGTGAATTTATGAAACGTACCCGCATACCGTTGCCGGGTCAAATGAAATTTACTTCGAAAAGACCTCAATATTATCAACCGTATAATTTTTATATTGGTGGTACGGTTAGCTTAAAGGATCATATATTCCATATTGTATCGGCTGATGAGTATACATTGATTTATATGGAACATCATCCAAATCAGGTGAGACAGACGTTATACAGAAAAAAAAAATTTTAGAGGAAGTTTTTCTATAGAAAAATTCAGTTTCAGAATCTGAGATTTTCTGCAAACAAAATCTTACCTATAGGAAAATTCTGTCTCAGAATCTGAGAAATATTTTCTGTAGGAAAATTCTGTTTCAGAATCTGAGACATATTTTCTATTGGAAAATTTTGCCTCAGAATCTGAGACATACATTTTCTATAGGAAAATTCTCTCTCAGTCTGAGAAAAATTTTCTATAGGAAGATTCTCTCCCAAATTCTGAGACAAATTTCCTATAGGAAAATCTCTCTCAGATTCTGAGAAAACTTTCCTATAGAAAATATGTGTCTCAGATTTCCCTGTAAAAATTTTATCTCAGAATCTGAGACACACATTTTCTATAGGAAAATTTTCTCAGAATCTGACACATTTTCTATAGGAAAATCGTCTGTCTCAGTATCTGAGACACATTTTCTTTAGGAAAATTTTCTGTCTCAGTATCTGAGACACATTTTCTTTAGGAAAATTGTCTGTCTCAGTATCTGAGACACATTTTCTATAGAAACTTCTGTCTCCAAACTTGAGACAAACATTTTCTATATCACATTTTTATTTCCTTTTTCTTTAGTTCCCTCTAGCTGACGTCAAGACAATTATGCATAAAGTCCGTGAAGCTTTGCGCAAAAATTACAAAGATTTTGTTTGTAAATGTTTGCCAGATGGAGGTGGTGATCATACCGATACCCGTTTCGTTGGCTATGAAACTCTAAAACAAGCTCTGGCTAATGTTTTAGGTGATAATATTACCAATCATGAAATTATTACCTTATGTCGTCATTTTTCTGCTGAACAAGCACCTCCGAGTACATGTAATAAGGACACCATACGAGCTGCTGTACATTTTGAACTTAAACGTAATTTATGGAATGCCATGGATGAGCTAAAGGAACATTTATTCCATATAAATCCTTTGAATAAACCATTTTTAGCTGAAGGTAAATTGCGTTCGGTGTTAAAAGGTTGTCGTTTACCATTTCCGCAAGAACTAATCGATGATATAATGATGGTATTGAATCGTAACGATTGTAATGAAATAGAAGTATGTGATTTTCTAAATTTCTTGGATTTGGGCTGTGGCAAAACCGCCGATATAACGCCTGTCAATATAGCATTTGAATTGTGTCCTAAAATACCATTTTTACACAAGGGTAGATTGGTAAATTTCCAATGTTTCCTGGAACATTTGGGTTTGGAAGAGTCTTTAAAAAAAGATGGTGAATAAATTGAATATTGCTGTATGTATTTTTAGATATTATAATTTAATTTTCTGTTAGTTTATTTAAATAAATTCTTTAGTTTTTTTATACAAAAATTTTTAAAAACACTTTTTTTATGGTGAAACTTTAAAAACAAAAATGTAAAAATTAACTATATAAAAAAAGGAATGATTTTCGTTCTTATGCACAATTATTTTAAAGAAATTAGGAAATTTCTCTTTAAACCACAATCACAAATTAGACGACATCACACTTATTTATAACAAGTAAACAGATTGTGTTACAAATACTTAATTATTCCTACCACCCAGCTGCTCTACATGTACAATTTTATTAGAAATAATTATTTTCGTGTTTTACAATTTCGATTCAGTTAGCCAATTAAAGGATTGTGGTTTTCTGTCAGATGAAGGACTTATAGCCACATTAATAATGGTTGGTTTATTTTTCAATTTTTGAGCTTCTTTAACGGCAGCTTGCAATTCGGGTATAGTCTTGCAGAAATAACCTTTCAAACCAAACATTTTCATCATTTCTTCATAGTGCACTTGAACACCTAAAGCGGAAGGTGGAGTGCTAAAGGGGGAAAAAGGATTTATCGATATTAAATATATGAGGAAATCATTTAAATTATCCTACTTACACTTGTGTCAAATCGCCAGCACTGCGTATGGAATCAAAAGTATCCTGATCGAAACCACCATAGATACCATTGTTATTGACAATAACAATTGTAATGGGCAAATTATAACGGACCATAGTCTCAATTTCCATACCAGAGAAACCAAAAGCACTATCACCTTCAACACATACAACACGTTTGCCAGGAAAACGATCACGACAGAAGAGAGCAGCAGCAATAGCGAAACCAGGACCAACACCCATAGTGCCAAATGTACCAGCATCCAAACGATGACGTGGCAAAGTATTCAATAGCATAGTACGACCAATATCCATGGTATTGGCACCCTCACTCACAATGATGGCATCACTGGGTATCTGTTCACGTAAATGATGGAAAACCGCATAATAATTAAGAGGAGTTGAAGTATTCATGGCCATTTGATGAACGGAATCACGATTTTGTCTACATTTGGCAGACAAAGTTTTCCACCAATCATGGTCATTGGAGAAACGATAATTAATGGCATTCATTTGCTCGAATAAATGTTCGGCAAAAGGTTTAATGTCCGATTGTATAGCTACGGAAGCAGTAACGGAATTGTGCAATTCTTCAGGACAAATATCCACCTGCATTAAAATATTAGAAATTAATGTTTATTTATTGATTTTTTAATTTATTCAATTATTTATTTGTTTAATTATTTACTTAATTATTTATTAAATTATTTATTCATTCAATTATTTATTTATTCAATTATTTACTTATTCAATAATTTATTTATTCAATAATTTATTTATTCAATTATTTATTTATTCAATTATTAATTTACTCATTCAATTATTTATTTGTTCAATTATTTATTTGTTCAATTATTTATTCATTCAATTATTTACTGATTCAATTATTTATTTGTTAAATTATTTATTTATTCAATTATTTATTTATTTAATTATTTTTTATTCAATTATTTATTTATTCAATGATTTCTTTATTATATTATTTATTTATTCATTCAATTTATTCCTAAAAATCTCACATGAAAACTCACTTGTATAAATTTAACTTCCTGATCGTAACGAGGTGGTTTGCCAAAATGTAAAATCCAATTCAAACGAGCACCCAACAACAAGATAACATCAGCTTTTTGCAAAGCCAAAGTGCGTGCCGAGGATACACATTGATCTGCTGTATCCGATACCACACCCTTACCCATGGGTGTTGGTAAGAAAGGCAAATTAGTATTTTCAATGAAATGTCTTAAAATATTTTCAGAATGGGAATAAGCTGCTCCCTTGCCAATTATAACCAATGGCCTTTTGGCTGAACGTAATAAATTAGCAGCTCTCATAACATCATCATGTGAAGGATAGACTAAAGGAGCTACTGGATGAGCTAAAGTCTTATAGATTTTTTCTTCGGGAGCTTTAGATTGTAAAATATTGCCAGGGAAATCTAAATAGGCAACACCAGGACGTCCATAGGTGCTATAACGTACAGCTTTCTCGACATGCAAGGGAATAAGAGCAACAGTGGGTGGACGAGCAGCATACTTGCAATATGGGCGTGATAATTCTACTTGATTGCATTCTTGGAAACCACCAATACCTTCGTGATCTTGATTAGTTGAGCCGCCAATAACGAGTAAAGGCCAACAGTTTACTTGAGCATTGGCCATGCCACCTAAAGGATGTTTAACAAAAATATTACATTATTGAGATAACTACAAGGAAATTGTATCAGACTTTGAATGTCTAATAATTGTATTAAATTCTTGGCGTTGAAACATTATTTAAAGTAGACTTTGTAATTTTAAATATTTTCTATAATCTTTACAAAGAAGTTTAGATGGTTTTATATTATTCTAATAAGGGAAGGAAAAAATTATATAGAATAAATTTAAATAAATTTACTTGATTTTATTACAATATAAATAAACATGATTACAAATTGTTTATCATAATTTGCATAACATTTTATTTTCTTTAAATCAACCTTTATTCTTTATAATCAATCAAACAACAATAACCATATCACAATTTAGATTAAACAAATCTTATCTTAAAATAAAAACTATTTACTAATAACAATCATTCAAGAACAATTAAAATCCCCCCTCAACGAAATAAATAAGACAAAAATAAACAAAAACAATTTACCTGTAACATGTAGTAAACCAGGACCCGAAACTACCAAACAAACACCAGGTTTACCAGTTAAATAGCCAATGGCTTGAGCAGCATAACAAGCAGCCTTTTTAGAAAATGTTTATATGGAATAGAAGGGAAAGGAAGGAAAATAATAAATATTAATTAATGTTTACAAATTGGAAAAAAAATTTAGGTTTAAAAATTAATTACTTACTTGTTCATTACGCATACCAATATATTTTAGACCGGCAGCTTGAAATGCCATTGATAATTCAACAACCGGAATGCCAATAATACCGAAAACATATTCGACACCCTTAAGAGAAAAATAAATTATAATTATTAGTTTGTTTATTTATATAAAAAAAAACTAATTAAGGAAAAATATATGAATTAAGTGAAATATTTAAATAAAGTAACAATACTGATTGATATTAAACAAAATATTTGCTCCTGTGTTATTCTGTTAATCAAAAAGAAAAAAATTACCAGCTGTTTTAATGTCGTTACCTTCTTAATTTACCTTGGTCAATACCAACAAAAAACGATTCATGCAGAAAACGTGTCTTTCTCTCCGACAAAATCAAGCAGTGACAGACATCTATGTACTTCTCTTAGTCGTAGCAGCTCCTACGGAAATCATTATGCTAGACTCCCAATCTCAGCAGATGCCTATCAAAATGACACTGAACCGAGATAATGGTCACCTATATATACAGTTTTATTTCTTGATACAAAAAATTCTATATCGGTTTGAACAGAGTTCTGGTCAGAGACTTATCACAACTTTTCAAGTATTCAAACCTCTTCAGCGATTGTTTACCTCTAAAAGAATAAATTCCCTCACATGCAGTTTTAGCCATTTGTATTAACAATTATTCACAGGTTGAATATAATTCTTTGTTAATGAATTCTATTATATTAAAAACTAAAGTTTTTATGAAGTAAAAGGCAAGTATTTTTTACTTCTGAACGGAGATTTGAATAAATTATTTAAATAACGACATTTTTTATTAATATGTATATATTTTACTAGAATTGGTTTCAAAGTATCGTAAAGTTTTGTTTCGGCTTTAATTTTTTAAAATTATTTTTATATTTTCTGCGGAAAATAGAATTTGTTACATGTGCGGTTATAAGAGGTGAATGGATTTATGCGTAATGTATTTATGTTTTGAATAACTTTAATATATTTACAGGAAACTTTACATTGCAGCTATGATAAGAGATTTACGAAATAAAAGATTAATTCTGATCGTTTTTTAATAAGAAAAAATCCCAACTACTTTTTAACTGGAAGCCCTTGACAATTTTCCATGTTAGCAGGGCTTTGGATTTTCATCGCCCCTAACAATTTGATGCTTTCCTATAAATTCAAGTACATTTAAAAGGTGAAAATTGTTGCTTGATCTACTGCTTATTATTTTGTAAGCATTTGGGATAAGTCATGATCAAGCAAAGCCTCCAATTCTTCATTTTCAAACCTTCATCGCACATTAACTTATTCACAGACCCCTTAAAACGTTACTACGGACCCCGAGGAGTCCGCGGATTCCCAATTGGGAACCCGGGGTATAGGGTATCGAAAAACCCCACACTATCATTAATAAACTCGCTTAATTTTAATAAACCTAGTTTAACTAAACCCACAAACTACACAAAAACTGTCACTTAAATACTTTCCAAAACCAAAATATAACATCTCTGTTTTGAAAGTTTGCCCAACAAAAAAAGTAGATTTTGTTGTCTTTTATACATTTTATTGTTATTTATAAAAATAATTTTTGTTATCAAAAAACAAATTTTATAAGCCCAAAAAAAAAATACCCATACATAAGTAAATATGCATATAAATATACATTATAATGTACGTAAATACAAAGTCTGTATATGTATAAGCCAATTAGAAAAATGATTGTAAAACTTTATCACAGAAAAAAGAAAATGAATTAACATGAATTAAGTCCACAATGGACTTTGGTAAGAATTTTAATACCTCAGAAAAATAGAAAAAAGTTTATAGTCACGAAATATTTCATACACCAAAAAAATCCATATAACATTTTTTGTGATGTTCTTTGTCTACTCTTATTATAACTTCTTTGAGCTTTTTGATGATGGTGACCACAATTTTTTTAATTTCTTACTTGCCCTTCCGGCCCACTCACCTGTTGTACCAATGCCTCGGCTATAACTTGCGGAGCTTCTATTTCGGGCATTTTGTTAATTTCTTCAATTTTTATTTAAAAATAATATAATTTTTTACTTTTTTACAATTTGTCTTGTTGGCCCGGAACACTTGTTTGCACGTCCAATGCAGCTGTTTATTTGCAGAAATTGGAGAACAAAAAAAAAGTTATAGTAATGGAAAATACGATTGATATTAATTTACAAGAGGAAGCAAATTGTAGATAAACAGTGTTGCTAATTAACTAGTATATTCATTAAATTTTGCTCTTTTGAGAGCAGCTTATTGGAGGAAAAAAATTCACTGGAGGAAATTTTGTTAATATATTTTGTTAAGAATTTGGTCAAGAAGCTCAAATTGGTTTATATTTTGACATACATATATATTTTTTTATACAACAATATATATAAATATAAACAATAAATTTAGTTATTATCCAGCGGTTTTTATATGACTTTGAAAGAGTTTTTAGAAAAAAAAGTTACCATCACTAAAGATAAATCGCGGTGGGTAATCAGTACTCATCATGTCATAACTTTGAGTCTACATTAGGCAAATTTTTATCAAGACAAACGTCAAAATCGGTGCGAATGTATACAAGGTAGTCTCAATTAAATAGCTGATTATTATTTTTGGTTGTTACAACTGTTAAACTGCATACATAAAAAACATTATTGAATTCGCCATATTGTTGTTTTTGCACAATTGTTGCCACCTTCCATAAATTCGAGTTCATTTTGACGTTTGTCTTGATAAAAATTTGTCTAATGTAGACTCAAAGTAACGAGGGTGTATTTAAATTCCTCAAACTGACAAATTGATTTTTTTTTTTTTTTTGTTTTATTCATCCTTTATTAACTGGTTTATTTACAATATATACAAAATTTTGAGATTTTATCAATTAGATATTACAGCAAATAACATAATGGAATTATAAGAAATAAATAATTTTAGATATTTGATACATTTAAAGGCAAAAACAGGGAGAAAACCTTTATTTGAATGGAAAAGAAAGTCAAACATGTACAGAAAATATGTAGTTTTATGAATAGTCTAATTTTAAAAATAGTCTTTCATAAAATTACGATTTTCAGTTTGATGATTCAATATTAATTCAGATAAGTGGTCTACATTCTCGAATCAGTGGATACGAGGAATTTTCAACTTTTTCGAAATACTTACTATTTAGTCTTGTTATAAAATCAAATATTTTTCATATTTAGTTTCCTGATGTAGAATATTAGTTGGATATTTCCAATTTTTGTTATTTATTATTTTTAAACACTTATTTTGAATAATTTGCAAACGTTTTAGATGATAATTTGCAGCCGTATACCAAACAGGGCTAGCATAAGTTAAAATAGGTCTTATAATACTTTTATAAAGTAGATTTTTATTTTTGGCGTTCAAATAAGAGTGTTTATTCAGAAGGGGCCATAACGATCTTATAGCTTTGATGGCTTTTTGACACGTCTGTTCAATGTGTTCTCTAAAAATTAACTTTTTGTCTAAGATCACACCTAGATATTTAACGCAATTATCTATAGGGATGTGCTCATTCCCTATGGATATTTGTCTTCTTGGAATTCTTTTAGGAGATTTGTTATATGGGAAAATTATCGCTTGAGTTTTATTGGGGTTTATTTTAATCCTCCATTTATGGAAATATTTAGTGCAAGCTGAGAGTGCCTTTTCCATTTTCTTAAGCAATGCGCTGGTAAGTTTGCTCGATGAGATCAAAGCAGTATCATCTGCATAATAAGCTGTTTCTAGATCTTTTGCTGACAAATTGATAAAACCAACATAAATCGTAAATATTTACTGCACTATTTGGCATAAATCAAGATCACCGGAACTATTGATTTTAAAATAATTTTGATACTAATTCTAAAGTTCTTTTACTTGAGATTATAGTAATATAAAAAGTTTGTTCCACTCTTTCTGGGTTTACGAGTTATAGGCCTTTAAAATTTCAATATATTTCTATGAATATCTTTATTAATAAATGTGCGATCTTAATAATATTGATGCCATTTAAAATGCCATTAATTATCTCCATGGGAACAAAATTGACATTTTATATAAAAATTGCGAAACTTTTTTGATATTCGAAAAAAGCTTATTTAGCGAAGCCGGTGTTCGACATACTTAGAGGAGAAAGTCCTTAAGCCCGCAATACAGAAAAAACTTTATTAACGTAAAAAAATTATATTTTAGTTTTAATAGTTAAAGTAATTTTTATTAGTTCCAAAAACTCAATTATTCAAGTCCAATTTCTATAAAAATTTACTTATACTTTTGACCAAAATGTTTAGTGAAAATCAATATTTATTATTACTTTTATTTGAACTGAAAATTTATATTTTTGGTAATAATTATGTTTTTATTACAAATTTTTTTTTTTTTACTGAAAATTCGTTTTTAAAAATCCGACTACTGACTATTCTGAGTTGTAGAATTGCTCTAACCTAATAGAAAATAAGCCTTGGTCCAACTCTTTTCATTCGCTCAGAAACAAAAAATTACTCTCTTCACACGTATAAATTTGTTCTGTAGAAAATTTTACTAACACATACAAAGAGTTAGGTTTTTTTGACAATTGAGTTAGATTTTTTTGTGAGCAAGTTGGAGTTCTACTTGTTTTCTATGGTTATGAATAACATTCTAACATTCTTCTAATAAATCAAATTTTTCACAAAAATTCGACATCACTAAAAAAATAATTTAATTAATTTAATTTTAGTTTTTTAATTAAAATTATGATTTTTTTTTACTAAAATGCATCTCAAATCATTCCTCCTATATATATAAATATCGAATTTATAATGGAAAATAAACTTTATTTATTTCTCAGATTTTTTATTTCTCAGAATATGAGGCCAGCGTTTTTTAAAGTTTATAAAAAAGTTACCATCACTAAAGATACATCGCAGCGAGTAATCAGTAGTCATTGTTGTGTTTTTGCATTCTTATCGAGTTGCCATCGTGTACATATTAATAGATGATGACGCCAGATTTGATGTTTTTTGTAAATCCAATTGGATCAAACGACTGTTATTTTAGGATTTTTAGTAATTATTAAATATACAAATAAGCAAGCACCCGAAAACGTTTTATTTTTATTTTTCAATCAATATAAATATCTTTAATGTTCAAAATGTTTTTTCATTTGATGAAAAAAATATGTGAATATCCCTCCCTCTTTAAAGATAAATATCAGTTCGAAAAAAATTTCAAATTTTTTTTTTTTTTATTCATACTTTTGTTTTCAAAATATTTTTTTTATTCAATGAAATTGTTGTTGTTTAAAATTTTTTCCATCCGATGAAAAAAGTTCAAAATAATTTTCAACTTTTGTAATATCACAAAAGATATTTACATTTTTTATTTCAATCATGATGAAAAAAATTAAACTAAAGATGAAAATAAAAAAATCATGATGGATTTTTATTATTTTTTGAACATTAAAGATTGTTTTTTTCGATTGAAATAAAAATAAAAAGATTGTTTTTTTAGTATTAAAATCCGGTCTCTGCAAATAAGCAATTGTATTAATTATTTTAAAGTAAATTTAATAAGAATATTTATTTAATAATATTATGTTTTTTTAACTTGAGAAACTTTTAATGGAATTTTGCAAAATTCAATCTTTCATTGAGTTTTGCGGCGAATAAAGTCATCGGCTTTAATTGATTTATTTGTCCCAAATAGGGACCAATGGTCAGGAAAGGAGAAACTATTTAGTGGAGTATCGGTATTCACTGATGGATCCAAAGTGGATATAGGCACCGGTGCAGGTGTTTATATTTTTGAGGAGAACGTCAGGGAATCGTATAGGCTCTCGGATAGTTGTAGCGTGTTCCAGGCGGAAATTCTAGGTATTTTTAGGGCTACGGAATTGAAAGCAAGGAACATTGAAAAGAATACAGAAGTAACTCTGTAAGTAGACAGCCGGGTAGCGCTAAAGGCTCTGAATGGACGTTTTGTTAAGTCTAGGTTAGTTAGCGACTGGCAATGATGATATGCCTAAAATTGATATGGCAGATACAAATCTATTAGGCATGAAAAGGGGAACCCTGAAAACCATGATAGGTATTTTGACAGGTCATTGCCCAATAGGGAAAATGACAGGCAATTGGGAATGGATTCCCCCGGTCTTTGCAGAATGTGCGAAGATAATGAGGAAATAGAGACGGTGGAGCATATTATATGTCAAGAATCGATCTTGGTAACTTGATAGAATTCGTTATGGGAATAGGCTGGCTAAGGGAGTGCCGTTGGTTTAGAGCAAACGCAATAGGGCGGTAGATTTTTCCTTTCTATCCTAAGTTTTTTTCATATCTCTCTGTTCTTTCCTTGGTCTCATCTTTCCTTTCATTCCAATACTTCTGCTACTACTTCTTCTCTATCACTTCTACGAAGGGACTCACAATGGACATCTAGGTCTCAGATGAGTGCCTGTGTATCCAACTTTTTTTGGAAATTTTTAATTTTCAAGAATAAAAAAAATCAAAATGTCACAATTTTAAATCAATTTAGGTACCTATTTTAAGAAAAAATTTTTATTTTATTTTTTTTTTTTTTAAATAAAATTATCAAAAGAGTAAAAATATTTAAAAAAAGTTGCCAATAACTAACAATTTTCAAAAAACTGTTAAGTTTCAAAGAAATGTGCGAATTTATAAAAAAATACAATTTTCCAACAAATAAAAATTAAAAAAAAAAAATGTTAATTTTCTAAAAAAATACGAATGAAGCATAGACGCGTATAAAGGCGTATACAAAAATAATTTGAGAATCTGCGAATTTCACTGAAATAAATTACATTAATAGCACGATTTTATGATATTTTTATTATTTCATATTAATTTTTTTTTCTTGGATTTTTAGGTGTTTTTGAATAAAAGGATAAACTTCAGAATATAAAGAAGATTGTGTTATCTTCTTTGTGAATTTTGCTACACTGATTCATGAATATATAAGCTCACTTGGTCGGAAATTTAATAAAATCGTGATAAAGGAAAACATTTTTGTTTATTTTTACAAAAATGTATGAATGCATTTTAAGCTATTTTCTCAAATCGGAATTTTATAGCCACACTTTCTTTGTATACAGATAGTTGCTTAATAAATCTTACCAAATATCGAAAAAAGGTAAGAAAACGATTAAGTTTTTTGTTTTTATGAAGTTTTTATTGTTTCCTGTAAAATTTTCGATATGGTTTATACGCCCTTACACGCGTCCATGCTTCAAATGTTTAAAGTAACAACTTTTGAAGTTTTCTTAAAAGTAAACTATATCAAAGAGCAATAATAATTTCAGAAATTATTGTAATTATTTATTTATTTATTTCAATTCACAATAATATAAAAAGCCTTCTTAGGCCAATAAATATATATTACAAAGATTTACTCCTGAATAAGGATATAATAAATATTAAAATAAAAACTATAAAAATTAACTTCACTCATATTCAAGACTCCAATTCAAACGGCTCCCCAGCTAGAAAATATAATAATATACCAAAAAAGCATAAAGTTACATACATAGTCCCATAAGTAGTATAAACATCAAAAAGAAAGTCACACAATTGCAAACCATTTAGCATAAAAATTAGCTATAGAGTAGCCAAATATCTCATAAGTTTCAAACGAAATGCATTATTCGATTGAGAAAATAAACGAAGCTCAAGTGGCAAAAAATTCCAACAACGGGCAATTCTAACAACAAATGATCGCTCAAAAACAGAGGCTCTAATTCTAGGAATAATAATTTGCGTAATTCTAGAAGAATGTGAATAATATTCCGAAATAAACAATAATATTAAAAAAAGTTCAATTAAAAAAATAGTTAATTTAAGAATAAAAATTCATTTCTTTAATATTTTATTTAGGAAAAATGTTTTTATTTAAAATATATGTATTTTAATATTTATTTATATGCGTGTGTTAAAAATATAATTTTTATTATTACATACAATTTTGTTTCCACATTATTATTTTTTTTTTTTAACATTATATTTACTATATTATTTATGCTACATAAAAAATCAATTAAAGATCTTATAGTTTTATTTTTTTTAATGATTAACATTAAAATGCTTAAAAATTAAGCAAGACAATTTTAAAAATAAACATTAGCAATTAAAACAGCAATAGAAACCAAAATAAAGCCAAAAAAAAGTAATTAATAAATAAAATAAAAACAATAATAAAATTGTTAACAAATTGACCAGGAAACAAATAAGTCTTAACCATTGAATTAAACAGCAAAAGGAATCTTATATTAAATAATTTATATTAATATTAAAAAAATTACACTGGTTTATTTAATTAAAATAACTCTTATAACAATTATTTTATTCAATTTTGTGGGTTTAGTTTTATAAAAGTATATATGTATTTTATACTTAAAAAAAAAAATAAGTGCGGCAGATTAAAAAAAAAACAGAAATTTGTTAAAAAAATAAGAAAATGGCTTTTAATTGCAAATTCCATATTTTAGAAAAATTTTTTATTTTTTTTAATAACAAAAATAGAGAGAGGAAGAATTTAGTATTAGAAAAATTTTTCAATTATTCACTATTCCATATAAGTTATATGTATTTTTTGTTGTAAGATTATAAGCTGAGTTATGTAGTAAAATGTCTGATATGAAAGTTATAATATTTGAATAATTATATACAATTTTTTATGCAGAAAATGTTAAATTTCTTAAGAAAATATATTTAAGATTTTAAAAATATCTCACTTCCTCTCTAGATTTTAAAAATTTCTTGCAGAATCTTATTCTACTCAGTAGAAATTCTAAAAAACTTTGATATTTTATATCAAATTCTTAAAAAAAAATCTTTTGCGGAAAATATCTTTGATATTATAACATGTTCGATATGAAAAATTTAAGCCACTTATGAAAATTTTTTAATAAGCTAAAATTTAATTCCATTTTTTATTTAAAAACTCTAATATTTTCTACATTCCAAAGCCATTTTCAAATTAGATACATAATATTATCTTTTAATTCATATATTTAAATCAAATTCGATTTAAAGTAGTTTTAAAACATTTCATTATTGTTATTTGTATTTAACCACACCTAACATAAATTTTAATTCTAACATTTTAACACTTCCTATATTTAAAGTATTATCAATTAATAAATAAAGCAAAAAAACTAAAGTCTGAAGTATAAAAGAAAACTAGCAGTTATTAAATTTACATTTAAAAAGTCTAAAATCTCTTAGAATTACCACAAATCAAAAAGATAAAAAAATTATATATAAAAAGTTTATGATATAAAATTCATAAAAAACGAATTTATTGTTAAACAATAAAAAGGCTATTTTAATGTGTAATGCAAGGTAAATTATTAAATATTATTACCAGCCAATAATGATGATATAATGATATAAAATAAATTGTGGTAGTTCATATGGGTCAATGTAACAATGAGTGTATGTAGTATGTATGGTATATATATAATTCTTCAAAAGTGCTGCTTAGCTTCGGGGTGGTGAATAGTAGTAATAGTATTTAAAATTTATATTAATTACTTTTATCGGCTACAATGGGAAAACGTACAACACGTATTTCATTACCATAGTCACAGACTACAGAATCATAAGCCAACATCATAATTTTCGGACATAAATGTAAATTGGAAAAATCCAATTTAACTTCTCTAGCTGGTTCACCCGTTCTTACATCCCAAACAATAAGGGAACCTAAAAAAAATACACAAATAAATTAATCTTAATAATTTTATTCAAATTTCATTTAATTCCTTACCCATTTTACTGGTTACCAGCAGAGAAGGTGTCAACATTAATAAACTTGAATAGGCATTTGATATATTGATTGTAGTCAATAGGTTACCCTGAAAACGTTCCCAGACACAGATACGTTCATCTGTGCCTAAGGATATAACATAACTTGGTGCACATGCTAAACAGCTGACGGCACCATCATGTGCTTGTATATTATACATACAAGCACCAGTAAAAAGATCCCATACACATAGTAAACCATCTTGGGAACCAGAGCCTCCAGTGCCCGGTTGCCATCTATCAACGAATAGACATGTTATGGGACCACAATGTCCATGTAGAGTGTATTCAACATCGGTATTGTTTAAGCTATACACCTATTAAAAGAAAATTAAAAGAAAAATTATTTATTTATCTAAAAACCAAAAATTTATTTGTCAACTAAGGACTGCGCACGTAAAAAATTGTTCCATACAATTAAGCTTATAAGAATAAAATCAATAGGAAATTTTATTTTAATTAAAGTCTGTTATACTCGTGTTTTAAATTTAAAATAAAAATTATAATTTTTTTTTTTTTTTTTTTTTAATTTTTAATAAAATATTGTCTAAACTCCATAAGAAGTTTTGTGTATTATACACTTTTTACTAATATATTTCAAACGGACTAAGTTCTGGACAGTTTAGTGGATTTGTCTCCTTTTGTTACATTACAACACCATTTTCTTAATGCCACTCAGTTACTTTTTTGTTGAATTAATGAGAAGAAAATTCAGTTCAGGATTAATTTAATTATCTGCTACATTCAACAATATCTAAGATATGGAATTCTGAACCAGGATGAAGCAGAAAGTACGCCAGTTACGCCAGTATGTACTTTTTATCGCCTTTAGACCGTTTTTATATTTTTATACCCATCATCAAAAAGATGGGAGGTATATTGATTTTGTCATTCTGTGTGTAATATATCGAAAAAATCATTTAAGACCCCATAAAGTATATATTTTCTGGGTCCTGGTTAGATTCTGAGTCGATCTAGCTATGTCCGTCCGTCTGTCCGTCTGTCTGCCTATTGAAAGCAGAATATGACTCGAACGACAACTAAATTTTGTATGAATAGTTTGGGTGTCGATATAAACTCGGAAACCAAAAATGGGCGTGGTCCGCCCACTTTACCGCCCTCCTCCCATATAAGGTGAAATTGTATTCAAATAGTTCAAGGACCAATGTAAACTCGGAAACAAAAAAAGGGCGTGGTCCGCCCACTTTACCGCCCACCTCTCATATAACGTAAAATTTTAAAAAGTTGATGGTGGGTATATAGCTTTGGCCGAGCCGAATATAACATTCGCGCTTGTTTATTTTGATTTTTGTTCTCAATTTTGGAGATTTTTTTATTTTAGCGCTTTTTTCGTTTTTGTGTATTTTTATCTGTTTGTCTTTTTCGTTTTGGCACTTCTTTCACTATGACGTTATTTTTAATTATTTTATTTTTTTTACTTTTAATTTTGGCAATTTATAATTTTACCAAATAGTTTTCGTTTTGGCAATTTCTTTTATTTTGGCATTTTTTTAGTTTTAGAGTTTTTCACTTACGCCTTAGTTTTCACTACGACGTTATTTAATTTTACCGTATTTTTTTTCGTTTTGGAGATTTTTTGGTTGTTTAAGTTTTTATTCATTTGGATGAATTTTCACCCTGCTTGTGATTTTTTTATTTTTTTCGTTTTGGAGATTTTTTGCATTTTAGTGATTTTTCTTTGCTGTCTTTTCGTCTTGGCGATTTTTTCCCGTTTGTGTGATTTTTTTTAAATTTTGAAAATTTTTTATTTTAACGATATTTGTTTTGTATTTTTTTTTTTTTTTATTTTGGCGTTATTTTCAATTTTGTGCTTTTTCTTGTTTGGCTTTTTTCATTTTGCGATTTCTTCATTTTAGCGATGTTTTTAAGTTTTTTTTTTTTGGCGATTTTGTGTTTTTTCTGTTTTTCACTACGATCGATTTTTTTATTTTATGTGTTTTTTTATTTTGATAATTTTTTGCCATTCTGGCAATTTTTCCATTTGACGTTTTTTCACTTTGTCGATTTTTCTTTTTTATTCATTTCAGAGATTTCTCGCTTATTCACTATGGCGTTTTTTTTTTTTGTTTTCGTGTTCTTTTTTTTCGTTAAAGCAATTTTTTTAATTTTGGAGATTTTTTGTTACAGTTTTTTTCATTTGGCGATCTTTTTCACTATGGCGGTTTTTTCATTTTAGTGATTTTTTCTCATTTTGATTTTGGCTATTTTTTTCATTTCACTGATTTTTTCGTTTTGGTTATTTCTCGTTTTTGCATTATTTTCTGTTTATGCTATTATTTTGGCGACTTTGAGTTGGTTTTTTTTTTGGCGATGTTATCCCTTTATGCGATTTTATTTCGATTTGGCAATTCACTTTAGAGATTTTTTCATAAGATTTTTTTTAATTTTTCGTGATTTATTCTCATTTTATTTTTACGTTTTTCGTGTTTGGATTTTTTTTTTATTTTTTGTCGTTTTGTTTTTCATTTTGGTGAATTTTTATTTTGGTCATTTTGCCAAATTTTTTATAATTCTTTTATTTTTGGTGTTTTTTTTATTTTTTCGTTTTGGCGATTTTATCACTGTGGGGGATTTTTTAATTTTATTTTACTAGGCGTTTTTTATTTCCATTGATGCATTTTTTTTTTCTCAATTAAGTGATTTTTCCCTTTAGGCGATTTTTTTCCGATATGTACATTTTTTTATGTTTTGGCGATTTTTTTCGTTTATAAGTTTTTTTTATTTTGGTAATTTTGCCGATTTTTTACAATTCTAGGAATTTTTGTTTGTTTTGTAATTCTTGCGATCTATTTGGCGATTTTATCACTATGGGGGATTTTTTAATTTTATTCTTTTCTTTTTTTTATCTTCCAGGCGTTTTTTTCCGACTTGTACATTTTTTATTTCGGATTTTTTTTTTATGTTTTGGCGATTTTAATCGTTTATTAGATTTTTTTTAGTTTAAATATTTATTTATTTTTTTTAATACTATCAATAAAACTCAGGAAATAACTTTTATATTATGTTATTAGAAAAAATAAAAATTACAAAATAATTGTTGTTTTTGCTAATAAAAATATATGAAAAAGTGACAAAACTTTTATAATTACCGTCCCTGATTTTAAATATCCAAAATTAACCATAAGTAAAATGAGCTTATCTTGATAAAGCACATAATATAATGGATTTTACATAAACATTAGCGTGTGTGTTAAAAATAAAAAGTAATGGTATACAAATAAAACACTTTTCTAAAACCAACTTAAGAAAGCAATTCAAAGATTAAACCCTTTTCTATTTTGTTTCTCATTCCTCTCTATCAACTCTCTAAATTGAAAATGTTAAAAACTTTAACTCTATGTTAGATTTCATTTTATTACAACTCTTCCAATTTGTTTTTGCAAAGACATAATTACAATGACATTGCTTTGAATTGATAGAGTTGTCCGATAGGCATAATAAATAAAATAAAGAAGAGTTTAATTAATTGAGCTCTTTTATTTCAGGCTTATACATGTGAGTTTTGTATATATATTAGTAGCAACTTTTACTGCATATAACTTTTAATATACTGATTTGATTTTAAACAATATTATGCACATTTGTGAAATAATACTTTTCTAATTACATGTATATATTTTTTATTAAAATCGATTTATACTGAGAGAATAAAAGGGATTACAGAAATTGTGTTTGCCTATTAATTATAAAGAATAAGCCTTTTTCGTACTCTGTCCTTATATTTATTTTTTAAAACTTACTTTAAGTGTATGATCTTGACTGCCCGTAAAAACCATATCATTGACCACCTCCATACAGGTGATAGGTTGTTGATGGGCCAAACGTACACCTCTCAGGGTACATTTCATTTCTTCTTTAGTTGTTCTCTGGATATCATTGCGTTGCTGTTGTTGTTGTTGCAGCATAAGACCAATGCTACCAGTAGAATTAGTTCTAACATGAGCTAAAAATAAACATAATATTATTTTTTATTTTTTTATTATACAAACTAAACGTTTAAAAAAAAATCGTCATACTTCTTCTATAAGCTGAGGTAAAACCCCAATCAATTTGTTTGCCTTTGTAATACGTTTCCAAACGATAAAAATCCAAACGTCCACATAAACGTGCCACTATTACACGATCACCATTTAAATTTATATGAGTTATACCCTGATTACGTTTCGAATCTTCATGATAAGTGCACTAATAAAATATTAAAAACAAATTTTATTATACATTTTTTATTGATTGAAAACTTTTTATGACTTTTTCTTTTTGTTGTTAATCTATTTTACCTTTAAAATACCAGATGGCATTTCCCACAATTCAATACGTCCATTAGCACAACCCACAGCAATTAAATTATCAAAATAATCCAAACACCATACCGGTGAAGAATTTAATTTTCTTACAATCACTTCACCATCATCACGATGTGTGGTGACTTGCATGTCCCCACGATTAATGGTGGTTATATTTTCACCACTACGAGCATCCCACACCTTTATTTGACCCTTAAGACAACAACTAATAATATTGGCTCCATCGGAAACTAAACATTCTATACGATGTTTATGTCCGGCAATTTGTGTGGGTACACCCTCAAGAATTTGTTCGGTTTTTTGTGAAAATTCCGAAGATTCATTCCAACTTGAACGCCATTCTGCATAGTTGCGTGTACAAATACAACGATAAAATACTACCATGGTATAGCATAGAACAAATACACTGATACAGCATAGAGTAATGGCGAAAAATATTTCCATGGGACTTTTTGGAAAGAGAGGAGTACCGCCTGGCATTACCAAGGGGGATTCACGATTTTCATCATCACTAAAATCCAAAGGATCTAAAGCAGCTGCCAAAGCTTTCCATTGAAAATTTTGTACTACCTTTTCATTAGGATTACGAACACGAGCTGCCTTTTCGGGACTTATGGCATGAGACAATTTAATAGTGGGTAAGATGGTGATGTAATGACCACGTAAGGAAACATTATACTGTTTCATTATGGTGGACCAGTGAAAATTCGAAAGAAAATAGTTAAGCTCAAAGTCGGGATATAGAAGACGTTTAAGTTCTGCTTCGGTTTCGTTAATATGATTATCAATAGTGGGACCTATTAAGGAACATAAATTATTATAGTTTATAAGTAACTTTAAGAATAAAGAACTATAAATTAATTATCTTACCTTCATGACCAGCATTTAGGGATCCAGCACCATTACCAAATACACTATTGCCACCCATGGCATGACGATGTTCCCCATCACCACTGCCACCAAAAGAGCCGGCATTAATAACCGAATGTACATTTGAAAAGAAACTCGACACAGCACCACGTCCCATTTCCCAATTACGTTGAAAATCATCATTACGAAATGTACCCGTATGATTACTATCCACCACAAATAGATTTTCCAAATATCCAGAATTATAGATGATAGAACAAATCCAAACACTCATCCATATCATAAAAGCTCGTTGAAAGAAGCGTGTACGAGCCCAAAAATTTACTATTTTCAAACGTTTAGGTATCTTATCGGGACCATTATTTGGACTTAAAGCAATGGAAGAACGTTTCGTCAAATCATTGGCATTGTTGAGATTATTAAAGTCGGCAAATGATAATTTTGGATGAGATTGGGAACGATGAAAGCTGCCAAACGGTGGGGGTGGAGGTGAGAAAACACCATTACTACCACCCGCTGCTGCACCATTAGCCACAGAAGCACTGCCAAAGAATCTAAAATCTGGACGACCATTTGAAAAACCATAACCATTACCGCTTGAGGTGGGTGAATGATTACCCGCCACCATAGAATTGCCCGTAAATGAAAGCATCATTTTGGGTAAATGTTTAGCTTCAGTAGAATATTCTGGTCTCCTAATATTCATGGCCAATATGGTGGAAAACAATAACATTTGTAGCATATAATCCGAAAGCAAACCCACTATAGCAAATACACAAAATTCTTGTATAACCGGCACAAAGGTAGCCAAACCAATAGTCAATATAGTTATTTCCGTTAATAGAGTCTTAGAGATATGCCAACCCTCCTTACTTAAAGCCTGGGCCACACGTATTTTCACATCAAATGTCTCATCGGTTGATACTACACTACGTGTTATAACCAAACAATTTTCCAAACCCAATAATATTACCAAATAGGGAAAAATATCTTTTGACTGTAGACTTATGGTGAGACCAAAGAAAAAACATAAACCCAAAGACATAACCAAACTGCCCAATATGGTGATGGCAGCACATAAAGCCAATAAAAATCTCGAGCGTATAACATCGATTTTTCTCACCGAAAAGTAAACATAGGTAAAAAGTAAGACAAATGCTATGGATAGTGGCAAAAATTCCCACATTTTAAATTCTCCTGGATAGAAAATATATGTTATCGATGATTTTTCCGTTTGCTGCTGCTGCTGTGTTTGACTTATTTGTGGAGGTGGATAATAATGAAGTAGTTTTTCCTTTAACGATTGTATATATTCGCGATCATTTTGTTTTAGTATTAAGGTTAAGGCAAACTGTATAATACGTGAACGAGAGCGTAAAGGATAACGTTTAAATCCTGTATCTTGTATGGGTAAACCAAAGAGCATTTCTGCTGTTGATACTTTAGTTTTTTGGAGATTCTAAAAAGAAAAAGAAGAAAGATTATAATATTTAAAATACTGTTGAAATCCAAATCTTAAAAACAAAATAGTAATAATAAAATACCTATTTTGCCCCTTAAGAAAAACTGAAGACTACAAAACTCTTTTCAACTTCACAATAATTTATTGGATATCTAATTTTTACACTTCTATTGGAATTAATTACACTTATTTAATTTCTGCCATAATAAAATGTATGTATAAGATTTAATATGTATATTACAACTATGTTTTCGCATTTTTTCAAAAAATAATAATTTCACTACATTTATGAACAAAAATTAAAGCTGACAGATTTTTATGTAAATTAGATATTTAATTACTAACAACGTATTTATAGTATTTATAAGGGAACTTTTTCCAAACACGTTTTTTCTATAAAAACAACAATGAATTACTTAATTCCCTTTTGGTATAACAAATCACACAAAGAAAATTGTTAGTAATGGAAATATTTAATAATTGATGATCACAGATTTTCGTTTTTTTTTTTTTTTTTTTTGCTAAATTAAATTTTTATGCTTTTAACATAAAAATAAATTTTTGGTAGAAAATATCACAGATCACAGATTTTATACCGTTTTACTCTGATTTTCCAATAAAAATATATTTTTACAGAAAAAATATGTTCAGTTAAATTATTTGTCAAAAATAATATTTACGATTCAATACCCTTTTTTTAATCAATCATTCATAATTCTTGATTTTAAATTTTCTTATATTTCTATTTAATAATAAATCCATTTTTTAGCATTCAATTATTTTTCTAATTGTATTAAATAAATTGTTAATCAAAAAAAAAAAAAAAAAAAAAAAAAAAAAAAAAAATAAGTAATTATTCAGATTAATTGTATATACAATTTGGTTTAATTTCAATTAAAATAATTGAATGTGTATCATACGTAATTGAAATTGGATTTTAGATTTTTATATATAAAATTTTCATTTAATTTATTACAATACTTCCATTTTGAGTAATTTATTTAATTATAAAAATATGGTCTATTCAGTTGATCAATTTCAAATTTTTTTAATATTTTTTACTAAAAAAACAATTTATCGATTTTTTATAATATTTCTTATTTCATCAATTAATAAACTAATCAAATATAAATAAAAATAAGTGATAATTTTAATATTTGAAAATGTAATTTCTAAATATTAAAAAATTTGAATTTAATTTGTTAAAATACTTCGTTTTTGAGTAAAAATATTTGGAATCATTTTAAATTTCTGATTAATAATTTCAATAGGATTCGTCCTTGGACAATAAGTAATAAAATGTGTGCTAAATTTAATTAATTTATATTCAAAATTGCGACTTTTAGTTTGATTACAAGGTTTACATGGACGGTCGGACGGACATCGTAAAATCGACTCAGAAAGTGACTCTAAGCCGATTGGTATAAATTATGATGAGTCTTAGACCAATATTTTTGGGTGTTACAAACATCAGCATTTTACATTTTGATGATTTTTTTTATTTTGACATCTATGGATGTTATGGATTTTTTCCATTTTTGCGATTTTTTTTTTTTTCATTTTAGCGTTTATTTTTTCCGTTTCGACATTTTTTTATGTTGGCTATTTTTTGAAGATTTTTTTATTTTGACGTAAATTTTTTATTTTTATTCAAATTTTCTTTTTATTATGGAATTTTTTCCGTTTTGCTGATTTTGTTCATTTTGGTGATTTTTTCACTATAGCGGTTTTTTTTATTTTACCGTTTGTTTTTTAACTATGGTGTTTTTTTCGTTTTGAAGTTTTTTGTTTCGTTTTTCGGTTTATACTATTTTTTATCTTGCCGTTTTTTTTTTTTTTAATTTGGCGTTATTGTGATTTTTTCCGCTTGTGCAGATTTCTTTCACAATGGGGTTTTTCTTTTTTATTTTAACATTTTTTAATTTCTTTTATTTTAGTGGTTTTCGTTGAAAAATCGCCAAAACGAAAATAAAAAAGCAAAAAAATATACTGAGAAAAAATAGCCATTTTGTTTTTTTTTACTATGGCGTCTTTTTTTCTTTTTGCAAAACCACCATATTGGAGATTAGCGAATTTTTAGTTTTGGTGATTTTTTATCTTGTCGTTTTTCCGTTTATGACCTTTTTTTTGTTTTGGCGATTTTTTTCTTTTTAGCAATTTTTCGTTTGGGGGATTTTTTTTTTTCGTTTTTCCGCTTATGCCATTTTTTATTTGACATTGTAGCGGTTTCTTTTGTTTTGGCGATTTCATTTATTTTGGCGTTTTTTTTTCGTTTTTGGTTTATGCAATTTTTTTCTTTTTTGAGATTTTTGGTTTGGGTCATGATACAATAAATAACAAGTCAGAGTTATTAGAGAGAGTTGTCATTTTCAAGTCAGGTAAAGTCAAATAATTGAAAAATTTAAAACAAAAATACACATGAAAAAATTTAAATATGTTTCGTTTACATTTTAAATGTGGAAATATTTGTTGGGTATTTTGCGAAATTTAACACGTATATTTTTCAAAATGATATTCTGTGCAAAATTCGTTATACACATATTAGTTTTTTCACATAAAAAGTTAATTTTTCACAATTTATAATTTTGACACCAAATTTTTTATTATTATTAATTTTTTTTTTTTTTAAGTGTTCTTTATTTTTTACATTTTCTTTTGACTGACTTTTTAAGGAAAATAAATTTATGAACCCTCTCTCTAATAATTGAACCTTGTTATTCATTGTATCATGGGTTTGGGTTATTTTTTATTTTTTTTTCTTCGTTTTTTCGCTTATAGCATTTTTTGGCAATTTTTTAATTTACCGTTTTTAAATTTATTTTGATGATATTTTTTTTTTTTAATTTACCAATTTCTTTCGTTTTGCGATTTCATTTATTTTATTTTTTTTTTTTTTTTTTTTTGCTTCGTTTTTTGGTTTATGCTATTTTTTATTTTGGCGCTTTTGTGTACTTGGTACTTTTTTCATTATGGCGTTTTTTTCATTTTCATTTTTGTTTTTAATTTAATTTTCTTTTATTTATATATTTTCGTAATATTAAGTCACAAATGGCCAAAATAACAATATTACAAAGTGATTACACCTGAGATCAATTTAATATAAAAAATTTCTAACTTTTATATACATAAATAAAAAAATACATTCATTTAAATTCAATATACATACATTAAATTGCAATTAGTGGTTTTCCTCCCTAGACGCAAAAAATATACCAAACAATTGTATCGTTTTATTTTATTTTTTTTGTGACTTCTTTTATTTTGGAGATTTTTTTATTGGCATTTTTTCGTTTCGTTTCTCCGTTTAGGCCATTTTTTATACCCTTCACCACAGGTGTAAAGGGTATATAGGTATAAGTTCGTCATTCCTTGTGTAATTTCTACAATTTTCGTCAGAGAGCAAACATTTTTTATTTTCTTGATCCTTGAATATTTTTCTTGAATTTCGGTTTTTTGAGTCAATCAAATCTATTTATAAACAACCGAGTTATTGGCAAATCTTTTTTTTATTTTATTTATTGTTATTTTCATGGGTACTGAAAAACAACAACAACAATAAACTAAGGCATATATGTTTTTTTTTAACTTTTTGAAAGATCTTGTAAGCTCTCACTGAATTTGTGTGTTGAAAAAGTGAACTAAGTTGGTCCAGTTTTTACGATTTTTGCAGCTACTATTCAAGCTATTGACTTCGTTCTTGCATAAATCTATCATAAATATATTTTTTTAATTTTTTAAATCAGTCAAATCGATCCATAAATTTTTCACTTTAGCCTTATTTTTAATTTAATATTGTCAACATGTAAAAAATATTTTTTCTGCAACGAAGCGGTTGTAATAAGATATGCGAACTTTTGTAAAAATTCTAAGTATTTGTTTTATTATTTATTAAATATATTAAATTAAAGTTTTTAGTTTTTACGTATATATTAGTAGTAAATATATTTGTAATTGAATCATATATACGTATGTATGTATTTTTAATTAATTTATATTTGACATACATTATATAAATACTATAAATGTTTATTAAATACTAAAAACTTTAAAATATATTTCATTTTATTTTATTTTAATATAACATATCATGGGTGAAGGGTATATAAGATTCGGCATATGCGAATGTAGTGCTTTATATCTCGTTTTTTTATTTTTAGCGATTTCTTTTATTTTGGCGATTTTTTTCCTTTTATGCAATTTTTTTATTTTTAACCTTACACCACCATAGGTGTTTGGGGTATTATGCGTTTGTGCTCGATAAATTCTATGGGGACTCTGCACCATCGATTTCAATGGTAAAAAAGTAGTTTACTGACTTTCGTTGTGGTCGCACAAGTACACATGACGCTGAACGTTCTGGACGGCCAATTGAGGTCAGTACACCCGAAAATTTCGAAAAAATCCACGATATGGTGTTGGTCGAACGGAGAGTAAAAGTGCGTGAGATTGTTGATGCCATAGACATTTCATATGGCAGTGTGGTTTCGATTTTAAATGATCTGCTGGGTTTAAGAAAGTTGTCTGCAAGATGGGTGCGCGTTTGCTCTCAATTGACCATAAACATAAACGTGTGACAACTTCAAAGGATTGTATGGAGTTGTTTAACCGCAATCCGAATGAGTTTTTGCGGCTTTTTGTAACTGTGGATGAAACATGGATCCATTACAGTCTAAACAATGAGTTTTTCCGGGTGAACCTGCTCCGAAGAAGGCCAAGGTAAGTTTGTCGGCCAATAAGGTGATGGCAACAGTTTTTTGGGATGCACGCGGGATAATCCACATCGATTACCTTCAAAAGGGAAAAACAATAAATGGCGAATATTATGCCAACTTATTAGACCGATTTAATAAGGATTTAAAAAGAAAATGACCCCATATGGCCAACCCGTGCATCAAGATAATGCACGGGTGCACACGAGTGCAGTCTCAATGGCAAAACTCTATGAATCGGGCTACGAATTGGTGTCTCATCCGCCATATTCTCCGGATTTAGCCCCTAGTGACTACTTACTATTTCCAAACCTAAAGAAATGGCTCGGTGGAAAGAGATTCAGCTCCAACGATGAAATGCCTATTTTAAGGACCTCGAAAAATCCTATTTTTTGTAAGGGATACAAAAACCGGAGTAACGTTGGACTAAGTGTATTGAGTTAAAAGGAGATTATGTTGAAAAATAAATTTTTGTTTTGCAAAAAAACACTGTGTTTCATTAAAAAAGTCACGGACTTATTGATCCGCCCTCGTATGTCCGTCTGTCTGTCTATCAGTTTAAAACAGGAAAGGTCTAGGGACGAAATTTAGCTCAAATATTTGTATATCTCTTAAACAAAACCATGTACGTCAACTAAATTTTGCACAAATAGTTCAAGGAAATATTGATATTATATACATATATGAAAAAATACCTTTTTAATGGTATATTTTTTTTTATTAAAGTGGTATGTATACTGTGAGATTAAAAGGCATTACAGAAAATGTTTTTGTCTATAAATTATATATTTAGATATGAAACTATTATAACGTTTATACGCGCAATTATTGCAAATAAAAATAACTTGCAAATAAATAATTCACTGTTTATACGCAAATTGCTCAAAGATATATATTTCCTTGTTTGTCGTGCCAGATGGGAAAAATGAAACTAATATCATCAAAAATTCTATGAACGTAATAGGAAGTGGCAACGCTGTACGTTTTATTTGCAATTAGCTGCACTAATCACTATTATTTTTCGTGAGTTACTAACTTACAAATATAGTACTAACTCACTGTTTATACAGTAAAATTTTCATATCGCAATATTTTTAATTGCGAGTAAGTGGTGCGTATAAACGTAATATATTTTTGATAAAAAAAATATGTATAATAACAGGTTTTCGTTCTCTTTTGCTGTATTTTACTTATTTAAGGTTTTATATATCTATTTTATTGATTTAGTTTTTACAAATTATATTCATTACTTAAAAGCTTTAAGAAAAGTTTAAAACCTTGTCTTGCTTGCAACATAATAACCTAAAAATGTTTATTATTATAAATGTTCAAATTATTTAGTTTAATTTATCGCTAATAATTAAGTATTACATTAAATTATACACAGAATATTCTATTTAAATCGCCTTGCTGATGTATATATATTTTTTTCTTAATGAATTTCTAATTTTCAATAATATTTTTTTCACACAGTAATTTTAAACTAGACAAACATATACGAGTACATATGCATATACATATAGTCGTCTAACTAAATATTTATTAATGTAAATAAAATTTTACTTTAAACAGAAAAAAAAAAAAGAAAAGTAAAAAAATTTAAGTAAATAATACATAATATGTATAGAATGAATATTTAAAAGAAAATATTTGCTACAACTTCAAAACTACAATGAAATATTAGCAATAATAATATTATTAAAAAAATAAACAAAAATGTATATTGAACAATTCGCGTAAAACAAAACTAAAACAAATAAAAAAATAGAGAAAAAAAAAAAACCCCAACGAAATTAAAAATTATTGACAACGTTAAGTGATTGGAGTACAGTGGTGGCATTGAAAATAGTACATATTTTCATTGACAAATTTAATAGAATCAAATGTTTCTTTTTATACCTCTTATTGTAAGATTTATGTCTATAATCTAAATTAGATTTTTACTTAAAATATAAGGACTGCGCACGAAAAAATCCCTGCATGCTCTTGGGCTTATAACTTTTGATGTAAACAGTTCTGTAAACTGATTTACATTTGTCATTATGCTCACTATCCATGTGCTAAGTTTTATGGTTATATAGAAAATAGTTTTTCTTGAAATGGAAATAGAACAAAAAACACCTAAACACATAATTGAAAATTTTCACGAAATCTTACATCGGTCATATAAAACAATTACTAGGAAGGCAGTTGTGTAAAAAAATACAGTTTCTTGGGTCATAATATTATACAAAGAAGTCATGGTCACTGAATGGAAATCTGGTAGTGGAAAAAAATAGTATGTTCATGCTGTAGGATTCAGATAAAGTAGAAAGGATGTTCAGAGAAATTAACCTCATCTCTGGAAGAAAAGTGTCACAAAAAGTTAATTGCTTTGAATTTTTATCAGAAAAGTTAAAAGGAAATCTAGCCTGAACAGTGTTGCCAAAACTTTGAGGCCATGTCCCACCAGATTGCATTTGAAACCCCGCTAGAAACCACCTACAATTAAAATAAAATCGCCGATTTTTACCGCTAAAATATTTCATCTCTTCAAACATGTTTAAAATTGATAGCTAATCCTTCAAAAACTTAATTTTGGATACCTAAATGTCATCAAATCAATTTAAAAACTTATATTATATTTTTTGCTTATATTTTACTATATTCGTCTGACATTGATATTAAGAGCATTTGCAGTCAAAATCAACTTGTAATTCTTAAAAAAAATCAGTTTCAGTTGCATTTTCATACTGCAAAACAACAGACCGAGGGGCTTATTGTATATTTCGAATCTATTTTAAATACATTTTCGAAACCGTTTTCTTTCGAATCGAACTACCCAATAATACTTCAAGGTTTGAAGGATATTTCCATACTATAATGTAGTGGTGATTTAACATTTTGGAAAAAAAAAATAATTTCAATATCTTTTTTATAGAAAAACAGTTGATTTTATGTACAATTTCCGAGTTTATAGTAATTTCATATTTTAGATAAATTAGAAGTATAGTAATAAATTAATTTTTCTTATTTTTGCTTAAAAAAATTTTTTTGCAATAAAGAAAAATCGCTAGAAACGGCCTGCTTGAAAAATGTTGCAACCAGAAAATCCACTTTGCGGTTTTTTATGGAAAGTACCCGCTATGCACAACAAAATACCGCCAAATCTAACGGGAAAACCGCCGTTTAGGCAACACTGAGCCTGATGATGTATAAAGTACAAAAAATTCTAATAGAAACACAAAACAGGAATTTAGAGGTAAAAAAATTACGTGAAAGTTTTCAGACGAATTTTCTCCGTAATTATGATTATGTATAATAGACGATGAAACGTTCATACAGGCTAGCTTTTTCCAACTTTCTGACTAGGAATTCTATGTTGCAGATGCTAGAGGGAATGTGGCAGAAAAATATCGTGTATCAAAAAAATAAAAATTTCCAAGAAAGTTATTGTTTTGGGAAGCCATATGCATATGCGGAAAAGAAGCACTTCATTCATAAAAAATGGTTCCATTAACACAGAAATATACGTGAATGAGTGCCTTTAGAAAAGACTTCTCTCTTTCCTAATAAAATACAGTGTATCCGTTTTTTTTCTGGCCTATTCTCTTTTCTTCTCGTTACAGCAACAAAAAACTGGAGTGGTTACAAAGATATTGTTAGTGTTTGTACCGAAAGACGCTAATCCATAAAATTGTCCGGAACTCCGAGTAATTGAAAGATATTGGGCTCTATTAAACAATAATTTAAAGAACATTAAAAGCTCAGCTTAAAATAAAACAGAGTTTAAAAATAAATGGACTTATTCGAACAAAAAAGTGAACGAAAAACAAAAAAAACTTTAATTGGAAGAATTCTGGAAAATATCAGATATTTCCTTAAAAACTATGAGAAAATAATTTATTCTTTTATGTTTAGAACTTGAACATAACAGTCATTAATAAAAATATAATTTTAAAAAAATTCGCCCATTTAGTTTAATTTCTATAAGCAGTTTTGTATGCACGGATTTTTTCGTGCGCAGTCCTTATGTATAAATTCTCTTTATTTTTAATGCTACGGCTGCAATTAAAATTATATAACATATGTTTAATTATCTTAACAACTAATTTTATAATCTAATATGAAACGTAATATTGTTTCGCATATTTATTTTTACATAATTTATTTAAATATCACATAATATCTTTAATTAACTTCTATTTTATCTAATCTTTTTTTCTTTTTTAACACGGTAAACAAATAAAAAAAAGAAAATTTTATTATTTTGAATTAAATGATTGTGATTTCATTTATTTGTTATCTATTAGATATTATCATCCTTAATGGGATATTTCATATAGTGTATTGTGCGTCATTAACATTAGCTATTTTTCTTTTTTTTTTTACTATAAAACTATAAAGTGCTAAAAAAATTGTTAACCAAAACAATTGTGAGTCATGAAAATTATAAAAAGAATAAACCAACATTTTTTTGCAAAAAAAAAAAAAAAAAAAAAAACTTATCTAACACTTAAGTGAAAAAATATATTAGGGTGGCAAACAAATTTCTATTATGTTATGCACCTCTCAAAGACCTTTTATATGTTACCATCTAGGGTTTTATAGTTGGAATAAAAGTTGACTTTTCGAATTTTTTCGACTATTTTTGACTTTTTCCAACTTTTCGATTTTTCGGCTTTTTTCGATTTTGTACGATATTTTAGAGATTTTTTTACTTTTTTGTTAATTGTGTTATAAAAACTTAAAAAAACATAAAATATACAGTACTGTGCAGCACATAAGCAACAAAATGAAGGTTATCCTAAATGTTGAATTATTTTTTAAAGTATTAAATTTTCAACAAGACTATTTTCATAACATTATTAACACATTTGGATACTAACAAACATTTGTACTTTAGAAGATGTGAATTTGTTTCTTTTCGCAAAAACGAGAAAAATATTGTTATGTTCTCTATATGAAAGTGTGCAATAAAATTTTCAATTGTAAAAATTTACACAAAATTATAAAATTTATAGCAACTTTTTAAAGTAAATGGCAGTTTTATAGTAAAAATATTTAAATACAGCATTATTTAATGATATTCTTGTTATTTTTCTTATAAAATATCCCGATGCAATAAATTTTATGTTTATTTGGAATAAAAAACAAATGGAAAAAGTTATTTTCCATATGTATTTATAATACATATTATAGAATACTGCCGACTTTAGTTATAGAAGTTTATTTTGGAAGCACAATTTAAAAAATTGTGAGTAAAAGGACTTCCGCTAAAAACTGTGTTCAGTTCCCAGCAAAAAAAAAGATGAAGTTCCTCCAAAAAAGTACATTTTCACAACTTCAATTTTTTTATTTTTTTTTTATTTTAAACTTTTTTGGAAGTTTTTAATAACTAATACCAAAAAAGTGAAAATGAATGAATTTTTTGCGGGAAAAAATGGTAATAATTTCTAACAAAATTAAAATTTTACAAATTTTAGAGCATTTTTATAATTATTTAATAGGGCAAAAACAGAATTTTTATTAAAAAATTGTATAAACATAGGTTTAAGAGAAGTGCTTCAAAAACAATGTACAAAAGTATAAAAGAATAACATCCTACCAATGACAACCATGAATTAAAAAAAAATTTCTGCACCTATTTTCCACTACTAAGTACTTCCTTCCAATGACAACACTAGGTTAAAATCATGACATTTTCAGTTCTTTTTTTGCTGGGTTATTATTAAAAATAAATAGTTAACGCATTCTAAAAAAGGATTTGTCTACATAGATAGGTTATATAGTCTCTACGGTTTAATATATACTCTGCTCAAAGTCCATTAAAAGCATTTAAAGAAGTTACAGGCTAAGCAATATAGAACTGCCCACTGAAAAGCTTATTCAATAAAGGTACATTTTTTTTACTTCTGTTTTTATAAAAGAACTCATTTATAATTTCATATAAATATATTGTTTTCTTCCTGAAATATGTATATAATTTCGAAAAATTACTTTTATTATAAACCAAATATTGTAAAAAATATAATAATTCTTAAGTTTATCTTAATTTTGTTGCTTTTGTTTTGCACAGTATTGTATACAACGCAAACAAAAATATATTGATTAATTAACAGACAACATATGCAATGAAATTGTTGGTTACGCACAAAAATATGTTTTTACCATACTATTTTCAATAGTTAGATAGTGTAGTTAAAATAAAAACTGCTAAGAAAAAATTCCTTTTTTTTACTTTTTCCGATTATTTTCGAATTTTTTACTATTTCCGACTATTTTAAATTTTTTGACCTTATGCGACTATCTGGCAACAAAAAAGTCGATTTGTCGACAATTTTCAAACCATAAATTCGAATTCAACTTTTTTTCAACAAAAAGTCGATTGTTCAATTATTCGAAATTTGATTAGAACCCATTTACTAATATTACATACAGTTGTCTTGGAAAAAATATATAAAAAGAACACTTTCATTCTTTGCCCCAGCTCAGGAAATAACTTGGTACATATATTACTTTAGATCTAAAGTTGACAATTTGTTACTTAAAACAGTTTAAAACTATATTTTTTATTCATTAATATTTCCTTTAAATTCTCTGACTTTAGCGCCGTCTTGTAGTCACAAAAGTAATTATTTTCCAACAAAATTTTCTTTAATTATATGAGCTATATTGTTACCGCTAACGTATATTTCAACATAATTTGAAAAATGTTTTTATTGACAAAGCAGTGTGCGCCCCAAGGACAATTTTAAACAGCAGCATCGTAAAATTATTTTAAACTTTCATTTAAATTGGTTACGTCGAAACCTAAATTTTTCGTTCATACAAACGGGGTCACGCTATCTATTAATTTATTTATTCATTATAATTAGTTATTCAATTTCTAATTTATTTATTATTTTAATTATTTATATACATATTTATTTATTTATTTATTTATTTATTTATTTATTTATTTATTTATTTATTTATTTAATACTCCTATTTATTTATTTATTTATTTATTTATTTATTTATTTATTTATTTATTTATTTATTTATTTAATACTCCTATTTATTTATTTATTTAATACTCCTTCTCGACCTATCAGACCTATTCGAATTTTGAGGAAAGAAGTTATTTTTCCTATTCTTGGACTTGCACTAAAGTACTCTTTTACATTTGCGAAAATGTATCCGATTGAAAAATGAAATATCTTACAATTTGAATTTCGGGACAGGATAATATTAACGGAGTCAAAAGTTATAAGCATTTATAATGTTAATTAATTGAAACATTGAATTAAAAGCCAATAAATTGTTTTATTTTTATTAAATAATATTAGAAATTTTGAATTTATATCACTTGAATAAGTGATGCAATTAAAAAAGTTATTGAAACAAATTTAATGTATGGCAAATCATTTAATAACATATTTTTTCAGTGAGTGAAAATATTTAATCTGTTCAACGGTTTGTACGTGTTTCAAAAGTGGACTTGTCATCCGATCAAGATCCAGCAATTCCATAACACTCTCCAGTACAATTTATATACTGAACATAGTAACGAAGACCATCAGGTTATATATAGACTAGCACACTACTCATATAAGCATATAAGGTCACCCTAATGTACATACAACTTGCACATACTATGTGTTAATTAAACCTTTGGAATAATTTCTTATTAAAAATAAAACTTTTTTTATACCCTTCACCACAGGTGTAAAGGGTATATATAAGTAATTTCCACAATTTTCGTCGGAGAGCAAAAAAGTTTATATTTTCGGAATCCTTGTAAGAAGCGATGACGATTGGACCATGTCCGTCCGTCCGTCCGTGTGTCGGTTGAAATGGCGTTTATGAAGCCCACCGATAACTGACATATATAATATGTATGTCAAACGATCGGAAATGCTTTCGAGAATTTTGCTATTGGAATTCAGCAATACATACAATGCGGAGATATGTTCAAAAAACCGGTTTTTTGAACCGGTTTTCCAGTTTCTGAAGCCTCTGTATACACTATGGACTTCGTTTTTACAAAGAATTCTCGGACATTTTTTTCTGAATTTTTGTTCTGAAAAAATGAAATAAATCGGTTCAGTAATAACTGAGATATCGGACAAAACGCACTTTTTATTTTTTGAAGCCTTGGTTTAAGCTTTTTTTTATTTTTATACAGATCGGTCACAAATATTTTTATAAAATTTCAGTTTTTTGAATCAGGAAGATCGGTTTATAAATGGTGGAGATATGCTTTAAAAACCGGTTTTTAGAACCGGTTTTTTAGTTTCTGAAGCCTCTGCATATACCAGGGACTTCGAATTTTTAAAGGGGGCTCGAAAATTATTTTCTGAAATTTTGTTCTGAAAAAATTAAATAAATCGGTTCAATAATAACTGAGATATCGGGGAAAACGAATTTTTTATTTTTGAAGCCCTTGTTCAAGCTATAGATTTTTATTTTTATATAGATCGGTCATAAATATTTTTATAAAATTTCGGTTTTTTTAATAAAACAAATTCGTTCATAATCAACAGAGTTATGGCCCAAAAACAAATCTGTTAAGAATATAAATACACCAACAAACATGTATATTAAGCATTGTAATGACTATTAGTGACGTTTTTTGTTTTTTGTATAGACAAGTAGTTTAGTTATCAACAGCAGTAATATGATGAATAACAGTGTTGTTGTTGTTCTTTGTATATGCAGTCTGTACAAAAATAAATAGATATGGAATTGTAGTTGTTTATTTTTAAAAAATTAAAACATATCTGTTAAGAATATACATAAATACATACACAAACATGTATATTAAGCATTGTAATGACTATTAGTGACGTTTTTTGTTTTTTGTATAGACAAGTAGTTTAGTTAGCAACAGCAGTAATATAATGAATAACAGTGTTGTTGTTGTTCTTTGTGTATTCAGTCAGTTTGTACATACAAAAATAAATATATATGGAATTGTTGTTGTTTCTTTTTTAAAAGCAAAGCCTGTTATGATTGTTTTTTTTTCATATTCAAATTTTCGTAGTTTGAAAAAAATTTAGATTTAGAAAATATGCAAGCATACGTTAAGGCGAAAATTTTATTAATTGTCGGTAATATGGTAATATGATGTCGATAAGATGGTAAGATGGTAATATGGTGAAGGGTATCAAAGATTCGGCACAGCCGAATCTTTTTTCAATTTCATTTTTGTTAAATTATTAAAATTACGTGGCCTTTATGATTATAGGCAAAATTTTATTTACCTCAAACAAATATTGATATATTTAAATACAATTTGTGCGACATAATTCTAAAAACATTTTCATACTTAAAAATTCACTTTAAAATGGAAATTTTAATATCAATAAAATATAACAATTTTATTTATTAGTTTTACTGACCTACCTTATCATATCTAAAACTACTATTTTTATAAAATACTTTCATTTTTTAAGATTAAAAAATCCAGCAAACGCCATCATATATACTATAGTTTAGATTTAACTGAAACACTTTTACTATAATTTCAAGTTCAGCTATCAAATATCAAATATTTATAAAACAATATTAAAATAGCAAGTAAAATATTTAAAAATTTTTAGTTATCATTTCTTTTTAAAGATATGATTAAAATAAACATGCAGGTGTTAAGTGATTATAAATCTATTGATGTATAAGTTAGATATTAAATTATGTATTTAAAAATAAAGTGTTATTTATTATTCATGAGTTTTAAATTTAATAATGGTAGATACATATGTATATAAAAGATATACGATTATACGTTCTGGTAGAAGTCATTAAAAAAATCCAAAAGGTATCGAAAAATATGAAAATTGACCTATGCCTATTAATTAATAATATACTTTCTTCGATCATTTGAATGTTAACATCCGTTAACATATTAATCTATTTGCAATTATTTTTATGTATTACAAAGTCATCAGATGAATTCAAGGTTGCTGTAATAATTATAACAATACTTGTAATCAAAAGTTTCATCATGAAAGTCAAGGCCAAAAGAAATTACATTAATTCCATTGAATTTCACCTATGAATAATATTTAATCAATTTTTATTCGTTCATCTAAAAGCTTAATCATTTCTTAACATAGCAATTAACTTGTAAATATTACTAATTATTACAAAGCTATCAAAGGTATATTAATGATTGTTGTAACAGAGTTATGAGACAATATTTTTCTAATCATCATGAAGGTTAGTCCATAAAATCAACTGAATGGACTAAAGAAAGTTTAGATTGAATAGTTGATTATGTGAGGGGATCATTAGGATCTTGACCATACGATCTAATGAATAGTTTTTTAATCATTCGTTTACATTGCAATCAATTTGTATACATTTCTATTAATTATAAAGTTACTTATCAAATGCATTAAGGGTTTTTGCTTTAGTAACAGTTAATTAATTATATTTATTCTAATCACGGGGTTTTTAATAGGGGTCAGGGCCAAGAAATTTTACTAAATCTATCAGAGTTGAAAAAAAAACTATATAAAGTTGAACTAATAGTAGATTATATGTGGGGCTCTTAAGGCAACATACATTGGAGACAATATGTTCTATAAGTGAACTATAAAAATTAATTGTTCTGCTGCTTATGTCGCACGTTGGGGGTGGCAAAAGTGGCGATTTTTTTAATTTTAAAAATAAATTTTTTGTTATAAAGTTGGGTACCGAATAAAAATAGACAAAATTATGTGTCAATACCAATTAAAATCAACAATTTAGGTTGTGTTGTTTTATTAAACGAGCTGGACAAATTAAATTTTTTTTTTTTTTTTTCATTTTTTAAAAAGAGTCAAAAATGCAATTTTCGTTAATTTTTAGTGCATTTATTTTAAATAAAAAGTCATAAAAATTTAAAATGGAACCATCAACTTCAGGTAATCAAGTGTACTTTTCTTCAAGTATTTGTAAATTATATTTTTTCCCGACTTTTTTTTTTTTTTTTGTTATTTTTTTTTTTTTTGAAAATTGTCCTAAAATACACACATTTTAAACTATCATAGAATGCAACTTAAAATGACCTTAGAATTCTTAAAAAAAGTCTTAAAATTCCAAAAATATATATTTTTTTTTACTTCTGGACCAATATAAAAACTAAATCTAAATATTAAAGTATTGAAATTACCTTTCCCTGAATTAAGTGCCATTTTCGACCCATTTAACCCAAACGTATTGACGGACGGACATTGCCATTCTGCCAAAAAAATATTTTAGAATTCTAAAAATGAATTTTTTTACTAACTAATAAATAGAAAAAATAGAACCTGATCATCGAAATTCCGATATCACATTTTCCAGAATTAAGCATTATGTTCGATCTATTTAACGCAAATGTATAGTCGTAATGTCCGTCCGACTATACATTTGCGTTAAATAGATCGAACATTCAGCCAAAAAACATCTTATAATTCTAAAAATGTACTTTTTACTTACTAATAAATACGAAAATTAAACGTGATCATTAAAGTATTGACATCACCTTTCTATGAATTATGCAAAATTTTCAACCAACCTAACTCTAATGTATTGACGGAAGGACATTACCATTCTGCCAAAAAAAAAAAATCTTAAAATTTTAAAACTTACTTTTTTTACCTAATAATAAATAAAAAAAATAAAAAAATTTATTGATATCACCTTTCTCTGAATTAATCGCAATTTTTGAACCTTTTTACCCCAATGTGGGACGGAAATACCGACATCAGAACTCTCTCAAAAAAAAAATATATATCGTCCATTCCATGAAAGAACGCCCAAAAATATACCAAGTGTCCTCCGATTTTTATAAAATTTTATACGTATAAGGTCTATGGGTGTCTATAAATATTTCCGTTTTCAGATTCGCTAAATTCAGAAAATTCGCGATTTTATTTCGCTTTTTCACTTTTGTAAAAATCTACACTCAAACAATTTTTACATTTACTGATTATAGTTTATTAAAAAAGTTTTCTGTTAAGTTAATAATATATGAAAATTTAGTTATTTCAGAAAGAAAATAATTTTTTAGCTTTTTATGAATGTTATTTATAAAACAACCTACCATAAAAAAGTATTTTTGGTTAGAGTTAATATTTTCCGTTATTATTTCTTTTGAAAATAAAACTAACATTTGAATATATAAATGATAATTTAAGTTAATTTAAATGAAAATATTGTTATATTTTATTTTTCCATATTTTTATGTATTTAAAAAGAAAAATACATGTTTTTTACTGTCATTTTTTTCCAAAAGAAAATAAATAAAAACTAAGAAAATTAAAAAAAAATTATCCTCAAATGAAACAAGAAATATTTGGTAGCACATATGGCAAATTGGACAAAACTATATATACTTATATATAATCTAACATGTTTTTTACAGTTTTGTGATGATTATTGTAGGTGAAGTTCCATAAGTCTAGTCCAGGAAAACGTGATATAAATATAGCAGAAAATGTTTATCTTTAAAAATTGTAAGATTTTAGTATCCATTTATTACCTTAAATATTTCTGACAACTTTTTTCATGTCTCATAGATTTTATCATGAATTTTCCAAATGAAATTTCAAAACCGATGACAATATCCTCTGATAGCCCAGGAAATATCCCGGACAAATGCACCTTCATGTATAGAGAGGATATATTTTTTTATTTATATAGACAAAAATATGTATGTTGTATACCTTTAATTATCTCATAAGTTTATTTTTTATTTTTATATGATTTTTTGCAATATTATTTGCAATAAACAAAAATAGAATACAAATATATAAATTATTTGTTTTTCTTTTGTTGGAGGTTATTAGTTTTAATTTTAAATAAATGATAAAACAGTAATTTCTAATGATTTGGTAGGTAATTTTTTTTAAGTTAAAATAACTGACAAAATCATTCGGTTTTACTGTTTTGTATGTTGAAATTTTGTAAGTTAAAACAAATGAAAAATAATTTACTTTTACGGAATTTGTTAGTTAAAAATTCAACAGTAAAAAATAATTGAAAAAATTTGTTATTTCAAATGATATGTAAGCAGTCCGTTTTTTAAATGAAATTATATTTGTTTTTAATGATTTTTCTGTTGAATTTACATACATAATTTTATGAGTGTAAAAAATCTCAAAAGTTTGTGATTTAAACGGTTTTTGAATTGTAATTATGTTAGCTTAAACATGAATATTTTATAAATAAAAAATATTTTTTAAAAATGCATTTTAATGCAATTGCCTTTTTTAAATGCATTTTTCTTTAAATATGCTATTCAAATTTGTTAATTTTTTAACATAATAGAAAAGTTTGAAATCTTTACATTAAAATAAAAATCTCAAATTTTTGGGACGCACACATGTACTGTGCATAATTTCCCCTTTTCTTCAACTAGTTTAAATTGTTTCATATAAAAATTATATTTTTCTGGTATTATGAGTATCTTTACGTATTTTGTTAAACAAAATTTATTGTGTTATTTTTTTAAAAATCCTGAAAAATAGTAAAACTGTATGTATCAGACTGTTTATTGTTTTAAGTTATAATAAACAAAGCATTTTTAAATACACTTTTGAAATATTAAAATTTAATAAATTCGCAACTAACAAAAATCCATCTAAAAACTGCATTTATATTTTTAAAATATTATGGATCGAAGACGTGGTTTTTGAAATGCTGACTAAATTACACAAAAAATATACAATGGCATTTTAAATACTTTTTAAATTACAGAAATCCATCAATAACTTCAAGAGATATGAATATTTAAAATTGCATACTTTTTATATTTTGTTAACTTTTATAAAAATTTAAAAAAAAATTTCAAAAACAAAAAAAAATTTAAATTTTATATGAAAGATTTGAAACATGTTTTTGTAAAAATTGGAATATGCATATAAGATTTTCGCGTCCCAAAAATTTTACACTTTTATTTTAATGTAAAGATTACAAACTTTTCATTTACGTTAAAAAATTAAAAAATTTTAATAGCATATTTAAAGAAAAATGCATTTGAAAAATGCAATTGCATTAAAATGCATTTTTAAAAAATCTTTTTTATTTTTAAAACGTTCGTCTTAAAGCCGCCATATGCGAAATTTTAAGGCCGTTTAAATCATTGAAATTCACAAAGTTTTTTCAGAGATATTGCTATTCAAAGTTACATACTTTTGAAATTTTTTTGGTTTTTGAGAAAATGAAAAAGCGAAATTAAATCGCGAGTTTTTGCAATTTCACGAAACTGACAACTGAAATTGATAAAAGGCTTAATGGAGTTTATGTATACACATTTTTATAGAAATTGAAAGCCATCAAGTAAAAAAATATACTTTTTCGGGCGTTCTTTCCTGGAATGGTCGATATATATATTAAATTCCCAAAAAATTTTTTACTTTTCCCAAATGTAAATATTAAAATATTGATATTAACTTTCCCTGATTTAAGCGTTATTTTCGACCCATTTAACCCCAAAGTATAGACAGACGGTTATCATTATGCCAACAAAATAATAAAACTTTAGAATTTTAAGAATGCATTTTTTTAATTACTAATATATAGAAAAAAATACAACGTGATCATTAAAATTCGGATATCACCTTTCCCTGAATAAAGCTCCCACCCCTTTTACCTCAATGTGGTTCGGTAAAAAAAATGTTCGTACTTCAAAAAATAATAAAATATGTGGACTACATGGAGTTTGATCTGCTAAACACGAATCTTTCATTTTTTTTTTTTTTGCATCTTAAACGTAGTTTTTCGGAAATTAGTTGTGGAAATAAAAAAAATAAAAAAAATGGAAAAATGTTGATCCTTACCTTTGAAAATATTAAGCGAATAAAAAATAATGTATACATTATAAAAATATGGTCTATTAAACGATTTATCAAAGATAAAAACTATTCCAATTACTTTTTTAATTGTATCAATTATTCAAGTGAAAATACAAATTTTCTATTCCAATTTTTTACTAAAAATAGAACATTGTATCAGCTTTCAATTATTTTTCTTATTGTATCAATTAAAAATAAGTTATAATTTGAATAATTTAATATACAATTTTTTTCATAGGTTAAATTTCAATTAATAAAATAATTGAATATGTATCATTCGTGATTGAAATTTAATTTTAGATTTTTTTATGTAAAATTTGAATTTAATTTGTTAGAATACTTACATTTTGAGTAAATTATTTAATTAGAAAATTATTTGAAATCATTTTTAAATTCTGATTAATAATTTAATTGAAATTTTTTCGAAAATATTTTTCTTTATGTCTGTACTAATTTAAATAATTTTTAATTTTACTTACATGATATTGAAATATTGTATTTAAAATATTTGTATCTCCTGTAAAGTTTTGTATACTTTGTCCCCATAAGTTGGCCGGCGATAAAACTAGACAATCATATTCCGGGAATATTTGTTCATTTTGTGAACGTTTTACATTGTCTACGCGTAAACAAATTTTATCCAAAGTGCGTTGACTACAAAAACAACAATAAGAAAAAAAAAAAACGATTCATAAATAACAATACAATCATTATTATTATATTTTCTTTATATTAATACGTCTTGTTAACTACAGATAAAACAAATTAACAAGACATACATGTAGGTACATTAAGGTGGCTCAAAGACAAACATTAGCAACCAAAATCGCAGCATAATTAATTTTAAAATAAAGTATTTGTCCATATTCAAAACATTAAATCTACAATAATTTTATCTTAACATGTCTTAAACTTTAATATCTATCTTCTATCTATATATATAATTTGCTAAGCATGTATTCCCTTTCCCGAGTTTTATGAAATTCAGATTACTTATAAAGCTTTTCATCTTATAAATCCTCAATGGAGCGAGATTGTGAAATTTTTATCAGGGAGCGGAGACAATCGGATTTATGTGTCTTTTTCTAAGCATTGTTTATCCTTCCAGAGCTTTCTGAAGCTCCCAGGCGTTGTAAAAAACTAAAAATAAGCTTACTTATAAATATTTTCATCCTACAAATCCTAACGTAGCCAAATTTTTCTACCAGGGAGCGGAGATTCCCGAGTATTTTTATTTTTTTCAGGTCTATTTTGGTTTTAAGAAATTTTTATATGCTCATTGTCAAAATATCAACATTATATTTCCTGACGAAGGCAGGCTTATACGCTCGTTGTTTATAATCTATGAAAATTAAATTTTTCTCCATACAAATGGGCCACCCTAATATGCAAGCAAATTAAATTTAAAAAATCACTTAATAACAAACAATAACTATAATACAACAGTTTAAATAAATTTCAAAAAAAAAAATTCAAATCACACTTACTTTTCAGTTGTTTCGTGATTGCGCACAATTTCCAATAATCGAAATACTTCATATAGCGGAGCACGAAACGCATCCATCAATTGCATATCATCTGTCCATGGTAAAACACTGGAACGCAATGTTATCTGCTGTACATATAATATGGGTGAGTTTTGAGCCCAAGGAACATGTGGTTCATATGAGACATTATTAACATTAAATATATTTTTGACCAACGAAAAATTTGAACGTTCTCCTTCGCCAAATAAAGAATTTTTGCCATCGAATGGTAAAACGATTTTTGTGGGTATTGTTCCTGGTAATGGTATATTGATAAGGGGATAACTGGAATTGAAAAGAAAACAATTTAGTTATTTTGTTCATATATGTAAAATATAATTAAAGGATTATAACAAACTTATATGTATATAACAAAATTCCATGTAAACGGTCCCAAAAATTAAGGACTATCCTCGATTCTAAAGAGAAAGTAACATATACTTTAGAGATGAATTCAACGATTTAGTTGATTTGATTTATACACCACTCGGTGTCATTTGTAGGGGGAAATAAAACATCTCCTATTCACCACTTTCAAGAATACGATTTTTACATAAAGTCGACAATTAAAATTTTTTTGTTTGCAACATTCTCGGTAATCACAAATTCCCTGAAGCCAATAATGAAGAGTTTGTTGCAAAACTATGAAAAGATTTGGATCTCGAATATCTTTAAAACTTTATTTTATTTATTCAGATTTCGAACGTTCACTAAAAACTTAGTAACGAAAATGGAGAGCAAATACAATAAAATTTGTCGAAAATCTAAAAATAATACTAATGATTTTGGAACGTTTGCATGATTGGATTCTGATGTTAAAATAGATCTCAAGCAATACAATCGACTCAGTTTGACATCACTTTTAACTAAATAAATTGGTTATGAGTTTTGCTGATACACATATGAAAAACTAAAACCAATTTTGAAAACAGAAATGAAGATTTAAAGAATAAATTAAAGATTAATTATAGAGAGATTGAACATGCATTGCGTTAATGTAGAGACTGATTAAGATAGACACTAAACACGAAGGTAGTCATAACTGCAAACACGAAGGTAGTTATAACTGCACCTGAACATGAATTCTGACTAGAATCTTAAAAATACTATATGTTTAGTTATCAACGAAATCTAAATGGATAAAACACCACGAATGCTGATGAAGTGTGTAGCGGCATAGAAAATACGTATTCCATTCTGCTAGTGTGTTATTAAAAAACAACAAAATATTTCTATGTATTTTGTTGTTTTTCAAAAAGAATACTGAGAAAATTTTGTTATAAAAACAAAATTTATTGAAATTTTCTGTAAATTTAAAATTTATTGCTATTTTTCTATAAATTAAAATATTTATACTTAAGATTATAAGATTAATAATTAGATTTTTTTTAATACAAAATTGATCGAAAATTTTTACATATAAAATTTATCGAATTTTTTCTATAAATTAAAAATTGTTCGAAATTCATTAAATTGAAACTTTTCTATACATTTTAAATTATTTCAAATTAAAAAATATATAAATTAAAAAAAAATCTGATATTTTTAGAATATCCTCAATTTCTAGGTCATGAAAATCTGTCCCCAAATGAAAATTTAAAACCCCAATTTGGAGACATCTGAAAACACGGTTGATAATAAAGCTGCTCAATCGTTTAACTTGCCGTGGTGATTTGAAATCAGTGACCGAATAATAAACGAAACATTTGATATACGCAAGATATTGTAAACATAGATTTGAGTACCATGTGTTTGTCCATGAGATGAACAGATAAAAAATGCCTTGGAGATCATAGATCATAGTACACCTATTTATACGCCAATTAAGAATTCAGTATTGCGAAGGGTGCTTCCAAAGGCCCTTTTGTGAGAGGATTTTATAAATATTTTTCAACAAACTAATTCCCCAGCAAAAACTTGGTAATGCCATGTAGTTACGGATGTAGTTACTTTTCAATGACAACAACATACCGCCTAAATTACATAGAAGTAGTTTAGTAACTACTTATAACCCGATATGTAATTACGTATTTATGATCAGAGTTTTTGAAAAACGACTGTTTATTAGTTTTTTATTCAATTTACAAATTAATATATTTATGGAAGGAATTAATATGTGATGATAATAATTACTCCATATATGAAAGCAAAAAAAGTGTAACATATTTTTAGATACACTTTGAAAATGATATCTATGTAGATGTTGCATTTATACATAATTAATATTTTCAATAAATTTGTCTACAACTACGAGCGTTTTTAAATATTAAATTATAGAGTCTCAGTAGCAACTTTTGCAAATTTTAATTCGTATAAAAGGTTTCGACACTGAATAAATTGATTTATGGTTTTAATAAAGGTTTGTCATTATGTTCTAATAAAATTTTTTGACATTAAAAAAATAAAAATTATAATTTTATTGAAAAATTTATTCAAATCAAAAATTTTATAAAAAAACTAATATTTAAAATAATGTTGATCTTTATAAATAAATATGAATCAACTTCTTCGTTCAGCACTTAACTTGGATCCTACAGAAACTAATTGCGGTCAAAGGATTGTAAGTATGAAAATGCTATTACAGAATTTCATATAATTTAACTTTTTTACACATTTCTTTTAATCCAGCAGAGGGAAGTTAACAGTTTATCAATCTGCTCCAAAATCTGGATGTTTCCTGTCAATCATTGGTATCAAAGGTAAAAGTTTTTTACGTTAATAACTTTTTTTAATTAACGAGTTAAAATCTTTTTCACGTTAAATTTTCTATTTTCAGAAGGATTGGTTGGTTCCAAATCCATGGCTATTTTTAAGGAAGTTGGAATGGAATATCATATACATATATGTACTAAGACAAAAAGATATGCAGTGTTTATCCATCTGTATGTATTTTTATGAAATTTTTTCTATAAATGCAAGCTTTTCTATTTAAAAAATTTATTGTATGTGTTCCCTTTCCTCCAATAAATAAAGATACAAACAAAAAAAATAGTTTTATTGCAATTCACAATAGAGCTTCCGATATATACATATTTGGAACGAGTTATTGAACAACTTAAAATCAATAAGTTCTTGTAATGACATCGAAGTAATGAGATGAGGTAAGTAGTCATCACCGTGTTAAATGTCATCACCGTGTTAAAATAATGGGTTATTCAGCTAATGTGTAAGTAGTGTAAAGCCATTATATTAGCTTCTTAACTCATTACCTGGCAACCAAAGTTTTTGCTGGGTCACTATACATAGCTATAAAAAGTCATTCATTATTGAGGTGTGTTAATACCTGAAAAATTACCTATAATCTTTAAAGGGTATAAAGATAAATAGGTCAGTCATGTATTTGTTTTTTTCCTTAAAAACTATATATACACATACATAAAAATTAAATTTTAAATTAAAATTTAGTTTAGGATAATGAGATATAGGGAAATGAATACCTAATAAATTAGATCTATTTTTTAATACATTTTTTATGAAAATTGTTTTAATATCGATTTAAAGTTTTCATTATAGAAAATAAATTATTTAAGTTTTTTAAAATTCAAAATATTAAAATATAAATTTTAACATTTTTAAAAAAAAAAAAAAAAAATTCAAAATGATAACACTGGTCAACAAAAAAATCCTCCCCCATAGACGAATAGTTGGACTTCATGTATATTGATGTGCTAAACACGAATCTGCTTTCAGTTTTTTCCATCAGGTCTGTATTTTTTTTATGGGCGTGTCTAATATTTCGCCCATAGTAAGGCCATTACTCTAGTATATTTCCTCATAACTCAAGAACGGTGTGTACGATTGACGTAATTGATACACCAAAAGAAGCAGACTAAAAATATCTCCAAATTCCCTTAATTTTTTTATGTGCTCAATAGTTTCGATGTTATTTTGAAATAAGTGTCTGAAAAAAATAATTTTCATGTAAAATTTTAGATTTTTTTGTTATTAAAATTTCTTTTAATAAATGAAAACATCTAAAATGTTACAGTTTATCATCTTTATCTTAAAGCTGGTAATGCTGCGAATAAAATAAGGCATGTATCTTCAAAATTGATGTAGAAATCTAAATTTTATGCACAGTTAAGTAAAAATACCCATGTTAAATACAAGTGAGTAGAAATTTTTCTTGAAACAAAAATAGGTGGACTAGGTGGATTTTGACGAGTTAAACAAGAATCTGCATTCACTTTTTTTCTATCGGGTACTGATTTTTTTTTTATGTGCATGACTAATATCATCACCTTATTCAGCGGTCACACTATAAAATTCGAGAATGGTTTGTCAAACTTAGGCTATAACTCAAGAACCCTTTACACGATTTTGATAAGTGATACATCAAAAGATGCATACGAAAATTGTCTTCAAGGTACAATATTTTTCATTCAAAAATTTTTTTTAATTTTCGGTACTAATTACCGAATAACTACGGAAATATTAACTGGACAAAAAATTATATAAATTCAGCTCAAAGACAATTTAGGACGCTATATATTAAAGTTCAATTTACCTTAATTGGACAAACTGTTCTCGAGTTATGCAAGTGATTGCCTAAAGGCGGGGTCACAGTAGGTATGCCCATAAGAAAAAATCAATGCGTGATAGAAAAAAAGTAAAAGCTGATTCTTGTTTAGCACGTTGAATTCCATCCAATCCACCTATTTTTTTTATTTAAGACGAAAAAAAATTTTTTTTTTGCCCACTAGTGTATTTCCACTTAGCTATAGATATGCATGGGTATTCTAACTTAACTGTGAATCCAATCAAGATTTGTGCATCAATTTTTATGATACGTGGCTTTATTTACTCGTAGTTTTGCCAGCTTTGAGATAAAGGTGATAAACTTAAAACTTTTATGATTTAAAGCTAATTTTATTCCGCATATCTTGGTGTATCATTTATATAAATCGTGCACACCGTTCTCAGGTAATAGTGAAATATACTCGAGTAATCGGCATATTTAGGGCACAATATTAGACACGCCCAAAAAAAAATCCCGACGTGATGGAAAAAACTGAAAGCTGATTCGAGTTTAGCATGCGGAATTCCATCTAGTCTACATATTTTTTTTTTAAGGAGCTCGAAAAAATTTTTTTTATCGACCAGTGTAATTTAAAGAGCGCCGACCACTGATTTAAGTCGCGGGAGCAGATATTGATCAGGTCAGAACGGGCCAAATAGATTCGAGTAATACATATATGTTCTGTATCCAGATTCAATCTGGGATTCTTTAAAACTTAATACAAAAATAAATGTCCGTAGCTGCTTTCCATATACTTTTTGCTTTCTATTTAACTGACTGACACCAATTAATATTTCCCCTAAACAATAGTCTATCAGGAAGAAAAGATTATGAATTTTAAGTAAAATATTGCATTACTTTTCCCGTCATTATAATAAATTTAAAACAAAAAGATAGCAAGTAATTATAATAGTAAATTGTATAGAAAAAATATTCCAAATTAAACGATTATATAGAGGGCTATTTAATATAAAATACTACTATTAAATAGTTATTTATGAATGAGTAATATATTTTAATTTATTGACTTAAGATCAAATTTAATTATTAAATTTTAATTACATAAATAAATGAATTGCAAAATTCAAACTTTTAAAAACTTTTTATTTCTAAAAAGAAACAAATAAACATTTCGACATTCTTAATAAATAAAAACAAAATACTAAACTTAAATTGAACTAAAATTGTTAATTGTTTTAGTTCTTAGATTAAAACAAAAATTTGGCACGCTTCAGTTTTGATAGACAAAAAAATTATATATATTGTGGAAAATTTAATCTAACGTTTTGACCTTAGATTAAGAAACCAAAGCTTAGTCACCTCAGTTCACAAGCACATGAAAACAATTTCTTTTAATTAAAAATAAATTAAACACGAATTTAAAACACACTACTAAAAAATATATTCACTTATTTTATGATAAAAGAAAAAAATATATTGATAAGCTTAATAAGAGTTTATGAATTAATCTCTGGTTAAAGTAAAACCCAATATACTTTAAAACATAACAGTTTATTAAACAGATGTAGATGTTACTTATGATTTAATAAAATTAAAAAAGCATTGTTTTTTAATTTTGGGGGAGGTTAAAATAATATTTTTTCAAATTTTGTTTTCTATTCAACTTGAACTTGTATTTAAATAGATAGAGATAATTTAATATATTATTTTTTTTTTTTGTTAAGAATAAGCAATTTTTTTTTTCAAACTTTATAAAATAGCAAGTATCTTATCATTTCTTTAAATGAAAATATTTCATTGACCTTCAATTTACAAATTAAAGATTATTTTTTTTTTTTTCAAACTAAAAAGTTATACAAATATCTAAATTATGTACTTTTTTGTAATAATACAAGTTGGAAAGTACATAATAATTTAATGACCACAATTGATTGATTAATATAATCAAAAGTTTTGTATATAAAATATAAAAATGCTAATCTTATGATCCTAAAATGATAATCATTTTTTTTTATTTTTATTTTGCCTTTAGATAAGACCTATTTAAAATCTCATCTTCTTGATTATAGCTATGAAATATAAGCCTGCAAAAAAAAATTATTTTTGCTTAATTCTAATTAAAATAATAAAGTAAACATATGTGTATGTATTTGATTTGATTTTATACAGTTTCTTCTAAGTTATCATATATAACAACAATGAATTGTTGTCTTCTTAATTGACATAAATTAATTGAATTTCTTGAGTAACAACAATGACCCTGCCGAAATGTAAAGCAGAAAGAAAGAAAGAAAAAAACGTGAATGCAACTTAATAAATAAAAATAAATTAATAAATTAAAGTAAATAAATATATAATATACTACGAATTGTATTACAAAAAAATAACTAAAATTAAATAAAGGGCATTTTTGCAGGAGCTGTAATTAGTGTATAAAAATATCGTAAATGGAAACCGGTTAACCGGTTTTTGCATTTCAAAAAATCTACCGGTTTTATATAATTTTTATTTTTGTACAACTCTATCGGTTAACTGGATTTCTTATGAAATGCTCTTTATTTGTTTTACTAAAACAATCCATATTTCCCATTTTTTATATTTGTTCAGGCAATCTTATTAATAGCTCGATTAATTAAAACAATCAAATTATTTAAAAATAAAATCTCACAACGTAATTACAATGCATACTTGGTACGTAAAAATATGTATATCACATATATTTTTTAATATACAAGGTTTTGGGGACGCTTCACGTTGGGGTAAAATGTGTCAAAAGTGGCGTTTAATTGAATTTTGGAATTTAAATTTTCGTAATAAAGTTGGTTACCGAAAAAAAACAGACAAAATTATGTGTCAATATTAAATTCAAAAATACGCTATTGAATTAATATCCGAAAAAATATGTCATTTCGTTAGTGAATCTCTCCATATATTTATTCCTCTAATACATTTTTAGTACAACATGTCTAACATTAAATTTTTAATTTAATTGTTATTTTATTGAAAATGTAATCTGTTTTATTGAAACAAAATGAAAGTGAAACAAATTTAAAATGTTTGCTAAAAATATCATTAGGATATCTTTATCGAAGTCGAAAGCAAACAGAGAACAATATTACTAAGAAATATTTTTCGATGTTGCTAAATATTCTTTATAGATCATTTTACGATATTGTTTACGAACATTTTTCGAACATTTATTCTTATCGATTAAATTAAAAGTTTGTTTGTGAATTAAAAGTTTGTGAAGCGATATTTATATCGCAAAACAAACACTATTGATATTACTTTCAAATTTCTGAGTAACTAGTAAACCTTTTTCATATCGTTTTCTGAAGTCGTTTTCGAGAATTTTGCACGAGAATGCTTCGAATAAAATTCGATATTGATATCACTTTCTAATACTTTGGTCATGTGGGAATGATCACGTACTGCAAACAGGTATTTTAAATGAATTTTTGAAGTTTTCTTTTTCTTTTATAAAAATTTCATTTTGACTTTTTAAACTGAAAGAAGAAATAATTGAAATATTTAAAATTGTTCCTTTTTATTCGAAATTTTTTAACAAAATTAGAAATTTTATTGATCAATGTGTAGTGAAATCGTTAATCACACACGTATACGGGGTTCATCGGCAGTATGTGTGCCGTAATAAAAAGCATTTCAAATTATAAAAGGAATTATCAACTTCAGGTTTTTAATTTACTTTTCTTCATATATTTGTAAATTATATTTTTTCCAAATATTTTTATTATTTACTATCTTTTCCCTGTGCGCTTCGCTACCCCTTTTTAGGCGATAGCAAATATTTACTACATCCCCTGGACCTATCCGTCCTACTCGTAATTTGATATGAAAATTACTGCTGGAACTTTTTAAGGCTTTCACTGTAATACTCCTTTAGATATAGGGTCTATCTCTCCACCTGGACCTATCTGTGCTATTTCCATTTAATCAATGCGATATGATAAGCTTGATATTCACACGAAGTTTGGGGACTTTCACTGTATTAGTTCTTAAGATATACCATAATGAATATTTACTTTGTATGGGAAGCACATCTCTCCCTGCTCCGAGTAGTTTTACTTCACGATTGTTGTGTAGAGGTGGGTTATTTATAATTTTTAGTCTTCTTAGTTGCACTTAATTTCGAATAACACGCTTTATGGTAAAACTTGCTTTTATACCTGATTTTTGTTTACTTTTTGACGCAGAATCAGTAGAATTGGGGGCATCTCGAATGATGGATCATCCGTTAGCTTTCATTGTTGCTTTATAAGTACCTCTTTTCATATTTTTTTCCATAGCAAGACTGATTTCTTAAAAAGTTGTTTACAATTTTTTGACTTTGCTCAATATTTCTTCGCCATATTTCATAAATTAAGTCTGAATTGTTCATACGCCACATAAATTTTTTGGAAGAAAATCCACTAAAATAGTATTTAGGTTTTCATTAATTATTTCTTTTGCTATTAAACTTTTTAGAATTCAAGACTTTAGAAATCAAGATGAATAAAATATAACTATCTTAATTATATTAAAAATAATCCGCTTTTTAATGTCACGAAAATCTTGAACCTACTCTGTTGAACGGCAATGTATATACATATGTATTATTTTATTATTTTTGAAAGTTGTTCTAAAATATATAAATTTTCAACTTTCATGGAATGCATCTTAAAATGTTACAGGATGTTTATTCTCAAAAATTTCTAAAAAATAATTTATAGTCTACTTAAATACTGTGAAAAAAAAATCGTGCGAAATTATTATTATTATTATTTTTTTTTTTTTTCGAATATACTCCAGTAGCTCTCATATAAAAAACATCTAAACTTTTTTCTTTGCTTTATCAAACATTTGACAGTGGGGTAGAATCGAACATTTTTGAAAATAAATCTGCAACTTCTAATCGGATGGTTGGATTTACATAAAATTTCAAATAGACGTATCAGAGGAGAGTGAACTTTTAAGTTTGGTGGGAGGATCCTACATATATTTCAGGAGCGTTGCTTTGGGGGCTCAAAATAGCGTACTAATGTCATAGAAAAGGTTTGACCATAAGCGAATTTTGGTCCTTACTCGATTAAAACTCTTCATAAATCTTTAGAAAAATATACATACAAGAATATTTTTCAAAGGATTTATTTATTTTTCAAAATATTTATCTTATATATTTTTTAAATATCAACAATCTCAGATTTGCAATATCTTGGTCAAGTTTTTCCATATACAGCCCAACATTTTCGTCCGATTTTATTATATTTTTTTCTAATTAGTTAAATAACAAAATTATCTATTAAATAAAAAAAGTCTATATATTTATTGAGTCCAAAAATAAACAATTTTGAATTTCAAAATTTGCAAAAATTAAAAAGCAGACGGCCGAAAGGACGGACATCAGAATTCGCTCCAAAAAATTTAAATTCTTAAAATACATTTAATTACTTTTTGAAGAATATAAAAAACGGACATTACCATTATAATTAAAAAAAAAAAAAAAAAAAGATATTTTTTTTTACTTTATGGATCATTCAAATACTAATATCACCTTTCCCTGAAGAAAACGCCGTTTTCGACCCATTTAATGTATAGACGGAAGGACGGACATTACCATTCTGCCAAAAAAAAAAAAACAAGCGCGAATTTTATATTCGGCTCGGCCGAATCTATATACCCACCATAAACTTTTTCAAATTTTACGTTATATGGGAAGTGGGCGGTAAAGTGGGCGGACCACGTTTCCGAATTGTTTCCGAATTTACATTGGTCCTTGTATTATTTATTTATTTATTTATTTATTTATTAAATCAAGTAATATAAAGAAGCCTTTCAAGGCCAATAAATATATATTACAAAAGCAAAATCCTGAACATTAAAACATCTTAAGAATATCAAAAACTATACAAATGTATATAAATATAAATTAAGGATTTAATATTAAATATGCTATATTATAAAAAAATCATTACAATTTGGCCCCCCAGCCGAATAAAAAGTAAAAGTAAACAAAAACATGTCCCAAAGCGGTAGTTTTAAAAAAAAAAGCAAGTTATATTTATAAATATTAAATAAAACCGAATATTAATTTCATAAATTAAGTCTGAATTGTTCATACGCCACATAAATTTTTTGGAAGAAAATCCACTAAAATAGTATTTAGGTTTTCATTAATTATTTCTTTTGCTATTAAACTTTTTAGAATTCAAGACTTTAGAAATCAAGATGAATAAAATATAACTATCTTAATTATATTAAAAATAATCCGCTTTTTAATGTCACGAAAATCTTGAACCTACTCTGTTGAACGGCAATGTATATACATATGTATTATTTTATTATTTTTGAAAGTTGTTCTAAAATATATAAATTTTCAACTTTCATGGAATGCATCTTAAAATGTTACAGGATGTTTATTCTCAAAAATTTCTAAAAAATAATTTATAGTCTACTTAAATACTGTGAAAAAAAAATCGTGCGAAATTATTATTATTATTATTTTTTTTTTTTTTTCGAATATACTCCAGTAGCTCTCATATAAAAAACATCTAAACTTTTTTCTTTGCTTTATCAAACATTTGACAGTGGGGTAGAATCGAACATTTTTGAAAATAAATCTGCAACTTCTAATCGGATGGTTGGATTTACATAAAATTTCAAATAGACGTATCAGAGGAGAGTGAACTTTTAAGTTTGGTGGGAGGATCCTACATATATTTCAGGAGCGTTGCTTTGGGGGCTCAAAATAGCGTACTAATGTCATAGAAAAGGTTTGACCATAAGCGAATTTTGGTCCTTACTCGATTAAAACTCTTCATAAATCTTTAGAAAAATATACATACAAGAATATTTTTCAAAGGATTTATTTATTTTTCAAAATATTTATCTTATATATTTTTTAAATATCAACAATCTCAGATTTGCAATATCTTGGTCAAGTTTTTCCATATACAGCCCAACATTTTCGTCCGATTTTATTATATTTTTTTCTAATTAGTTAAATAACAAAATTATCTATTAAATAAAAAAAGTCTATATATTTATTGAGTCCAAAAATAAACAATTTTGAATTTCAAAATTTGCAAAAATTAAAAAGCAGACGGCCGAAAGGACGGACATCAGAATTCGCTCCAAAAAATTTAAATTCTTAAAATACATTTAATTACTTTTTGAAGAATATAAAAAACGGACATTACCATTATAATTAAAAAAAAAAAAAAAAAAGATATTTTTTTTTACTTTATGGATCATTCAAATACTAATATCACCTTTCCCTGAAGAAAACGCCGTTTTCGACCCATTTAATGTATAGACGGAAGGACGGACATTACCATTCTGCCAAAAAAAAAAAACAAGCGCGAATTTTATATTCGGCTCGGCCGAATCTATATACCCACCATAAACTTTTTCAAATTTTACGTTATATGGGAAGTGGGCGGTAAAGTGGGCGGACCACGTTTCCGAATTGTTTCCGAATTTACATTGGTCCTTGTATTATTTATTTATTTATTTATTTATTTATTTATTTATTTATTAAATCAAGTAATATAAAGAAGCCTTTCAAGGCCAATAAATATATATTACAAAAGCAAAATCCTGAACATTAAAACATCTTAAGAATATCAAAAACTATACAAATGTATATAAATATAAATTAAGGATTTAATATTAAATATGCTATATTATAAAAAAATCATTACAATTTGGCCCCCCAGCCGAATAAAAAGTAAAAGTAAACAAAAACATGTCCCAAAGCGGTAGTTTTAAAAAAAAAAGCAAGTTATATTTATAAATATTAAATAAAACCGAATAATCTAGTACATTTATCCTTAAGCAAGCAAGCAAGTAACCAAATAACTGCTGCCAACATTGAAGTATTATTTTCTTCAACTAACAATACCGTTACAATGAAAAATAATTACCTATAAAAAAAGTAAAAATGTTTAAAAAAGTTCAAAAATCAAACCAAAAACAACTCGTGTATATATAAACACAAACAAATCAGTGCACCTCATAAATATTAAAAATACTAAAAAATAATTAGGTATCAGTACTAGATGTGGAGAAATGTGCAATCAATTTCAAACGAAATGCATTATTCGAATGCGAAAATATGCGGAGCTCAACAGGTAAATAATTCCAGCAACGAGCTACTCTAACAAGAAAAGATCTCTCAAAACAACTGCAGGTTATTCTTGGAATCACTATTTGAGGGTTCCTAGTGGAATGAGAAAAACGAAATCGCGAACAAAGTTGAGAAGGCTGGCCACTCTTAAGCACTCTAAAGAAAAACAACAGGCTTCTAAGAAGCTTAAAATGTTTAAAGTCACATCCAAGAAAATCAGTAACATATCCAGAAATGTGAGATCTCCTGGGAACGTTATAAACATATCGGACAATGGTATTGACAATACGATTCAATCTGGAAGAAATGTAAGCCAACGTGCCAGATATAACTTCTAATCCATAAAAAATATGCGGCATTAATAATGCATAAGCCAATCTATACCGAATACAACAAGGTAAATAAATACTATTCGAATAAATCCTACGTAATATTCTAGACACTCTTCCAAAAATATTGTCAACATGACTCTCAAACGTAAGTCGATCATCGATATAAACTCCAAGACATCTCAGCCGATCAACAAAAGAAATTCTGTTACCTCTAACAAAAATATTCAAGTCAGAAATATGATGTCCACTATTACCGAAAAGAATAGCCTTAGTTTTAGATGTGTTTATATACAATAAATTACGTGAAGACCATTGTTCAAAGCGAACAAGGCTATAATTCATATTTGCCTCAAGAACATCACCATTATCCCGATCTGCACAAAATAAGAGAAAAACATCATCAGCAAAAAGAAATGATTTGCATAAACTAGTGTCAATATAATCAGGAAGATCATTAACGTACAATATGAAAAGAAGAGGGCCCAATACAGAACCCTGAGGAACACCCGAAGATAAGGGAAGTACACCCGAAAATTCACCGTTAATATCAACAAACTGATATCTAGCTGACAAATACGAATAAATCAACTTACACACACGTTTTATTCAGGCATAGTGTTGCCAGATATACATTATTTGAACACAATTTCGTTGAGGTGGGCGGTAAAGTGGACGGACCACGTTTCCGAATTGTTTCCGAATTTACATTGGTTCTTGTATTATTTGAACACAATTTCGTTGAGGTGGGCGGTAAAGTGGGCAAACCACGCCCATTTTTGGTTTCCAACTTTATATCGACCCTCAAACTACCTATACAAAATTTCGATGTCGTACATGCTTTTGTTTAAGAGATATCAGCAGAAAAGTATTTTTTAGTAGTAGTTTTTAGCTCATAACATATTTGTTTATCAACCGATTTTGCCCATTTTCAATACCAAACCAACCTTATATAAGATAAATATTTGTGATATATTTCGTCCCCCTACGTTGTCCCGTTCGAGCCCTATCCTGCTTTCAACAGACAGACAGACGGACCGACGGACATAGCTAGATCGACTTAGAATCTAACCAGGACCCAGAAAATATATACTTTATGGGGTCTTAAATGATTTTTTCGACATGTTTCACACGGAATGACAAAATCAATATACCCCCATCTTTTTGATGTTGGGTATAAAAATACATAATAATGAATAAAAAAAATAAAACGTGATCATTTAAATACTGATATCATCTTTCCCTGAATTAAGTTCCATTTTTGATCCCTTTACACAAATTTGGTGCGGTAAGAGGACTACTAATACGACACTCATGATGGCTTCTCAGTACATGTCATTCAAAGATCATATCTCTGCAATAGCAAATGCCACGATTTGAAGCAATTAATGGATACATTTTTGCAAAACTACCACAATTTTGGAGCTCGAATAGAAACAGATCTCAAACAATACAATCGACTAAATACGACCTCTTTCCAATTCCCATCTATCACTTTTTATATAAATGCTTTAAAGTGCTAAAAAATAACTTTGATTTTTTTTATTAACAATTGCTATAAAATATTTATCTTTTTGCGTATTAAAATACTCAAAGCTAATACATTACATTAGGAAATTACAAAATTTTTATAAATTTATAAAATGGAAATTATTAGGTAATAGAATTTGAAAAACGTAACAGTAAAACGAAAATTTCACTAAAAGCAAAATTAGTAAAAATTTTATTGGGTATAAAATATACAAAATTATGCCCTTAAGCGTATCTAAGTTTCTAATATTATTCTTTTAATTGTAAGATATGAAGAAATATGCTATATAAATTACTAAAATATGCTCTAAAATAAGAAATTTCTATGAAAATATGATAAAATATGCTGCTAAACCTAAATTATTCTGTTCAAACTAAAATAGGAAATAATATGGTTTAAGAAATCAATAACAAATGTATATTTCACCATAACTCAAGAACGGTGTGTTGAGATAAGTGATGCATTAAAAGATGCTGAGTAAAAATATCTTAAAGTCACCAAAACTTCATTTTTTATGTACTCAATAGTTATTTCGAAATTAGTGTCCGATTTTTTTTTTTTTTTTAAATTAAGATTTTTTTTAACTAAAATTTCTTTTGATAAATGAAAACATTTAAAATTTTCTAGTTTATCTTCTTTATCTTAAGGCTAGTAATGCTGCGAATAAAATAAGACATGTATCATTGAAATTGATGCACAAATCTTGATTTCACAATTAAATGAAAATACCCATGAATATTTGCAATTAAGTAGAAATACAGTGATGGGGAAAAACATTTTTTCTTTCTTCTTTAAACAAAAATAGGTGAACTAGATGGAATTTGAGGAGCTTAAGAAGAATCTGCTTTCCCTTTTTTCTATCACGTACTGTTTTTTTATGGACATGACTAATATCATCATCAAAAATCCAATTCAGCGTTCACACTATAAAACTCGAGAATGGTTTATCCAATTTAGACTGTAACTCAAGAACTGTTTGCAAGATTTTGATAAATAATACACCAAAAATGCACACGAAAATTGTCTTCAAGGTATTCAAGGAATTATGGATCAAAATTATCCCGATTTATCAAAATTTTTTTCGCTACTAATTACGGAATAACTAGGAAAAATCTCCACCTGATGGGAAAAAAAACTGGAAGCAGATTAGTATTCAGCATATCGAATTCCATCTAGTCCATATATTTTTTAAGGAGGACGAAATAATATTTGTTTGCCGACCAGTATTATTACTTAATAAAAATTTGTCAATTATAAACAGAAACTTAACAAAACTATGCTATAAAAAATATATTCAGAAAATAAAAATACTCACCAAGAGAATAATATAGCCACTATAGCTATACTAGTGGCACAGGTTGGATAACTCGATAGGAAGAGACCATGTTTATAGTAAATATGTGATACAGCTGCCGGTAAACCAGAGGCTGAAGATTTTTTTGATTTATGATGTATTGTAGAATTTACAGGCGATGTTGAGGAACTTGAAGATGAAGACGATGAAGATGATGCGTATGTATTTGATGCAGAGTGTGGAACTGCACCATTAATAGATGAATTTCCGGTGCCATGTTCCGAAATAGACATGACGATATAATTTTTTTCTTTTTCGAATAATGTTTGTTTAAAAATAGGAAGACAGGCAGATACGCAGCCACTAGTCACTCGTAAGCAACAATGTTTAAAAAAAGCAGAAATTATACAAATACCAACAACAATTTAAGAACACTGTGAGGTAAATGTTTGAAAGAAAATGCACAAAAGTTATTGTATTTTTAAACGTACATACATATGTATGTATTTATATTCGTATATTTGATTCCAAATAGAAAAAAATACCAAGCAAACGTATAAGATTATTATTAACGATTTAAAATTGAATAACACAAAGTATTGTTCTTTTCTTTTTTTTGCTAAAAGCAAAAGCAAAAATGCAATTGAATGAAAATTTGCTAAAAAGTATTTTTTGTTTTTTTTTTTTATTTGTAACTAGTTGTTTTTATATCATGTGTAGAATTCATTTAATTATTTATTTTTTTTTTTAACTTTGTATAAATAATTTTTTTTATTTACATTTTATTTTTTAAACTATTTTTTTTAGTTTCTTATGAAACACCCTATGATGACTTAAAAAGGGGTGGGTGGTAGTTGTTTGTTATTGTTTTGATTTCAGTTTTGTTGTGGCTGCCGTTAGCGGTACTTTTTTATATTGTAGGTGTTTAAAAATATCTTTGTATAGGTGCAATATATGTACGCATGTACGTACCTATGTAGGTGTTTATATAAAACTAAAACAATTTTGACACTTGTCACTAATGTTGTTATTTGTTGTTTCTTTTTTTGTTTTTATTCTTTTTTATGAATTTATAATAGTATCAATTCCTATTTTGTTATAATACATTTCCTCGATTTTATTCAATTTTAAATAACCACAGGCATATTGATGATAATTAGATGCGTTTTTTTATACACGTTATTGTATTATATTATAACACTAGAGGCGCGCGCAATAAGCGATAATTATTATTTTGCATTTATCAATTTTAATTTTTTTATGACGTTCGTATAATTTAATTGTTGTTTTGTTAATCTGCGCTTATATTATGTTGTGTTTTTCTTTGTTGGCTTTTGCTCTTCAATTTCTTTACTTTTTTCTATGGCATTTGCTGCAATAATTGGCCAGTCAATAAAACATAAAAACTATATGTATTTCTTCTTTAAAGCCATAAACGGCTATTAGAATTTTTCTTTTTAATTGCCACGCTTACAAAAACACAAAAGATTTCCTTGTATATTTTTAAATTTTAGTAACATTTATTACTATAGAATTATGCTTAGTCACAAATATTTTTAAAACAATTTTATTAACATGGCTTATTATTAATTAGCAACTTTTTTCTCATAGTAAAATGTTCATTATAAAATTTTGCACGTTTTTTACGTCATTTCTTTTTTTTTCTTCATCCACTAGCATTTGTTTTAGTAATTTAACACTTTTTCTTTTTTAAAGTATTTGTTATATGATTGTAATTGTATTTATTGTTTTGATTTGTTTGCAACTAAGAATTTTTGCCATTATTTAAAATGTGTTTAGGTACTTTAAATTCTATTCATTAATTTTACTGCGTGTTTTACCGTATAAATTTGTTGAAGAAATGACAACCAGAGACCTGCGCGGAAAGATTTTAACGGCGGCGACGGCTTTTTTAAAAATTGTCGGCGGCGGCTCAAAATCAGCTGTTAGCCGGCTGAAAGGTGAATCGAAGTTACTTCAAGTCTACATTAGACAAATTTTTATAAAGACAAACGTCAAATTTTTATCACGATAAAAAATTTGTCTAATGAAGACTGAATTTGTCAGTATTATTGTAGCGTTAAAACAAAATTGTCAGCGATCGAGCTCTGACAACTGTGTCTTGACGTGGCTTGGTAAAAGACGCCATCTTGATTGTTGTTGGTACTTTTTACATGGTTTATTATGACATACGTTTTCCCATATAATTGACAGATAAAAAATTTTCTGCAATACAAACAAAAATTTTACGTTTATCTTGATACGAATTTCTCTAATATAGACTCGACGTAACCTCATACTACGATATTTATACATGATGGTAAAGCATTGTTTATCATATTATTTACAGATTTCATTAGCAATTTATTATTCATAGATTTCTTTTGCAATAATATTGTTATTACATCTTCCGGAAGATTATCTGGCGTTATCGTATTTTTTTCACATAGATGATTATCTAGCAATATTGCCTAATTTTCTTCCGGGCGTATTGATTTCTTATTGCTTAGATGTATCGCCGGTGACGCACAAACTCTCCCGATGGGGGAAACTTCTGCAATACGAATGTGAACATTGCGGCGATAATTTTTCTTTCTTCTAAGCAATATGAATTCGATTTATAGATTTATTTTATTTTATGTATTTTTTAAATTTATTCTTTAGTGAACATGAAAGGTGATATTATTTATTTATTCAAGAACTAAAAAATGTATAAAAACATGTTTAAATTATAATATACTGACCTTTATTCAACAAATTAGGAAATTATTAATTTTAATTTTTTATTAATACATACCACTGTATTACCAATGCTTTTGATACTACTGAAATTTTATAATTTTATAAATAAAAATAATAAATTATAATAAAAAAGTCAATTTTTAAATAGTCGATTTTTCTACTTTTTGGTTTTGGAATAGTCGAGTTTTTTTAATATTATCGACTTTTTCCGACCATTTGCTACTATTCGATTATTTTTACTTTATTCGAAAAAAATGCTATTCTGGTTACATAATCGTAGCAAAGAAGTATTCGATTTTATGTTTGAATGGCGGTTCACACAGACCTCTTAGAAGCGCAGCAATAGGGTCTCTGACATATACATTTTTAAACACATCTAATTTCTCATTTCTCTGTTTCACAACCGATTTATTTTAAAAAACCTAGGTCCAGTTATTTCAACATCGAATGCATTTTCTATCCGATTTTTTAAAATTAATTAAGAAACAAAATGATCTATTTTATAGTTGTATTATTTAATTGAACTGAATTTTAAATTTGCAAAAAATTCTGATATTTTTAGTTTTATTTTTGGCCAAAAATAATTCTGTAATAACATAAAGATTTTATAAAAATCCCGCTAATAACATACAAGTTTTGCATTTCCTATATTTATCCTTACAAAATCGCTGCATTTAGTAAAAAAACGCTATACATACACCACTATGCCATGCACGGTACCAGAGTTGCCAATATATAATTAAAGAAATATACACTAAGCTAAAAAATTAAACTGATTATAGATTTTTAAATAAATCGTTGTAGAAGAAATGTTATTATATATTAACATTATTTAATGGTTTTTATTTAATTATTATATATAAAACTATATATAATGGTTATATATATACCTAAATAACAAATGTTATATTACTAAATATTCTACAACTATGTTTATATTCAGATTATTTTATTAATGGTATTTATTAGTATTTTTTCTCTTTTATTTTAATGGTATTTATTAGTATTTTTTTCTCTTTTATTTTAAACAAAAAAAGAAAAAAAGTTAAAACTAGTTTTATTTAATTATTTTTTTGTCATAATAAGTTAAATTTTATTAGTTTATTATGTACGTATGTATTTTGTTTTGGTTTTTTGGTTAAAATATGTTTATTGTAGTTTTGTATAATTTTATTGTAATCACATGTTATTTTTAATCATTTTTTATTATATATTTATGGCATATTTTTGTTATATTTTTTATAAAAAGAAAATTTTTAAGCCATGAGTTTTAAACAGCATTTTTAATAAATTTTATTTGATTTAATTTTTTTTTTTTTTAATAATTTTACAATAGTAGTAAAAAAACTATTACAACCAAAAAGAAATCGACAAAAAAGGAGACAAATATGTAATTAAAAAATTGTTTTTTAAAAGTTTATTAAATATATTACAATATTGTGGAGTCCGACCGATTCAATAAAGTTAGAAATTAAATATTGCTTTAAATGTTTGTGTATTTCCAAGAAATGTGGTGAAATGGTTAATTTTTTTAATATTCAATATTTTAATTAATATTGTTTCCAATATTCTACATGAAACAGTTAAAAAAAATTATATTTAATTTTAGAAAGAAAATACTTTTTGGACATTACAAAGTTATAAGTTTTTATTTTATAAACTATTGAAAATGTTGTTGAAACTTTGAACTCAGGCTTTTAAAATTTGTTTTCTTAATTATGTAATTGAAGTACAGACAGCGCTATAGTGGACCAAAGTTGACCACCTAGTGTTAAACAAAACATGATTTCGAACCTAAATAAACTTGAATTAAGAAGAACATTTTGGAAATTTTTTTTTTTTTTGAGATATATTAATTTTTTATTCCAAATCTAATAGTTATACACAAGAAAAATATTTTCGAAAAAACGTCAATTGAATTATTAATCAGAATTTTTAAAGAATTTCAAATATTTTTATAATTAAACCAATTACTCAAAACAGAATATTCTAACAAATTAAATTAAAATTTTACATAGAAAAATTTTAATTATTTTATTAATAAAAATTCAAGCCGTTATAAAAGTTGTATAATAAATTATTCAAATTATCACTTATTTTTATTTATATTTGATTAATTTATTAATTTATACAAAAAAAAAAATAATTTAAAGCCGATTAATTACTTTATTTTTATAAAAAAATATTAAAAACTTTGAATTTTGATCACTTGAATAATTAATATAATTAAGAATGTAATTGGAATAGTTTTTATCTTTGATAAATCGTTTAATTGACCATATTTTTCTGTGTACTTTTTGTACAATTAACATTTTTAAACTAAATATAGATCTCTAATTGACAATGCCATATTCTCTAAACTGTTCAATACATTTAATGCTACAAAACACTTCAGATGCGGAAAATATTGGAAATTTTGTTTTCTTGAGAAATATTTTAATTTCTTTTCCAAAGCGAATATATACTTTGTGTACTATTAAAATTCTTAAATTAATTATAGATTTCTAATTGATGACGCTAGATTTTCTAAACTGCCCCAAATACTTGATGCTGGAAAATAGTAGGTGTTAGGTCCTACTCATCTTTCAACTAAGTAATACATTTTTGGACAAAGTTAAATCGCCCAAAAATTTGTTATTCTATTATTATTATCATTATGAACATTTTATGTATACAAATTTTGAAACCAAACTTTCGAATTTAAATAAATTTTGCTCTATAACTATTCCAAATTTTGTGCCGATCAAGCTAAGTACAGGTTCAAAGGTTTTCTAACAGAAAATGTTTTTAGGGTATTATCCTTTCGCACTTATAATAGAACTTATATAAAATATTAGCTAAATTTATCCAGAATCGGTGGTTATTTTTCTGTATTCATTAAAAAAATTGTCACAAATAAAGCATGTTCTTGCAAAATCATAGGCTAATTACTTTATATTCTAAATCTTAAAATACAATTAGTAAGAAATACTACCCAATTTCAACAGGATGGATCCATAATTGACTGTAGTTTCCATATAAGATCATGTTTTGGAAACCTCTAAGATACCATCAGTATTGAGCAGTGCTGCCACAACGGCGGGTTTCCTGACAAATCTAGCGGTATTTTGTTGTCCCTAGCGGGTACTTTCCATAGAGTAGCATATAGAGACGAAAATCTCGATTGACATTTAAACAAAATTGTTGTTTTGTAAACAAAAATGTGTTTTTATTTTCTTTTGGCAACAACAAAATGTATTTGATTACATGTATTTTGTTGTTGCATGAGTTAGGTTTTTGACAACCGACTTAGGTTTTTGACAATTAGTTTCGTCTCTTGTTACTCTTTGGTACTTTCCATTAAAAACCGCTTAGTTAATTTTCTGGCTGCGACATTTGTTTTAGCTGGCGATTTCTAAAGACTTTTCCATTATTTTAAAAAAGTCGGTTTGTTAATTTGTAGGCGTTTTCTAACTGTATTTTATATATAAGTCATTATTTTGTTTTTCTGTGGTTTAACATATTTTAAAACGTTGCTTTTTGAAAATTTATACAAATCTTAGTTTTACATTTTCCGTTTAGTATAGAAGTATAATATTGGAAAGAATTGACATTTCTACCTAGCTATACATTTATAAAATTGTTTCTTATATATAAAATCGTTGGTATATATATTTGTAACAAAAAATCTCAGCAAGATCTCAAGAGCTATTGAGCTAAGATTCAAACTATTTGGTTTGAGCAATTTGTATAATAAAATGGCTTATAGAATTAAAATCTAAAATGATTAATTTTTAGATCATATATATATACAGAATTTTTTATAGAATTTTAACTTAAATTATATCTTAAGTTAAAGGTTAATTAATTCTTTAAAATTAACATTTTCAATAAAAGCAGCCATATTTTCGCGACACCACATAAAATATTTCCACATAATTATTGTCGACACAATTTTCTTTTGGCTGTATTTATAGCTAACCTTTGACCTTATGCAAACATCAAACAGATTTAGAGCATTAGTCAATGAAGTAAGAATATAAACTATTGGAGACTTGGGTGTAAACATAGTAATATAATATTTTAACTTTAATTATATCGTAAGTTAAAGGTCACTTGATGAAACAATGTTAAAATTTTAGATTTTCAGAATAAAAACAGCAAAAATTTATTTGACTGTAATTAGGTTAAAATAGCTAATGTAAAGAAAATTTTCACTAAATATTATTTTGAAATAATAGTTAAAATATGTTTGGATAATGTAAAATTTATTAAATTAATTTAAGTCCTTAAATCTGTTTGAATTCTAATCAAGGCGAAAGAATAAGGTGACCGCAGTGGCGAATTAAAACAAACACTGGCGAATTCAACTTCTTTTAAAGGAGTTTGTAACTAGTCGTCTTCAACTAACATAAAATATTTAACATTAACACTAACATCGTGTTAATGAGAAATTTATATCGTTCAATTTGATGTTAATATTAATTTTTTCGATGTTTAAACATGGTTCTTTTAACATATGTTTTAACAAACGTGTTTAAACATCGAAAAAAATAATATTAACATCAAATTGAACGATCTAAAATTTCTCATTAACACGATGTTAGTGTTAATGTTAAATATTTTATGTTACGTGAAGACGACTAGTAAAGGACAAAATTGTTTATGTGTGGAGTTTGACAGCAAAAATTTCACAGTTTAATTGAGAACATATTATATTCGCCTTAATCATTATCAATTGAAACTGATAACCTCACTTAATCAGCAGATTTTTTTGTATTTAGAACTGTCAAACTCCATATATGGACAATTGTAGATTATTCCATGTATAAAAACAAATTAATGAATTCAGTTGAATATAAGTACAATTTTTGCTTACCCGCTGAAGTGTCAAATTTCGTATTGTTGTTTTTGTAGAACTTCTGCCAGCTGTTTCATTTCCCCATGGAATTCAAAGAAGTTGTGTCGAATTCAGATTCACCTTGATATTAACTAACTGGCTGAAATGTCAAACTTCATATATAAAAAAAACTTTGAATTCCACGGCGAAATGAAACAGGTGGCTGTAGTTCTACAAACACAACAATACGAAATTTGACACTTCAGCGGGTAAGCAAAAATTGTACTTATATTCAACTTAATCTACCTAATTGGTCTGTTTCCATTATCGCCAAATATACCAAGAAAAGTTCAAAATAAATACCTAATAGATTAAGGAAAGTAATACTAAAATAATGTTAATTATGGGAAAAGTTTCCGTCAAATCCGAACTGAATAAAGCTAATATATGTAAATAAATATTTTCTTTAGGGGAAATAAGTCTTATTTTTATATTTAATTGATCGGTCGGACATTTAATACTCTTTGAAATTGCTTTAAATACTAATCAATTTTAGTGGTGGGCATTGTATACCCAGCGTTTATGGTGGCTGTCGTTACGGGCGATGGTTCTATAACTTCCATATCCATATCGTCGGGTTCAAGTATAAACACAGCCTTCTCTTCATTTTCTTTGGGTTGTAGTTCTTGATACTGATGTATTTGATGTTGTGGTGAATGATGATGATCTGCTGAATTTGTTTTGCGATGTACTAGTTTTGTTGTTGTTGCTCTTTTATCTGGAAAATATGTTGGTATTGGTATTAATGATGCTGTTGCTGTTTCATTAATGGCCGGTTGATGTTGATCTAATGCTGTTGTTAACTTTGAATATTGTTGATGATTATTTAGATTTTTAGTTTGTTGTATGTTTCGCGTGGTACCATTGTATTGTATACTCTTTGCTGTACTAAAAATAAGTACCGTTAGTTTATTTAAAATGGGACATAGAATTGACTCATGTATCACAGCGGCTATACGATAGTTATCGCCTTGAAAGGGATCCGATTCAGCGGCACATAACATATGATTTAAATTAATGCCAGTCCGCTAGAATTAAATAAATTTAATTTAATTTATGTAGTTAATTTAACATTTTGTTAATACAAATACTTACTATTGAAAAAAAGTTCAATACAGCAAAATGATATATTAATTGTGCCTCTACACCTATTATTGCCCAATTAAAGTCTTTTATATCTTCCACTTGATAAGCACCCGTTCTTATAATATAGACTGGTATTATATACAGCATGGCATGTTGAATCCAATATGTTGCCTGTTCAAATGGTAATGTTCGACAATCGACTTCGGGAAATACGAATGCCAAAAGTGGTCCATTTAAATTATTCATTTGTATTCTAAACATTGTTATAGTGAATTTATTAGGCTTGGCGGCTAAAAGATATATCTTGAATACCAAATAGAATTAATCTTACAAACTTTTTATTCTTAAACAAAAAAAAAAAAAAAAAAATATTTAGAAAACTTACTTGCATTAATGTTTGGATATGACAAGGATTTAAAACGAATATCACAGATCTATTTGCCATTTTAAAACCCATCTCTATGCCAAATATAAATGTCATAAATATCAATAACATTAGACGTGTTGTTGAATGTGGTTTATTCAGTTCTTTGGCATCTGGTATATAGATGGGATCCATACGTTTCACCGCCCATTTAATAATGCAAGTGAAAAGAATACAAAATAATACAGCCTCTATCCAACGTCTACGATCGGTCATATAATTTTCACATTCTGGACCCATGGTACGTGGGGTTTCATTTGTTACACCACCAACGGCCCAACTCCAATCCATTTTTGTGTTTTATTTTATACTAGGAAGCAGCTTTTGTTAAATAAAAATTATTTTTTATTGATTTTAAGCTACAAGGACTTGTGTTATAAGTCTACTATAATTTTTTTAACACTAAAAAAGGCCTCCAGTTTTTTTATAATTTCTTAAATTTCAGCATAAAAACATGTTATTATTGTGACCTAAAAATAAGAGAAGAAAATAAAGATTAATTAAATTTATGAAAAAGATGTTATAAATATTATTTTAAAATGGAAATTTTGTAGTTAAATTTAATTATAAAAAGAAACCGAAAAAAAAATAAAGAACAACTTTTTTAAACGAACTGCAATTCATTTAAAACTAGAGAGGTCTAAAGAGCTTGTGATACAGCACAACATGCAGGAAAATATTTCCAATTACAAATATGCATTTCTCTATTTCTATACAAGACATAAATCAAGCAAGTCCACAGGATAGTTTGAAATATTTACAATTTGACTTAATAAACTTTAAAGTGTCGTAGTTTTTTAGAACTTATAAGATAAAATCAACATTTTTATATAAAATAGATAAAATTCAGAAACATGTAGACTGACTCTTATTAGAAAATTGAACATGATTTTTTTAAAATTATCTACGTCAAGTTATGAGCTTCCAATCGAGCTATACAATATTGATATAGCATGAGAAATGTTAGTTATATACATTTATATGTAAAACATATTGCATCATGTACGTAATCATGATTCTTGGAAACATTCGGGTTTCTTTTTTATTTTGGAATGATTTATACATCATTGGAAAAATTAAATCATGAGCTATTCATCGAGCTATAGAAAGTTTATATAACGAGAGAAATGTTTCAAATAATATTAAATTAAAATCGATTACTATGTTTGGTCCAATTTAAACAGAGTAGAGTTTGTGGAATCTTTTAGACAAAATTGGAATTCAGACTTGGATCTAATAACCGAGTAACAGGCTTGGAAATTTCCAACATCAAGTTTTTAAACTCATGATAAAAAAAATTTTCTCCAGAACTCCCCCAAAAGTGCATAAAAAAGGATCCAAATATTGAACATGCAAAAATATCATAAGTAATAATTGATCTTCTGAAAGAATAATATAAGTTATGTTAATTTAAGGAGAAATTTGTTTCTGCAAACAAGATTTTAATTTTCCTTTTATTTTATTTAAACAAAATTCTTTTATAAATTATTGAATAATAAAATATTTTTAAAAAAAATTTTATTACAGTTTTTTTATATTGAGACAAAAACATTTATAAAATTATAAAATCATATTCATACTCGAGGTAGTCAAATTTGTGACTCACTTGATTAATTTTTTTAATTGATTTTTTTTAGCACTTTGAACTGTCAAACTCCATATAAGCACAATTTTTGCTTACCCGCTCAAGTGTCAAACTCCATGTATAAAAAACTTAATGAATTCGCCATATTGCTATTTCATTTCGCCATGGCTCAAACTGTACATTTCGTAAAACCGGAAATTTAAAAATAAATTATCCTGTCAAATTTTAAATTCCAATTAAAAATGTTTTTTATTTAAGATTCTGATTGAAGTAATTAGTAAAAACAACAAAATCGAATATTGCACAAAGTTTCAGATTAAATTCTAATACCAGAAACACGTGCTGCAAGCAATCGCAATACAAAAACCTAATTTCGGATAGTATCAGCCTAATATTAAAAAAAAGAGATATTTTAAAAGATCTTTAAAACGTATTTGTAGTAGCAATAAGTCTTTTAGCTCAAGAGATTGCAGCAGTAAAGCCTCCGTTACTCTACCGTAAATGTAAATGTCAGGGTACACTAAACAGGTATAATCGTCGTGGCAACAAATACAACAACCCAACTTTTTCCCTCTCTTTCGTGTAGTTTATGTGTCAAAAACAACTGATTAAAATACATTGCAAAATATACAATTTTATTTTTTTTACTATATGTAAACAATAAAACGTAAACAAACTTTGACAGATCTCATACACAAAAACAAAATCAGCTGGGCCGACGATTATACCTGTTCAGTGTACCCTGGTAAATGTAGTGAATCAGCTGACACGTTTTGCTTATGAGAGTTATGTGCGTATGTGTACTCAAAAACGTAAAAAAACCTAATCAAATTAGAGGCTCCATTACTCTACCGTAAATGTAAATGTAAAAACGTAAATGTAAAGGGAAACGTAAGTGGATGATTACTCTAAAAACGTAAATGTAGCTAGTATTTTGTTGTTGTTTTGTACACATGAACATCGGTGATGTCAATTACACATATTTCCAGTGGATAAAATTCAAATTGAAAATCGCTAAATTTATTGGTTTGTATCTCAGCGATTTGTATACAAAACGAAATTTGTGCTTTTAAGACAAAAATTTTGAACTTTAAATTAAATATTCGATTCTACATCTTATTTAAATTATTTCAACAATTTTTTAGGCAAGAAAACAGCAAAACTAATTGTCCAATTTTTAAACCTTTTACAGCGATTTTTTACGCAGATTTGGTATAATGAAATAAAAAGCTGTCAACACTGTTGTTACAGCTGTCACGTAAAAACGTAGAGCGACCTAATTTGATTAGGTTGCTACGTAACATTTACGTTTTTTAGTACACATACACACATAACTCTCATAAGCAAAACGTGTCAGCTGATTCACTACATTTACATTTACGGTCGAGTAATGGAGCCTTAGGTCGCTTTACGTTTTTACGTGACAGCTGTAAGAACAGTGTTAACAGCTTTTTAATTCAATATACCAAATCTGCGTAAAAAATCGCTGTAAAAAGTTTATCAATTGGATAAATGTTTTGCTGTTTTATTCACAAAAAAATTGTACTCAATGCAACTTTATAAAGAATGTGCACGTGTTTTTAAATGATAAATGTACAAAAGAGAAACAAATCTTAATTAATAAAAATTATTCATCTGATATATACAGCTTTTTAACAGAAACAAAATTGCGGTTGTTGCATTTGACCCATTAGTATTTGGTTGTTATCGTATGCTCCAAATTAATGAATCTGATGATATTAATAATCTATGAATCAAATATGTATTGGAAAACCCTCTAGACGTTTTTCTTCCAAAATGTTCGCAAAAGTTTTTACAATCCAAATTTCTTGCCTCCTGTTCTTCTTCGGATAATTTATCAATTGGAACCAAACATTATTCGATAATATTTTTCCGTGGAATTAAATCGCATTTAGTATAGCGGACATATCGAGCCTTAATGACGAAAATCTAAAACTCAAATTCCTCAATATTTCATCAATATATTTAGATTTTTAGCTTAAGCTATTTTATCGTAAATGATATTATTTTCGCTAACATACGTCTTGAATTTTATTAACCATTTTGTTTAAAAATGATTTTATTGATTCAATATGAACATTTTTAATTAAATTGTACTAATATTTCTAAAAATAAACTCCAAAATATGAAAACTTTTCATGTTCTTTAATGCACGCAACCAAATATCAAACATTTTTTGTCGAGAAATACGTTGATACATGATCAGTAATTGCTTTGCGAATTGAAAAGGAGCAAAATTTTATTACTGATTTTGGAAGATCACCTATCACCAATTACAAAAGTGCTATTTAGATAACGGGACTTTGTGGGACTTTTTAGTTTTTGTCCAATAAAAATTAAAATAAAAGCAAAAAAATGCCAAAAAAAGTTGAGACGAAAAAATCCCCAAGATTTTTTTTAATAACCTTTTTTAGATAACACAAAAACCTTTAAAACAAAGAAAGTTTCATAAAAATCCAGCTTAAAATAAAAAAGTTACTATTCAAAATTAAACTTCTCACCAAAAAAATATTTTGTATTAAATTTATCTTCAACAACAGTCCTGTTCAAAGTTCCGTTACTTAAGAACGGTTAACATTTTTTTAAAATTTTCTTAATTTTTCAGTTACTTGGAATTTTTTAACGAGAATAACTAATTTTTTTTTTCAAAACGCGAAAAAAAAATTTTAGGGGTTTTGATCAGCTAAATTGTCAAATTCACACACTGTGCGCCGCCGTTTTCATCTGCTCACATCGCGATTATTTGCGATTATAAAGTGCTGCGCCGCCGCTGAAAATTTTGCCTCGGCTTGTTTCTCTTTTGTACACCACTTGTTCGAAACAAATACTTCAAACACTATGTACAAAAAATGCAAGATACACAAGACATTGAAAAAATACTAGTGTTTTACTAGCTTTCTCTATTGAAGCAAACAAGTATACAAATGTCTTGTATGTCTTGAATTTTTGATCGACTGCACTGTCTTTTTAGCTCACCACTTGAAGTATTTGCTTGTACAGTTAAACACAACAAACAGTATTTGAATGGTTTCAAGTACCTGCTTTATAGTATTTGTTCCTTGCATACACGCAACAGTAAAGCATTTGAAAAATACCAAGTATCTTGAAATGTCTTGTAAGATATGTATTGCAGGTCTCTAATTGGAAGCATTTTCTATTCTTATGATACATATTTATTGATTTTAAATTGTTTTTTTGTTATTTGTAGAAAGTAAATTTTAAATTTTATAATTTACACACAGATGTTTTTCGTTTTTATAAAATTTTATTTACTTTTTCACTTTTCTAGTAATAATTGTAAATATTTTCAATAAATGTTTTAAATAAACTTCATTTATCTATTTTTTTAATTTTTTATACTTTATTCAATACAATATCGACTCTGACATTTCTTATAGAATATCAAAAATCATACAACTGTCATTGATAGATGTCGGTAACGACAACGAGAATGCCAATTTGCCACAGACGATACAAGGCGACGTAGTTTTGTGTCGACAACAACAACTAGGGTGATTAACGTTAACAGGCAGACGGACGGATATTATTATATCGAATCCATTGACTAACTATAAGGCCCCAGAATGTTTATTGTGAGGTTCTAGCTAAATATATTCTAGAAACTTCAAACTGAATAAAAACTTAAAATAGTTGAAGGTAACTTATGGTTTAAAGGGCTTAATTAGCTTCTAAATTGTGCAAGTTGTCTATTTTTTTTTAGCTGACCTCAAAGTTTTTCCTAATACATTCACTAATACAAAAATCCTCATTTGCATGTTTATTTATAATATAATACATATGTATGTATATTATTTTAGGTCATTATGATTTTATTCAGTAAGCTACATAATTTAAATTATATTTGCTAATGACCATATACAAAAAAAAAAAAAAACGCAAAGTAAACTCCTATGCATCTATTTATACATGTTACCATGTATATATGTATATTTGATTTTAGTTTGTGCTTATAACGTTCTAATTCCTTTAAATCTACAGGTAACCAAAATGTATTCCAATTTATAAGTCTTTATCAAATAAATTTGTTTGCTAACAATATTACAAAAGGAAATGTTAAAGGCACTTTTCACCCACAACTAAATAACTATGTTTTAGAAAGATTTAGTGGTTGTAAGGTGAATTTAAGTTTAGAAATGTTTGAATAAAAACGTGTATATCGTCACCTAAAATACAAAAGCAGGAACAGAAAACGTGAAAATGCTAAATGTATATGTATTACAATTTTATTACTTTAATATTTTTTAACATTATTTTAAAAAAACAACACGAACATTAAATTTTTGAGTGGTTAAGGTCTTATGTATTTTTGTTGACGATATGCTCATTTTAGTTTTAGACATACACATGTTTGCGCAGGATATTTCTTTTAGATAAAAATATAAAAATCTATTTTTAAAAATAACTCTTGTAGGTTCATTTAATAAATAGTTTAACACACTTAATTTCCCTTTAGTTTTAAAATGTATTTATGTATGCATGATTTATTGTAAAGAAAAATTCAAAGTATATTTTTATCGAGAAAATTATTTCAGTTTAATTACTAATGCTCTACGTTTATACGACCGGTTTTTGTAAATTAAAATAATTTAAAAATACTATTACCGTAAAAAAAAATAAATGTAATTACTCATTTGTCGTGCCAGATGTGAAAAGTACAAGTATTGCTTTATTCGCAAATAGTTTTTGCAAATAAAATATGTATTAACTCGCCGTTTATGCGAGCAAATTTTCATTTTGCTATATTTTTAATTGCAAGTAAGTGGTACGTATAAAAGTTCTTAGTAACCACATTTAAAAATATTTATATTTGAGCTTTTTTAAAATTACCTTTTTAATTTTTATACCCTTCACCACAGGTGTAAAGGGTATATATAAGTATGTCATTCCGTTTGTAATTTCTACAATATTTATCTAAGACCCCATATAAAGATGTCCGTCTGTCTGTTGAAATCAGTTATAAAATGGGCAAAATCGGTTGATAAATAACTGAGATATCGGCAAAAAAAAACCGAAGATACTCCCAAAAATTCGTATTTTTTGTCGGCTTTTCTCGGCTCCTATACAAGTTATTGACTTCGTTTTTGCACGAAAAATTCAAAATCTTTCTTAAATTTTTTTTTTTTTTTCTGAAAAAAAATCGGTCCACTATATCCCAAATATCGGCCAAAACGCATTTTTTGACTTTTTGAACAGGTTGGTCAAAAATATTTTTGCAAAATTTCGGTTTTTTTAATCAACCAAATTCGTCCATAAACAACCGAGTTATGGGCCAAAAACTAAAAAAAAATTTGATAATATAAATACACAGAAAAATATTTATATTAAGCATTGTTGTTTTTTTTTTCGTATGGGCAAGTACCCAGCAAACACAAAGGTGTGATATCAAATTGAGAATAATTTGATATCAAACCCTTTCTCAAATGTCAAACGTTTGAGAATGCTTTGAAAATAAATTGAAAATAATAGCTTTCTCAACAAAAAGGGGAATTAATTCTCAAATTGAGAAATGCTATTATTATCAAATCATTGAAATTCTCAAATATTTTTCAAATGTGGATTGTGACTAAATGTGGAACATAAATAAAAATTATTTGATTTTTAATTTTATTCATTATTTTATTGAGTATTTGTTCGTAAAAAAATATTTAAATACGTAATTTTTAAATAAATATTTTTGTTTAAAAGAATTGGCTAAGAATATATAAAATATATATACTTATTTACAAAAACCGTAAATTTTAGATTCTTTTTTAAAGAAAGTTATCTCAAAAATTATTTCAAAATAACCGCTATTTAAAGTTCGTGTAAATATTTATTTACTTTTTATATATTTTTTTTATTATCATAATCTAAACTTATTTTTTTAATAATGATTAGATAATTTAATTTAGATTATTCTTAATTTTTTTTTAATTTAGTTTACAAATATTTATAAGATTTTATAATAATTTGATATCAAATTGAGAAAACACATTTTTTTTTTTTAATTTTTGTAAACTTGTCTTAAGATTTATGAATAACTTGATAACAACATTTGATACCAAGTTAAGAGCGTACAATTTTTCAAATATTTTTAAAGTTATCATTAGGTTTTATAATGATTTGATAATAACATTTGATATCAATTTGAGAAAATATAATTTTTCAAAGGTTTTTTCTCAAATGATTCTCAATTTATATTCAAACTTGAAATTCAAACCACTGTCCATATTTGACACATGTTTGAGAAACATGTTTGATATCAAATGATAAAGTCATCATATTTCAAACGTTTGACACCGTGTTTGCTGGGTAGTTTAGTAAGCAACAGCAGTAATATAATGATTAACATTGTTGTTCTTGTTGTTGTTTGTAATTGCAGTCAGATTGTATATGCAGTCAGTTTGTATATATGTACATACATACGTACAAAAATATATAAATATTCAATTGTTGTTGTTGTTTATATTTTTAAAGCAATGCTTGCTATGACTGTTTTTTTTCGTATTCAAATGTTCGTAGTTTGGAAAAAAATTTAATTTTATAAATGTGAAAATATGAAAGTATACGTTAAGGCGAAAATTTTATTATATGTCGGTAAGATGGTAATATGGTATTATAGTAATATGGTGAAGGGTATCAAAGATTCGGCACGGCGAATCTTTTTTTAATTTCATTTTGTTATAAATTGTTAATTTATTTATAAATCAAAACTATTTAATGTTAATTTTAGTGTAAAATAAAAATTAAAATATTATATTAATTTAAAAAATATGCTTTATTTTTATACAATTTTCAGATACAGGAATTGATTTCTATTCTTACATGATTTATTTATGTCAATATTTATACCTTTATATGAGTTAAAAATATTGATTTCAATAAATATCATTATTTCAAATCCCTCATATATAAATACCCAAAATATATATATAAACATAAATACTTTATGGGGTTGCAGATAAATATTGTATAAGTTACAATTGTAATAACAATATTAAAAATAATTTTACTCTTTTTGTGAAGGGTATAGAAAATTATGGCGAGTCGTTTTAAGGTCGTAACCAAGGGCATAGCACAGCAAAAGCTTGTGAAATCCTCTACTCTAAAGAAATAGTATATTAATGATCTTGCAAATTAATACATTCCAATAACGATGACAGGTTTGTATTCAAATATATAGGTCTGTTGTAACAAGATTTGGAAATATTTACCGTCTTAAGATTGATTTAATCAAGGCCAGTATTATTCTCAATAACAATTACACTGGCCAACAAAACAACAATTTTTTTAATTTTTTTTTTTTGTTTCCTGAGATTTTTTTTGTTGTTTCTATCTCAAATTGACACGTATTTTTTAAATATGGCAATAATTTTTTCCTAACAGCTTTTATTTTTGAGTTATAGTTAACTACCTTCATTTGCTATTTTTACATAGATTTTCGTTTTTTATTGTACAAAATATATTTTTGTTGTATATAATGTTCGTAACACCCATGATTTGACGAGAACTTCGAAAAAATCATGACGACTGCGTTGTGAAAATAAACGGAATTAATCCTGGAAATCAAAGAAAATGATCATATCCTAACATAGTAAAAATAAATCTAACACCATGACGAGCTTGTTGAGTGCATGCTATCGAACTTCCAAGAGTTAGGGTGTAACATAAGAATACAAATCCACTTCCTCCCCTCGCATTTAGTACGATTTCCACAAAATCAGTGTGATTTTAGTGAGAAACAGGGTGAAAGATTTCGTCAGGATCTTCAGACAATGGAAGAGCGTTATCAGGGAAGTTGGGACTCACATATGATGGCAGACTACTGTTGGAGTTTGCAACGAGATCTACCTAAAGTCGTTCATTCAAAGAAATCTTATAAAAGATAATTTTATAGTGATCGATAGAAATTTTGTTACCATATGTACTTATGTATTAATTTTTTGTCAAAATAATAAAACTGTATATTTTTTAATATAAAGCTGTTAGCAATCTCCCAGTATTTTTTTTTTCATAATCAGGGCCATAGAAATACCCAATAACAGAAAAAATAATAAAGGAAACAAGAATTGTGTTGATCAATGTTATCTATTTAATAGTTTCTATTAAGAAGTTTAACTTAAGAAACTAAGTTAAACTTATGAAAATTTAAATAAATTTTCCCCAAAAAAAAAAAAATCAAATTAAAACAGTTTTCTTAGTAGCTTTTCAGTTATTATTTGTAAGGCAATTGTTTCATTATTATTTAATTACTTTTACAATAAATCGCTATTTATTATTCCATGTAACATTTAAGCAGTGATGCCAAATAAAATTTAAGAAAAATCCCTCTGTTTAGCTGGAAAATTCCCTTTTTTCCCTTATTTTAGAAAAAAAATTCCCTCCGTTTTTCCCTCCTCCTTAAAATGGCAATTTTTTAACAAAAACTACAAATTTGTATTAAAAAATGCATTGAAAATTACATAAATGTAGTTTTTGTTTGTAATTCAATAAAAAATATACAAAAACTGTTTTAAACAAAGAACGAGAACACTGAAAATATCCATTCGCCAAATTAAGATTTCTATTTTTAAATGAGTGTGTGTTATAATATTGCATTTTTTGATTATTTGATTATCTTTTTGTCGTTTTTTGAGATAAGTTTTTACGTATTAAAAATTCCCTTTATTTTTACAAAAATTAAAAGTCCCTCCCTTTTTCCCTTCGGCTAAAATTTGCTTTAAAAATTCCCTCAAAAAGGGAAAATTCCCTCAATCTGACATCACTGCATTTAAGTTTCCATAACAAAAAATTTTCAATAATTCAAGTCAACAAAAGGATAGAAAATAATTTGATCGTAAACAATTTTACGTAGTTCATGATGACCATTATGCTAGATTTAGTATATAAACTTAAATAAACAATTTATATCATGTTCCATTTCGATGTATCCATAACCAAGGTTTTCATTTCAAGGTATTTGTAGTCCGCTTTCATGACTCCGATTTGTCTCTATGTGTTTTACGGTCACCCTCTTCTGTGGCTTCCCTGATGTTTCAATCAATGTTTTTCTGAGTATATTGCATATCCTCATTCACCTGCGGCACGGGATTTCCGAATTTCTTGATGCTCTTCAATTTTTACACTCTGATAGGTTTCTTTTTTTCGGCAATCGAGTAATGTTCCCTTCCATAAGTGCTTCATCATTCCAGAAATCTTTAATGAGAGGTTATAATTCAGTTGTATGTTGCCAGATCTTAAGAATTTCATTGAGCACACTTCTTGTGGTATTGACAAGAGCAAATGTTTGCTGTATCCCAGATTGGTGGCCGACAACAAATTTCTGTAATATCTTAACCAGATTTGGATTTGCTTCTCCTTTGACGTTGTCAAAATCCCGTTCGCATTCATAAGAGTTTTAGTGGTGCAGAATTTGTATTTGCCAACTATCGAACTGATCGAGAAAGGTCACGTGCGGTGAATGTCTACTGCTGCCTTTGCTTTAGTAGAAATTTTTTTCACTCCATTTAAGTTTAGTATTTATTAGTCTTTTGTATTCTTGATGCGCTAGTGCCTTCGCAGATCGAGTCTTGGCAATATGTATGTAATTTTTCGATGCCTCTTGGATGTTTATAAAATTCAAAGTGTGTTCTGAAAACCATGAATTCTGCCTGTGATCTAGTTGCCGATATGTTCCTTTACAGTTTTAAATATTTGGCCAACATTCATTGCCCCATTCATGATTGTCTAATGTTGTTGATGAATCGGCCTTTGATAGCTATGTCTGTCAATTTTCTTCCTATTGCATTTGATCGATGCAACCTTAAAGCGAATGTAGGCGATGAAGATGATGGTTGCTGGAGATTTTAATTTTTGTTTTTTTCTAAAACGTTTGCTGTCCACCCATTTCTTGAGATTACAGTATTGATTGGTTTGAAATTATCGTGATGCATGATCATTTATTTGTTATGTACATATATCCTATACAAATTTTTCCTTTACACCCTATCTTTTCTCTTCATTTTGTCATTGCTGTTTGTGGGTTAAAAAATATTTTTAAATTTAAAAACTCCTAGAGCCAAATGGGGCGGGCATATAAAGGACATAATGCTTTGTACATAGCACAGTGGGGCAGAATTGATTTTTGGAATAAATCTTTAACTTCTTATCGACTGACTAGATTTGAAATCCTGATTTGTTAAGATATCTTAATGAATTTTTCAGCGATTATTGACATTATAATTTGAAATGGTAAAGTGTAGAAAAATTTAAAATTTTTGTAAAAAAAATCCCACAATTCCCAAAAAACCGATGAAAATACCAAAAATTTTGAAATTTTGCGCAATAGAGTTGTGTGTTCTTTGGAACACATTAGAGTTTTCGCTATTGCATTCGATTTGTAGAACTAGCATTTGGTATTTTAGAACATATAGGCTAAATATGTCAAATTCGGGATGGTGTAGACACTTTTACAGATTTATTTCCGCTGTGTACAGCACTATTTCTCCTCTATAAAACAGAATCTAAAATTTATATAAAATAAAACTTCTTGGGAAAGTGAATGAGTTAAATTTGTCATGTGGCGGATTAAATGTAAAATTTTGGAAGTATACAGTTTTCACGATATTTTTTTTAGTGTTTACCTGTGTAATTATACAAACCCAAGGCGAATTAAAACAGGTGACCTCACTTAATCTGTTAATTATTTTTCTTTTTAGTACTTAGAACCGACAGACCTGACATAAGCACAATTTTTGCTTACCCGCTGAAGTATCAAGCTCTATGTATAAAAAAAAATTAATGAATTCGCCGAATTGTTGTTTTTGTAGAACTGCTGCCACCTGTTTCATTTCCCCATAATAAAAACCTATTGAATAAACAATTATTAATTTATAATTTTCAAGTAACAATCAAATTAAATACCAACAAATTTAATTATTAATAAACATTGATTTCAATAAATCAATATACATATTTACATTTGTTAAAACTTAAGCAAATGTTTAAAATATAATCTTCATGATTATTAAATAATAAATATTTAATAAACATGATGAAATATACCTTTCCCCACTCAAACCACTATAAATATCCAATAATTTACAATATTTTGGCAAAATGCTGAGAGCTATTAAAATTATATGAAAATATGTCTTTGATTTAGAAAACAGTTTAAAATTAATTTGTTTTCTAACAAATCTAGTCTAGTAAAATTTCCTTAAAGCCATTAAACTATGGCCACATACAGCTGTAGGCGACAAACCTAATACGTCCTTTTGTGTGTAAATTTCCTCTTTAATCTTTAATCACTTCTATAATTCAAACAATTAAAGTAATCGTCACGCAATATTGTGTTTAAAAAATCAAAATGAAAATCAATAATGTGTCAATTATGTCTAAACTATGGCCGTTAAATTAAATAAGCCACCAAACTCATGTAAAATTTATTTTTGGAGGGAAAAAAAAAACAGTTAGACAAACAGACAGAAAGACAGTTAAACAGATTGTGTATTTAGCTGAATGGAATTGGTTTTATTGTTTTTATTTTTTTATTGCATTGTATTTCTGTTTTTACTTTTTTATTAACGGAAATTAAATTAGTATAACCAACAATGTCGGTCAGCTTAGACAATAAATGAAAACACAATAAAAAAAATAATAAATAAATAAATTAAATTAAAGAATATAATAGACTCACGTGTTCCTTCTTCATTCAAGTCTTAAATTTTTTTCTCTGCCATTTTAAACCAATAAAAATGTTTGTTTTTATTTTCTCTTGGTGGTGTATTTTTGTTATAGTCCTGTTTCATTTCGGTTTAAGTAAAACAAGAGAAAATAAAAATTTACTCAAACACTCACAAAATACACAAAGAAGCAAACAATTTAAAAAAGCTCTTTTTTTTTTGTAGTAAACATGGTTGTCAGGCACCATGTGGTTTTAGGCAGACACTACCCTACCCATTTACTTAGAAAGAATTATAATTTAATCATTTTAATACGCAGACTTCTTGCTCTTTTTTTTATTTTAATTTTAAAATTTAAATGCAAGTAATTGTAGATTTATTTTAAAATAGGGTGGCAACTTTGTTGCATCAATATTTGGAATGGGATAAGGGATGCTACACCTGTGTTTTTAAAAGATAGGTACATAGCTACTTTTTGGTATTTATTCTTCCATTTAATTCATAATGGAATTTTGTAAAATGTTAAATAAGTACATTTTAATTAAAATTATGTAATTTCTTTTTTAAATTATGAAATGTACAAAAGTATAATTTTGAAAAATGATAATTTGTTAAAAATTACAAATATTCTACAAAACTTTTATTGTAGTAGGTACATTTCGAAAAAAATATTTCATATTATTTTTTAATAAAATTATTAACTAACTTTATATTGGAATTTAGTTATATTATTAATTAATACAATTAATTTTCTAATTGGTCTACAATTTTTTTTAACAAATTGACTCCTCTTAATAAAATATAAAGAAAAAATAAAAATTTGTCTATAAAAATATAGAAATAAAATAAATTTTCAGCTCATTATATCTATTTAAGAAAAAACAGTAATAATAAAATCAATTATTCTAGTTATTAATATTATCGTTTTGATGATTGGAGCAAAATCAAACAAAAATTAATTAATATAAGTAATTTCGTAATTGAAGTCCATTTTTACTGTTTTCTGTGATTATTATTATTAACTTACTATTTAACAAAAAAGTAATCTTTTGAAATTTTAATCTTAGTATAACTTAGGCGAAATTAAACAGGTGTCAGCAGTTATATAACAACAAATATTTTTGCACAAAATTTAACATAATTATGAAATCACTATAATACAAATAAAAGTATCATTTAATATTATACATTTGTATAATAATAAATGACCATCTGAATACATTTACAATTATAAAGTATTGTAAAACTTGGTGTACAGAAATTATTTTAAACATGATTGGCCAAGTTTTTATGTTTTTTAGAGAAACTCAACTCTCAAGATATATTTGGACATAATTTTTTTAAATTACTTATAAAGCTAGTGCCCTTTTGGTTGGCTTTTGGTTATGCTATTACGAGATATCATCCTCAATTTCCACTAATAAAGATAGCAAGAACTACCTAAAATTGTATGATAGTAAAGATTGTCAAGTACTTTATTTATTTGGCTATGTCTGGCGATCAGTAATTGTAGTATATTGGTTATACGTTACCAAATTTCAACTGGTGTAGTTTTGATACTAAAGATGTTGAAGTATGTTTTCGCTATAACTAAACCATTTTAAAGACATTTTACAATCAATTTTGCTGGGAGTCTTCGGTATCGTAGTAAGTATTGGTATTTTTTTATAGTTTCTGATTTCGCTCCATAAAAGATAGACTATTTTAAATATTCATTATCCAGATTTATAATTTATAGTAACATATACCAAAATTTCGATATGTTATAAATACAATGATTAAATCACAGCCCTCCTTCCTTTAAATACATGGTAGGTATATAAAAGAAAATGCTGACTAACAAATAAGTCATACGTTTGTGAGTAAATATCCATGGGGAATATATTATTTACTTGCTACTCTTGTTAGTCAACTTTTGTTTTTTCGTTATAAATACGTTTCTAAAACAAGAGTATTCACGTTATTTTACGAAAAGTGTGGGGTATCTTAAATAATATTTAATTAAAATATTTATGTAATTTTCAAGCACTTAAAAAAAAATAACGACTGAAACATAGTGTAACCTAGAGGACTACTATTTAAAAACAAGTTTGAAATTCTTAAATCTTAATCGTATCCTATATGCAATTTTGAAATGAAAAAGATAACAAAAAATAATAAAAACGAATTTTCAATTTTTTTTATAATTTTCTACATAGAAAAAGTATGGTTTTTAACGATTTATTAAAGATAAAAACTATTCCAATTACTTTTTTATTTGTATGTATCAATTTTTCAAAAAATATTTTTTTTTCTGTGAATAATAAACTTTTTTTAAGAAAATATAGAGATTTTATATTTTACTGAAAGATATATTTACGGAAAAAATTTTAAAGAAATTGGAGGTAAGTTAAGAACCCCTTCGAATTTTACGTAATTTATATTAAAATCTTTTTTTAGCACGGAATTTGATTTCAAAAACCATAATGTATTTTAGATCATTATCAGAAGTACAATTACTGTATTTATCGATATTGGCAAGTGTTCTGAAGTTCTTCATTGAGACCCATAGCTCCGTTCCTGAGTGGTCTGTGGTATCCGAAATACAACGATGCAATAATTTTTTAAAATATTTTTGTTGTAGACATAACATGATTTAATTTCTTAAAATTTGACAAAAGCTGTAGAAATTATTCGATTTTATCTGGAACAACTTAATACAGTTGAACACGGTTATAACGAACACCGATTATAACGAACCCATTTTACACGAAATTTCTATACAAATAACTACGTTTATAACGAACACGGTTATAGCGAACTTTTTTTTTATAACGAACACATTTTTATGGTCCCAAGGATAATATTTCTTACAAAAAACTACGTTTATAACGACCTCCTAAAAATAAAAGTTTTCGATAAATAAAATTTCACATTTCAAAATATTTTAAAAATGTAAAAACTACCAGAAATAACATTTATTTATTTCAATTAAAATTATTCGACAAACAGAAATAATTATCGTTAATTCAATTCAAATTATCGGACAAATAAAAGAGGAATTTTATTTTTATAGTTGTTTAACATAACGCAAAAACATTAACGAAAATATCTAGATATAAAACTGAAATTATAAGAGGATTAAAAATTAAAATATTAGAAAATCGTTATTCCTCAAAGAGTAAAGATCTCAAAACATGCCAATGTCAAAACCTCGGCAATAAAAGAAAAAGTTGAATGAGTATAAAAAAATATAGTTAATCTCAATTTCCTTTTGACCAATGACTGATGAATACAAAAAATATTCTTCCGGATATATTAAATTCATTGATATTTAAAACATAAATACACCCTATTTTAAAAGGAAGGAAATGTACTTTAATTAAAAATATTAGTATCGTATTCAAATACGTACCTATATTTTTTTAACAATTTTTTTTTTAGAATTTTACGGATATAACGAACTAAATTTATCGGTCCCTTCGAGTTCGTTATAACCGTGTTCGACTGTAATACTTTCCGTAGAATTATTTTTGCTCCTAAAAATATGCTACAAATCCTACATCAAATAAAATATATGATTAATTTGTTGATAAAGTTTTATAATTGCTTGAGTTTTTAAGTGATTGATCATAGACAGTGTTGCCAAAACGGCGGTTTTTCCGCTAGATCTGGCGATATTTTGTTGTTTATGTGAGAGTAACTTCCAACTAAATTTTAGGGAGTTAAGATTTCTAGTGCAGTGTCTACAAGAGTTGTGCCGCTCTGAACTAAACCATTCATTTTAGTGAATTAGTGAAACAACTGGAAGCACCTTTATCAACGACTACAAAAACAACAAGCACTTTGTAAGTTATTGCGTATTGTATTTTTAAAATAGCTGTTATAAGAGAGGTCACTATCATTTTGACTTTGATCGTTGAAATGAGCTATGAGCTCTCTCCTATAAACTCAGAATTGCGGCAAAAAAATTGCTATGTGTGAACTCCGACTTATTCTTATTTTTGAGTATATATGTATGTATTCAGTCCAAAATTCATTAGATATCTTGAGAAATTCAATATTGTAAGATAACTGAAGTCATTATATCCTGTAGATGTCAAGTAATATTTTAGATTGTGAAACGGCAAATAAAGCAATGTTTTGAAAATTAAAATAGAAAGTGCTAAAGCTTAAAAAAAATTGGCAAAAATTCAAAATTAAGCAAAAAAATAATAATGCTCTAAAATCAGATTAAATTACCCATATTATAAATAAATAAATTATAATTGATTTATCAAACATACCACATTATAGTATATTTAAATTACAGTTATTACATACCTATTAACATTTTTTCTTAACGGCAATTTATATCTCTACTTAAATTAGCTGAAAACGTCTAATCCGATAATATAGGTTAATTTCAAAACGGTAGCCATTATTAAAAAGCAATTGTACATTACATTTTTACCATGTAGTTTTACACTTTCTTAGTATAAATTGTTTAAGCATAGTTTGTTGTTTTTCATTTATGGGAATAACACAAAGTATTTACAAATGTTTTATTTTAGTTATTTTTTATTTGTTATTTCTTGACAATTAGGAACATAATTATTATTGTTATTTATACATGCAAAAATTAAATATTTTTAAAACACACTCACACAAAAATACAAAATGGCATAAAATAATGAGTGTAATTACACAGAAATGGCAAAAATCTAAAAAAATAAAACAATACAAAAAAGACAATACATTGCAAAATAAATGACAGACTATAAAACTATTTGAAAATTTATTACAAAGATGCCTGGTGCGTATAATTGTCATCAACATCTTGATGCTAAAAGGAAAATTATAACTAAAAAAACACATTTACACTAAAAGAGAAAAAAAAATCAATTGCTTTTTTGTTAAGCTATAAATAGCACTTAATAAAATATTCTAAATATTATTGTAACTATTTATTCATTTTTTATATTTTATATTCACAGGATAATAAGTAATCGCTGTACATATACATACAAACAAACGTATGTAAGTACATTTATTTTTTTTTTCCTTTTCAATTCCTTATTTTTTTCTTGAGAATTTTTAATTCTTTTTTCACTCTTTGCTATTGAATTTCTGATAATTCTTACATTTTTATATGATTAAATTTATTTTTGTATATACAATGTATATATATATTTTTTTACAATAATTAACACTTTAGCATTTATTTTTAACAAAATAATTTATTTTTTTCATTATTATTATTTATTTTACATTTAATGATTTGTAATGTTCGCGTTTTCATTTTTACCGAGCAACTGTTCAAAGGAAAAAATCATGCTATCACACTTAACTGGCAGCTTTTTTTCTTTTTGTTTATTTAACAAGCATGTCCTTTAGAAAATCTCTTGTTTTTGTTATTATTACTCTCATATATACACACTGGCTCTTGTTATGTCTCTCTTAAAATGAAGAGAGTGAAAATAAAGCTTTTTAATCATAACAACAAAATCATTAAACATGTTTGTAAACAATCATAACAATTGACAGTTATTTTTGAAACGTTATGAATGATTCAAACACGTTTTACTGTTACTACATCATACACACATATGTATATAATTATGTATATACAGTATTTGTGTATTTGCTTATCTGTCAATCACTTTATGTATTGATAATATTAATTTCATGTTAATCCTTGTTAAACAAAACTTACAATAGCAATACAATTTTTTTATGTGTTTGTTTCTATTTAATTATTATGCTACGAATTTAAGTTTATTTCTGGTTCACAAAAACCGTTAAACAATGTTTTCAGTTTCGTTTTCTATGTAAAACTAAAAATTCTATTTAAAAAATTGTTAAATAAAAGAGAATATTTAACAGACTTACATACGTATTGGTTGAAACAAACACACACTTATTTACGTACATACTTACAAAAACATGGACATAATTTATAAAGTGGGGTGTCAGTTATTAGCAAGCTAGTAAAATTGTTTATTTATACAATTTATTTTATATTTCGAGGTACTTAAAAACTAGAAATTAAATTTTAATTTGAAACATAACGCCGATTTTATACTAGACTAACTTTTATGAAGATAAACGTCAAAATTTTATCGGGATAAACATTTGCCTGGTGTAGACTACATTTGTAAGCAGCGTTCAGACCAAGGTGACCTCAATTAATCAGCTGATTCATTTCGCTAAGGTCTGGACCAAGGCCTTAGAACTAGAGTTCTGCTAAATTGAACTAAATAGCTCAATTCAACGATCAAAGTGTGTCCAAACCATATTATAATTATAAAGTATACTCATAAGAACAGCTGTTTTACAATTTTTTCATTGACATACCTCGCGGAACTGTCAAATTGTTTTGTATTCCTATGCAACATTTTTTTCGAGTTTTTTTTTTTACTCTTCCTCTCCTTCGTTTTCTGTTCATAGCATTTTGACAGCATTAGTTTTACACTAACAAAATACAAGCAATTGTTGTTTTTGTAGATGTGCGAGCACTTTATAATTACGCTACAAACAAAGTTTTCAGAGTTCGAGTCAAGACGAACTGAAAGAGGTGACTTCACTTAATCAGCTGTATATATTTTTTTATAGCTAAGTACTGTTAAACTTCATATAAGCACAATTTTTCCTTACCCGCTCATGTATAATTATGAATTCGCCGTATTGTTGTTTCATTCTACCATGGTTCGAGTACTGACAACTTTGTCTTATCGTTGCTGATATTATCTTAATGAAATCGACAATGTTTTTTAATATCATGAACACTTACTGTTATTTATTATTCTTTAAACCTTTTCCTTGATAAGCAATACGTATTTTTGTTTATTTTTACATTTGTGTTTCCCTACTAGTTTTAATCAGCAACACGAGTATATAAGTAATATGTTAAAAATGTATCGACTGATGGACGGATAGATGTCTGTTGTTGGATATTTGATGTATCGTTATCACATCTGTGTTAATTTTAATTTATTTTAATTTAATGACGTTAATGATGTTCACACATATATACATACTACTGTTAAGCGGTTTACACTAGAACATTAATAACATAAATTTCACTTTAGCAGTTAGTGTGCTACAAATATAGTATTCTTTATATTTCTTCTTTATCATTGAATTCAATATAATCTTTAAAAAATAATTCTGGGTCAATGTAAACACTTTTTAAATCCTCATACATTCCTCATACTTTTACTTCCAATGTCAGTGTCACACTTTAACATTGTCTTACATAATATTTATTGTTTGTTTTTGGTATTCTATTTTAACACTTAATTAAATAATCAATAATCAATACTTTTCAAAGATTGGTCGGTTATTTATTTATTTTTTTCAAAAATCATCAGATATGTATTTTCACATTACATTTTCATTTTGTACATATTTGTTTTAAACATATTAACATGAAAACTAGTGGAATGGCTATATAAAGAAAGAAATGGTTATTGCCTTATTATGAAAAAAAAATGTTTTTTGTTTTGTTACGATTATTTAATATTTAAACATTATTGGTGTTATGTAATAATCGTAAGATATTTTAAGTATTTAAAGAACCTTTAAATATGTATTGCACAATTTGCTAACATTTAGTCTGGTGATTGTGATAAATATAAAATTTTGCCACAAGGTTTTTAATAAAAGCTTGTAGGTAAAAATATGATAGAAACAATTAAACTTATTAGCTACTTCCTAAAACTTAGTATTTCACTTATTTTGATTAAACTAAATATTTTGAAAATTATTATTTGAAAAAGTTTTTTTTATTCCTCTCCTTAGTAGGTGTGAGGTGATTACTCAACATTTTTTTATTATCTTTAGCTTCAGGTTGATTTCATTGGTAATTTTTACAATATTGTTCTGAAAACTCAGGTAGACAACTATGTCCGATAAGAAAGCATCATGTGTGACATATTAGTATATAGGGTAAAATCTACAATATTTCAGCAAAAACAAATTGTGCACCAGAACAACTAATTTTTACAACCAGTAGGTATTAATTTTTAATATATAAATAGATACATATGTATATAAATAGATGTAAATTTTACTAAAAACAAATTTTCCAAAAAAAAAAACAAAAACAAGTTTTAAACGTCTCCACGCAGACATTTTTGTATCCGCATTTGCAAATTCTATCTCTCTCTCTTCAAAATGTTACTCTACTTTTCCACTAAGAAATTTTTATTTCCTATCATAAGAAATAACGTCTGCAGAATAACGGCAAAATACTTTTATTTCCAACTTTATGTTACCCCTAGTCTCCACGCAGACATTTTTGTGTCCGCAATACTGCTGAAACTCTGCGGATGTGAATGCTGACCCACCATCGGATACAATTTGAACAGGATTACCAAACGTAACGCTTTGCTGCTCTAATTTCGATATTGCGTCTTTTGTGGTTGTCGACTTCGTTGGGTAAAGCCAGAAAAATTTAGTAAAAGAATCTATAACAGCAAATATGTGGTCCAACGGTCCTAGAAAGTCAATGTGATAAGTCTTCAGAGGTACTTCTTCCTTCGGTAACGGATTAAGTTCACCTTCTTGCTTACCCTTCTGTCTATTCATTATGATACACGGAACACAATTAGCGATGTGACGCTTTATTTTATCTTCGAGGTTTTGAATATAGTAATCACGGCAAATGAAATCTTTTGTTTTTCCTACAGCAAAATTACTTTTCTCATGCGCCTGCTTAATCACTTCTTGCTGAATACCTTTAGGTACTACCAACAGCTCACAATCATTAACGATTCGGTATAGTATATTACCTTTGAGAAAATAGTCTTTCTAACTCGGTACAGTTTTCAAAATATCTTTTAAAGTGATAAGTTCGTCATCTTGTGCTTGAGAACGTTTAATTTTTCCACAATACTATCTTCGTTTGAAATTATCATGACTGGATATCGGGAAAATGCGTTGACGTGTTTCATCTGATTTCCAGACCTGTGCTCAACAGTGTAATTAAATTCTTGAAGAAATAATATCCAACGTGCTACACGTGTACATAGATCTTTCTTCTCGAGCGTTTTTGTAAATGCATTGCAGTCCGTAACAATTTTAAAACTTATTACAAGCAAGTAGATCCTAAACTTCTTAAGTGCTTCGATGACGGCAAGAATTTTTAACTCATAGCTTGAATATTTTCTTTCTTGGTCAGTCGTTTTTCTACTAATATAATAAACTGGGTGAAGTTGATTATCTTCAGGTGATTTTTGTAATAGAACTGCTCCGTATCCTTCAATAGACGCATCTGTGTGAACTTCAGTTTCGTAATTCTGGTTATAAATACATAAAACAGGGTTCTGACTCATAATAGACTTTAGCTGGTTAAACGCCTGTTGACACTCATCGTTCATTTCAAACTTTCGGTCTCGTTTCTTCAGGTCAGTTAAAGGTTTTGCAACTATAGAAAATTTTGGTATAAACTTACGGAAATAACTTGCTAATCCTAGAAAGCTTTCAAGTTGTTTTAAGTTCTTCGGAGGTGGAAATCGAACTAGTGCCTCTACCTTTTTGGATTCTTTCTGTCTTCTATTATATAGTCAAGAAACTGGATTCTTCTTTTTATGAACTGACACTTCTTCAAATTGATCTCCAACCCATAATCTTCACAAAGTTTTAAAACATCTTTTAAATTCTGTATGGCTTCGCTTTCGTCTTTAGCTGTTATTATGACATCATCTATATACGGTAAAGCTACACCTTTTCTCGTCAAATCTCGAAAGACTACATTAACATGACGCTGGAAAACTCTGGGAGAATTTGATAAACCAAATGGGACTTCCAAAAAATGGTATTGTCCACTGCGACAAATGACGTATACTTTTTACTTGATTCCTCGACAGAAACGTGAAAGAAACCGTTTTTGAGGTCGATCGTTGAAAATATAGTTGCATCCTGTACTCGATCTAGCTGGTCTTCAATTAACGGTAATGGGAATCGGTCCTTTACGATCACCTTTTTTATTTTTCAAAAATCAACACAAAGTCTTGGTTCACCATTTCATTTCTTAACAAGAACTATGGGGCTTCTATATTCTGAGTCGGATGGTTCGATGATACCTTCTTGAAGACATTTCTCAGTTTGATTATCTACGATAGATCTTTCCGTAATTGGCAGACGTCTTGGTGTGCAGTGGATAGGTGTTTCGTCTTTTAAAATTATTATGTTGCTGCCGTTATAATTACAATTCAGCGTAGGCAGTCACAATTTACAACCACCATCTAGCTTTGTTCTACTTGTGTATTTCAGCCTCTCTTTTATTTGCTCACTCTCTTTGTCTCGCTCTCAATCTGAATGCAGCGCAGTGAATTTAGAAACAGGGCTAAATGAAACAGCACTGCAAACTGCTGCTGACCAAATGTAATGAACACCATAACAAACAGTGCATTCTAAATAATCAGCTGATTATGGCAGCACACACTGCTGCTGACTACGCGCTATTGTAATTTGGGCTTAATAGTGGGAGGCCAATGTGCGCGGAACACGCGGCCATCAGCTGATCATGTCCATATAAAAAAAGTTGAAAAAAATTCAACTTTGACGCGTTGCCGCGTGTAACAGCATTGCCAGATTAAATTTATGACAGTGTTCTCAAATTTTTCTTTGTCACTTTATTGTAAACAATTGATTAATTTTTAAGCTGGTAATAATGCTTCCGCCCGTTGCGGCGTGACGCGTACATAGATTTTTCTCTATTCCTTCTCTTTTTTTACTCTCCCATATATTTATCATTCACAGTGTTGCCAATTCAGCGCTTTTCAGCAACCCAAAAGTCGCATTTTTTTACATCAGCGCTTTTTCTTGAAAAGGCGCTAAATTGGCGCGTTTTGTATTCGGTTAGTTTTAGTTGCATATTTTAATCATATTTTCTAAATTTTTCTAAATTTGAAATGTAGAAACTTTATTTTTTTTATGCAAAATATAAACAATACAAGGAAAATTCAGATTATAAACATTTTTAAATTTCGTTCTTCAAATCTATAATTAATGTTATTACACATACTTAATATAGAAAAGGCGTATTTTTTAATCGTTTTTCAATGCTTTTTGGTACACCGCTATCTAATACACATTTCTTAAAAAACTGAGTGCGCTATGATTGCAAAATAACGGATTTATAATCATTTAGAAGAGAGTACTTATTTCAAATATATTTTGAAAGAAAAGCCTTAACTCAGTTGAAGTTTGCTTTGATAAACATTCAAAATATCAAAATACTGTATGTTATTGTGTTGGAATTTCTTATTTTAAATTGTGACACAAATGTTCCAAACAAAGATGAATGGTATGAAAATGGAAATAAAAAACAGCAATATCTGAGTATTTTTAAAAGTGGTTTTTGTAACAAGTCTTCCCCATAAAAACATTATCTCAAATATCAGGAAGAGTCGATTTCAAATATCAAAAACAATCCTGCCTCCAGATGAAGAACTTTAAAAGACGTAATTTTTTTAGTTTTTTACAGTAATCTGAAACATTAATTTTTGTAATTTAAAGCACCAATTATTAATTTATTCAAATTTAAAATTACTGAAGAAATCCCTATCTAAGATAACTTGCTAAGGCGTAGAAAAGTCCAGAAATAAAAGTTAGAAAGTTTCGGTACTGGTTTTGAATTAAAAGTTTCTTAGGTTTTATTTAGTATTTTCCTTCTCCTGTAAAATTACGAAAAGGGCAGCCATCGATATGTATTCTGTATTTCTATTTCTATTTATTTTATTTTCAATAAATATTTTTTAAGACGTCACACAATTTTCATTCTTAGAAAATGTTTAAGAGATGAAAAAAAAAAAAAGTTTTAAATCAGGATTTGAGTGAGCAGTATAATGATGGACCTAAGTCCTTCATATTTTAATTTAACATATTTATAAATTTAAAAGCTTTAAACTGAAAGTTATTATCAAATGTATAACCTTTCTTTGTACCTTAGATATTGTTTTTATAAAACGTTAATGTTCAATATTGCATATAACTACTAAATATTTGCACATGAACTTAAAATAACAAATATATATCTAATAAGTTGTTTTGCTCTTAATAAAAAATACATATTTAACAAATATAAAAACAAATTTTATTCAAATAGAATTTAGCGCTTTTTAGCGCGTTTTTAAATGATGACCGGCGCGTTTTGGTTCAAAAAAGTTGACAACGCTGTTCATTTCATTTATGTATTTTGAAATGACCGTTATTATAATATGCATCATTTTTGAAATATTAATTTCTAAATAACGAATGCGTCATTTTAAGTTTCTTCTTTAAAGGCTCAACTACATAGAATACTTTCGCTACAACTGCGACTGACAGCTAAGTTAAATACATGCATTTATATTGAGCGGAACCAAATCAGTACGCCAAACTTCTGCGTGAAGTACTTCAAAGATGAAAAATTTTCAACTTTGAAGTGCCGAAGTACATAAATATATTTTGTCGTTTGTTTTATTCTTATTTTAATATTTTTTCGTTAAGTCGGAAATTTTAATTTGCAATTCATTATTTCAACTGAGAACATAATAGAATTTTTACATATTTATATTTTATTATATAAAATTTTAATAACAAAATAATGCAACGACTGGGTTAATATCATTTATGCGTTGCGTAGCTGTCAGTCCCAGTTGAAGCGAAAGTATTCTATGTAGTTGAGCCTTAAGCCCAAATTACAATAGCGTGTAGTCAGCATCAGTGTGTGCTGCCATAATCAGCTGATTATTTAGAATTCTTATGGTATTGATTACATTTGGTCAGCAACAGTTGGCAGTGCTGTTTCATTTAGCCCTGTTTCTAAATTCACTGCGCTGCATTCAGATTGAGAGCGAGACAAAGAGAGTGAGCAAATAAATGATAGGCTAAAATACACAAGTAGAATAAAGCTAGATGGTGGTTGTAAATTGTGGCTGCCTACGCTGAATTGTAATTATAACGGCAGCAACATGTTGTGCTGACAGTGATCAACTGATAATTTTTGCTGATATTGTTGCTGACTACGCGCTATTGTAATTTGGGCTTTAACAATTAACAATACAATAACAGCGATGCCAACTATTTGCAAACTAAAAACACGAGTTGACCCAAAAATTGCAACTGTAAAAAAAAACGTACGTGATTTCTGTCACGTTGCTATCATTTCCAAGAGAATGTTTGATTCATACCAATTTGGCAAGGCTCACATTTTAATACGCCTTACAATTTGGTTAAAAATTTAATTAATTCTTTCGAATTGATTTCTTGCATTTTTATACAATAGAAATAAAATAGATTGTGTATTTATATTAGAAAAAAAGTAAAAAATAACATTCAAAGTAGTTTCAGAGCATTCACAATAGCGTCATTGACAGTTTTTTGACAATTGCGACTGGTAAAAGCAAAGAGGAATAAAATAAATAACATTAAAAAAAAGCCGGAGTGCAGAATAGTTCTCATAAAAATTAGTTCGGATAAATAAAATTCCTTCCACATAGAAACTAAAAACCATTAAAAAATAGTTTTATATTAACAAATTAAAATAAATGTTTTTGATAGTTTTGTGCAAAATAAAGTTATGGTGAAAATTTAAAAAAACTAATGCATGGAAATAAAAAAGATTACGAAACGAATATTCTGGATAGTCAATAACTAAGAGGAGAAAAAAAAGCACTTCGAAAACATAGTGTCTCATAGAATAAAATTGGGTGCATTCTTAAATAACAAACTATATATTATTTGATAAAAGGATTATCAAAACAGTCGTGGGGTGAGTGACTAAAAATAATATACAAATTCAGTTTTACTTTCAATATATTGTTTTTGTTTCAATAATAGAAAAAAATAAGAGAAAATGTGAAAAACAGCTGTCGCTAAACAAGAACAACGTGATTGTTTTCAAATAAATGCAGTTTTTAGTGATATGGTATATTTATGAAGTACATACATACATATGTATGTATACATATGTACGTTTGCACATGTGTATATGAGATTATGTTTTTGTCTTATTTATTAAATTAACAAATTAGAAAAAAAACATTGCCGGTCTATTTTTAACATCTCACAAAATTCAGTTCAGGGTTGTTTGTTGAGTAAAATAAAGCAAAAAACATTATTAGTTTAACATTTAAATGCAATACTATTAAAATGTATATTATATGTTATAGGTAAAAATCTAACTAATTATTTGATAAGATTTTTTTTTTTTTAATTAAAAAGAACTTAATTAAAATTTTCTAATCTTATAACATTCCAGATAAGCTACTTCCATACCCGTAAAACAGACGTAAAAGAAGTGTTTGTGAGTTTTTTCATTGTCTTTCAGTTGAAATCTTGCCGTACAAAGTCACATAAAATACAAAAAAATCATGGTTAATGCTTCACAATATAGCACAGAAACTGTTTTTGATTATTCCTGGAAACAAGTGGTGCAAGCCTATTGGAATCGTTATCCCAATCCATCCAGGTATTTTTTAACACAATTATATGTATTTTCTTTTTTCAAAATAATACATTTGCAATTTTAGTACTCATGTCTTAACTGAGGATACGATTTCACGTGAAGTCCGTGATGGAAAATTATATTCGCGTCGTATTTTGTCCAAAACAAATCATGTCCCCAAATGGGGTGAACGTTTCTATAAAAATACACCCGTTAAAATCATCGAGGATTCCGTTTTAGATCCCAAAAAGAAAACGTTGATAACTTTTACACGAAATATTGGTTTTAAGAAAATTATGGTGAGTTTATTATTGTTTTATGTGTGTGTTTTTCTGATTTAGAAGGTCAAAGTCATATTGTTTTTGTATTTCATTTAATAGTGGACTTTGTACTTATTTATCTGTGTTCTTTTGTATGTGCTTCTTTTTGTTAATTATTATCATTCACTGTGAATGATTCTTACAATTAGCATATGTTAGCATTTTTTCTTTATTGATCAACGGTAAATTGATTGTTTACATTTCTTTATTGTATTTGGTTCTGATATATAAAATAAAGGGCTGCCAGACTATTTTAAAAGAGATGATAAGATCTTTAACCCAGAAACGTTACGTTGAGTCTATATTAGAGAAATGATTTGCAGATAATTTATTATCTCTGTCAATTATAGGGGAAAACGTATGTCATACTAAACCATGCAAAAATTACCAACAACAATCAAGATGGCGTCTTTTACCAAGCATTGTCAAGACAACGTTGTCAGAGCTCGTGCGCTGACATTTTTCTTTTAACGCTACAATAGTACTGACAAATTCAGTCTACATTAGACAAATATTTACCTTGATAAAATTTTGATGTTTGTCTTGATAAAAATTTGTCTAATGTAGACTCGAAGTTACAGTTATCTATCTGATTATTTGATTAATATATATTAATTTGATATTTTTATTCTCCTAAGCAGTTTGTTATTTAATGATAATAGTATAAAAACTTCCTTTCCTACGTTATACACATCTAAATATATATTTTAATATTTTCTACATATATTTTTTATTGATTTCTTTAATTTCAGAAAGTTGACGAAATTGTCGAATATAAGGAACAAAACGATGGACGTACGGTGGCTGTTAGACGTGCATATATTAGCTCACAAGTCTTTGGCTTTTCTAGAGCTATTCGTAAATTTGGCATAGAGCGTTTTAAATCAAATTGTCAAAAAACTGCCAATGGCTTTAATTATGTTCTTACCAAAATGTTTCCCAACCAAAAGCACATAATCTTAAATCGCAGTAATACAACTGAAGCTATTAAGGATTCAAACTCAAATATTATGGTAACAAAATCAGCAACGTCATCATCATCTTCCTACGACCATCATCACAATCACTCACAAAGTAAAACCGAAACATTTAAAAAGGGTTGTAAAAATAGTTATGAATACTTAAAGAATCAAGCTAATAAAATAGCTCAAATGTTTTCAGTCAAAAATTGAACTTAAAACTGAAAATCCAAAACCCCATATGATCATCAACACCAATAGGCTAATATAAGGCCAAGTAGATGGTAGCAAAAAGACTATCACCATACCAAACCATTGAATGGAATTTTTGTTTTAAGAAAAGTAAATGCTGGAGATGTACATCCATGACAAGGATGCAGGTCTTCTATACAATATCGTCATTATATATTAGTAGTAGTGGTAATTGTTTAAGCATAATATTGTATTAAGTCTAAAATTCAAGTACAAGACTACTAAAATCAAGGACGTATAAATTGTAATATTGTTACAAAGAAATTTCTTAATTAAAATAGTAATTTCTTTGTTACATTTTTACAATTATTTTTCTTTACAGTAAATCCTTAAACTGCCTCTGGATGTTGCAGTTTTTCGCAATAATTCCATAAGTACAGATAATAATATAGTGCTATAAAATTGAGCAATTTTTTTTTTTTTGTGTTTACTGTAATCAAAGAGTTTGTTTTGTTTGCCGTGGAAAATATACGATCAAAAAAAGATTAGACGAAAAATAGTTATTTGTTTTAGTTTTTTAAATATTTTTCGAACATTTATGTATGATGAGCAGAAAAACAAAATATATTTCATTCCAATGATTACAAAACCTTTGTTAGTAATTTTCTTGTTTTGTCCTTATTAAGAAAGAAAACAATCCAGTGTCAGTGTGCTTCTTATTGTGAGTCGTACTATTTTTTAGATGCTCCTGAATAATTAAAAAATAAAATTATATTAATTTGTAATGAAAAAAATTATTACTGTTGATTTTTTTTTCTATTTGTAATCAAAAAAATACAATTAACATAACCATATATATTTTGTACATTTTAAGTGAAAATAAAAAAGGTAAATAATATTTAGTAAAAAAATTTGTTTAGTTTTATTAAAAGAAGGGAAACAACAGAAGAGGATTTGGGGAAATTAACAGATCCATAGAGTTGTGGACAAAAATAGCGAAAAATTATTGTTATTTCTTTGGATTTCTTTCATTTTCCTAACCATTTTTGTTTTTGGAAGTGTTGTAATTTTTTTGGTAAAAGTTCGATGAAAAGCGACGATGTATTTGATTCCACTTGAACCTTTGCCTTTAAAAAAAAACTCCAAACTGCTTGGCAGTTAATGACAAAAATCAAAGAGGAAATATTTGTCAAACTTGATATTGGAAAACTTAAAATTTTTGGAGCATCTTATAAATTTTAAAAACATATTTTAGGAGCTTATTAAAACAATACCAAAAAATCCTAATAACCGACAGAATCTTTAAAAAATATTTAATGTAATAAATCACCAGTGGTAGGATAATTCTACAATTTTGTTTGCATCTTTCTCGGTAGTTGTAAAGCATCTGATTTAAATCTAATTATGCAGAATCACAAGTTTCGGTCTTATATTTTCTTCATACTTAATTTTTTTATTTAAATTTTCAATTTAAAGTTCGCTCCAATGAACAATTTCTGGAACTGTTACTACAGTGGCAATGCTAGATTTTGATTTCAAAACCATGCTAATAGCTTATACATCGTGGAAACAAACATGATATGGGTGAATAGTAGGGGGATCGACTCGATTTTCCAACCATTTTTTCAGTCAATTTAGTGTCGGTTTTTTCAAAAGTTCATTTTTCGAATGTCGAATATAGACCGGATTTTTTAAACACAAAAACCGATTTTAAAAATAGCTTTTTTATTTTCAAAAACCCTATACTAAATACATACTAATATTTGAATCGAAATTTGGAAATAATTTTTTTTTTTTTTTAAATATTCATAAAGTATTATTTCTTATGTTTTAAAATGATATACCCAATTCACAAAGCATGTTATTTGAGTTATTGTGTTATATGTTATTTGAAATAACACATTTTTTTAAAAATTTAAAATATTATATATTATTATTCTGAATTCTGTTAAAAATAATTTTGTTAAAAATTTGTTGATTTTTTACTTTTATTAAATAATTTTTTTTTTTTTTACAATTTTTTTTTTACCAAAAACCTAAATGTTTACCAATAATCTAAATTTTTACTACAATCTGAATTTTTACTAAAAATTTAATATTTTACAAATCAAATTTTTACTTAAAAACCGATTTTTACAAAAAATTTTAAAAAATCGATTTATCAATGAAAACAAGTCAAAAAACTATAGTCGGTCAAGTCAAACAATATGATAACCTACAAAACTGCGTTTGAGGTTCAACCAATGACCGGTTGAGGACCTATCCTTATAAATCCTGAGCTTATATAAAATGTATATAATCAAATTGAAAATATTTTTGGGATGCATATATATAGTGGTGGCCATGAGATTAGCACACTTGCTACTGCCTAACTTTAAAAGCAAATATTTCCTGTATTTCTTTATTTTTTTAAGTATTTCTTTTATATACGTGTAACATGTCTTGCTAAGATCACATCACAATATATTCATTGTCATTCCTATATACAGTTAGGGACAAAACTATTTGTACACCTCATATATTTCGTATACCTTCACGCACATTTTCAACAGATCCGCTGTTTTTATACTTGCTTACAATGTATTGTACTGTGGAATGTTGCAAATTTACTAAATTACTTATATTCCGGAGAGATTTTCCTTTTTTATGTTCATCAATAATTAAATTTTTAATATCCAAACTCAACTCTTTTCGCTTTCCCATTTTTGATGTGCTTATTATTCAAAACGTTAAAACCAACTTCTTATTTTGTAAAATAAAACTCGATTAACGAAGAAAATATAACGGTATTTAAAAAAATCATCATACAAGAGTCCAACGTACAAATAATTGTACAAAGTACTGATGTACAAATACTTTTGTCCCAAAGATTTTTACTTAAATTGTACTTTTTTTTAACAATGTGTTATATATTAATTTATTTTTTATCAAATAATTCAATAAAAATGGACCTGAATTAAAACTACATATAATAATTTTTTATTCTTTATAAATTATTGAAGATATACGAAATGCATGGGTGTACAAATAGTTTTGTCCCTAACTGTATATCTTTTCTGTTTTTCTGTTCAGAAGAGAATAACCTTAAAAAAGTACTGGACAGTATTTTAGCACAAAATAAAAAAAATTTATTTACATTTAAAAAAAGTAACAAAACAAAAAACTTATTTCACTATAAACTTAGTACTTAGTTGGGTATCCATTATTTTTTATTACAGCTGCCAATCTCCTTGGCATACTTTCCACAAGTCCCATACAGCGCTCCACTGAAATAGCATACCAAGCTTTTTCTATTTCTGCCCATAAATCGCCCAAATTTTTAGGTTTTGCTATCATTACGTGCTGCTCCACATCATTCTAAAGGGTTTCAATGGGATTGAAATCCGGAGATTGGGCTGGCCATTTTAACACGTTAATATTGTTCTCTTCCAAGCAACTCCTCACTAAGCGCGAGGAGTGTTTTGGGTCATTGTCGTGCATAAAACTCCACCTAAGTGGCATGTTGTCCTCTGTATAAGGCATCATTGTATTTAGTAGTATATTCTGGTATACATATTGGTCCATACGTGTATCAATCTTGCATATAGGACCAACGCCATGCCCAGAATAAGCTGCCCACACCATCACATTTCCTCCACTGTGTTTTATTGTTTTAGAAGTGTACTTTGGATTGTGTTGCATGTTTGGAGGACGCCATACATACCTCTTACCGTCCGATCCGAATCTACAAAACTAGGATTCATCACTCCAGAGGACATTTTTCCAAAAAACTAATGTCTTTTCAAAATGCTCACGAGCAAAGCACAACCGATCCCGAAATGCATCCACGTAAATTTTTTTCATTAAGTCCTTATTGTTCTGTGGTATAAACACCACATTTTCTTGAAATTTCCCTCTGGATTACGGTGGTATCTTCGACAGAGTTTCTATATATTAAAGAATCCTCTTTACGTGACGTTTTTCTTGGCGTAGGATCCTGTGTAACATTTTTAAATGTTTCATACTTCCGAATATGGTTTAGTGCATTATAAACCATCTTTCTAGAACATTCCAAAGTATTAGCAATCTCACTTATGCTTATTCCTCTTGAGCACATCTGTTGAATAATCTTACGTTGTTCCTCTGTACACCACTTTTTTTAGACATGTCTAAATAATGTTTATTTATTTAATTTTTTATCTTCATTAATGAAATAATATCTAAACTTACCAATTAATTATTTATATTCACAAAAAACATATAAAAAATTTAAATATACTTGCTTGTGCTAAAATTGTGACCAGCTTATTTTGCCTATTACTGCACTTAAATTAAAAATTAAAAGAGAATTGCGATAGAATGCAAAAGAAAAATAACGGGAATTATTGCAGACACCATAAATAATACTAAAAAGCAAAAATTTTAGTAAATAATTGTAATGAGACGAAATAATTTTCTTTTAAAAACAGTAAATATGATGTGTGCTAACCTCATGGCCACCACTGTATATATATATATATATATATATATATATATATATATATATATATATATATATATATATTAGGGTGGGTAAATTCTTTTTGTAGATAGGCGTATAGCAAAAATGTAATCTACAATAAATTCTAAGAAAACTTGTCTAAGAAACTATGGATCTAAAATCAAAACTTAGCTCCCGCCGAGAGACATGAATATTGGGGAAAATCTTTCAATTTCTTGATATAATTGCTGCTCGAAAACTACTCAAGATACAGATCCGTATTAGGTTTCAAATAATAGGTAATAAGAGCACCTTTAAAATGGCATTCCACATTTTTTTTTTATAAATAAAGGTTAAAGGTCATTGGTCATACCTTAAGATTATTTCCGTTACATTTTTCAAGAAAAATAAAAATAATGATAAATTTTTAGATTCATTTCAACAAAATCAACGTATTTAAAATGTCGGAATGTTAAAATCTGTGATAAAATAAAAAATGTTTCAAAATATCCAATTTTATATGAATAGAGAGAAGAGCTGTGTCAAGATCAAATACAAAAATGTATGTTATAAATCTTTTAGGAAATAAAAAATAATGTTCAAACAAACGGTCTTCGGATTCCCTTACATCTAAGGAGACTTGGAACCACATTTGTGAACCAATGTACTCTATAAGACGATGAGAAAACTAGGAAATAAAAAGTTGTTATGTTCACCTCTCAGACGGCTAACAGCCGACTTTGAGCCGCCGCCAACAATTTTTAGCAAAGCCGCCGCCGCCGTTAAAATCGTTCGGCGCAGGTCTCTGCGCTGCATTTGCCGCTATTTTTTACATGCCGCTGCTTTTGTTGCTGTTTTTTTTTCTCACATTTCTATTCATTCTTCTTCTTACTAACAAAGCGGATGGCAGAGTAGAAGCCAGTGCAAAATTTTTTTTGTGCATTGTGAAAAAAAAGTTTAAACATATTTTTAACAATTAAAAACTAAAATTAAATTAATAAATTTGTGGTAAATATCGAAAACTAAACCTTTAAAATGTCTAAAGAGGAAACTAAGACGGAAGAGCTAGAAGCAAATGAAGAAAATTCGGTAAGAAACTTAACAATTTTTATTCACACGCAAATTTTTCAAAGAAGAAGAAAAACAGCACAAAAGAAAAAGCGAGAAATAAGTCTTTGTTAGCGGAGCACCCTTACAAAAAGAAACAGCAAAGCTTTGTTTTTTTTTATAAATAGCATTGTTAACAACTTGTTAATTAAAGAAATAAATTATTTTATTTTTGTTAGAATGAAACCAATTCAGAAACCACTTCCTCTTCTGGGGAAAAGGAGGCTGAATTTGACAATAAAGTGCAAGCTGATCGTACCAAACGTTTTGATTTCTTGCTTAAGCAAACGGAAATTTTTACCCATTTCATGAGTAACAGTACTAAGAGTCCTACAAAACCCAAGGGAAGACCTAAAAAGGGCAAAGACAAAGAAAAGGATTCTGGTGGCAATGCAGAGTAAGTTTTTAAATTTTAGTGTCTAACAAACATGTTTTTACTTTGTTTTTGTTATAGCCATCGTCATCGTAAAACTGAACAGGAAGAAGATGAAGAACTTTTGGCTGAAGATACTCAAAATAAAGAAATCTTTCGTTTTGAAAGTTCTCCCACTTATATTAAGAATGGTGAACTACGTGATTATCAAATACGTGGTTTAAATTGGATGATATCATTGCATGAAAACGGCATTAATGGTATTTTGGCTGATGAAATGGGTTTGGGTAAAACTTTACAAACCATTTCATTGTTGGGTTATCTTAAGCATTTCAAGTAAGTTTAAATTGTTTTGAAAATTAATATTTTTAATCGGTAGATAAAATGAAAATGGTTAACGACTTATGTTTATTGCTTAATAGTGTTCTGTGTTTACTTTTTGGGGGTAGAAAAAATTATCGCGTAGACTAAATTGGTCAAAGTAACTATATACCTTCGTCACCTTTTGTCACATCTTTTACTTATAGAATAATTAATTCTCACGGAAAATTATTTCAGTTCCTTGTTGCCTTTTTTTTTTTTTTCTTTTTGGGCAATATTTGAAAATAGAAAAAATAGCCCCCATGTTTCCACTTATGTTTTATTTTTTTAGCATTAAATTATGGAAATATTTTGGATACATAAACATTTATTCGCTTAGGAAAGTTTTTCAATTACTGGAACGGTGTGTCGTTTTGCTAAAAAAAAAAACGTAATCGGCCACCTTTTGTGGCATCGAAAATTTGGCCAGCTTTCCTCTCTCTTCTCAAAGAAAAATTAATTCGCTTAGAAAAATTAGTCAGCCACTGTTCACCTTTTCAAATATATATTACCATCTTTAACCCACCAAAAAAACTTATTTGTGTAGAAAAATTAAAAAAAAAAAACATCAGCACAAACGCATAATACCCCAACCACCTATGGTGGTGTAGGGTATAAAAAAAACATGTCCTTAATATTCTCAATAAATTATTTATTCCTCAAATATTTTTTTCTAGAAATTCCCATGGCCCGCACATAGTTATTGTTCCCAAATCAACTCTACAAAATTGGGTTAATGAATTTAAAAAATGGTGTCCATCATTGCGTGCTGTTTGTTTGATTGGTGATCAAGATGCTCGTAATACATTTATACGTGATGTTCTCTTACCCGGTGAATGGGATGTGTGCGTTACTTCCTATGAAATGTGTATACGAGAAAAGTCGGTCTTTAAGAAATTCAATTGGCGTTATATGGTCATTGATGAAGCTCATCGTATTAAAAATGAAAAATCAAAATTATCTGAAATTTTGCGTGAATTTAAAACTTCAAATCGTTTGTTAATCACCGGTACTCCATTGCAAAATAATTTGCATGAATTGTGGGCTCTATTGAATTTTCTTTTGCCTGATGTTTTCAATTCTTCAGAAGATTTTGATGAATGGTTCAACACCAACACCTGCTTGGGTGATGATGCTCTTATACAAAGATTGCACGCTGTTTTGAAACCATTCTTGTTGAGACGTCTTAAATCGGAAGTAGAAAAACGTTTAAAGCCGAAAAAAGAAATTAAGATCTTTGTTGGCCTCTCCAAGATGCAACGTGAATGGTATACAAAAGTTTTGATGAAAGATATTGATATTGTGAATGGTGCTGGCAAGGTAGAGAAAATGCGTTTGCAAAATATTCTCATGCAGTTGCGTAAATGTACCAATCACCCCTATTTATTTGATGGTGCCGAACCTGGTCCACCCTACACCACCGACACACATTTGGTGTATAATTCAGGTAAAATGGTTATTTTGGATAAATTGTTACCCAAATTACAGGCTCAAGGATCTAGGGTATTGATATTTTCTCAAATGACCAGAATGTTGGATATTTTGGAGGATTATTGTTTGTGGCGTTCATATCAGTATTGCCGTTTGGATGGTCAGACGCCTCACGAAGATCGTAACAGACAAATTCAAGAATTTAACATGGATAATAGTACTAAATTCATTTTCATGTTATCCACCAGAGCTGGTGGTTTGGGTATTAACTTGGCCACAGCCGATGTGGTAATTATTTATGATTCTGATTGGAATCCTCAAATGGATTTGCAGGCTATGGATCGTGCTCATCGTATCGGTCAAAAGAAACAAGTACGTGTTTTCCGTTTTATTACTGAAAACACTGTAGAAGAAAAGATTGTCGAAAGAGCTGAAGTTAAGTTAAGACTTGACAAGCTGGTCATTCAACAAGGACGCTTGGCCAGTAATACCGGCAATCAATTGAACAAAGACGAAATGTTAAACATTATTCGTTTTGGTGCCAACCATGTATTTGCCTCTAAAGATTCTGAATTAACTGATGAGGATATTGATACCATTCTTGAGAGAGGTGAAGCTAAGACGGCTGAAGAAAAGGCTAAACTTGATTCTTTGGGCGAGAGTTCTTTGCGTACATTTACTATGGATACACCCAACAACGATGGAGCTCCTTCTTCGGTATACCAATTTGAGGGAGAAGATTATCGTGAAAAACAAAAAATGAATGCTTTAGGCAACTGGATTGAACCACCCAAGAGAGAACGTAAAGCTAATTATGCTGTAGATGCTTATTTCCGTGAGGCTTTACGTGTCTCCGAACCAAAAGCCCCCAAAGCACCACGTCCACCTAAACAGCCAATTGTACAAGATTTCCAATTCTTTCCTCCAAGATTATTTGAAATTCTTGACCAGGAAATTTATTACTTCCGTAAAACTGTGGGCTATAAAGTTCCCAAAAATCCTGAACTAGGCTCTGAAGCCACTAAGGTACAACGTGAAGAGCAACGTAAAATTGACGAAGCTGAACCCTTAACAGAGGAAGAATTAGCCGAAAAGGAGTCGTTACTTACACAAGGTTTTACCAATTGGACCAAACGTGATTTCAATCAGTTCATTAAAGCAAACGAAAAATATGGTCGTGATGATATTGAAAATATCGCTAAAGATGTTGAGGGCAAAACCCCTGAAGAGGTGATTGAATATAATGCAGTATTTTGGGAAAGATGTCATGAATTACAAGATATTGAACGTATTATGGGACAAATTGAAAGGGGTGAAGCTAAAATACAACGACGTTTATCAATTAAGAAAGCTTTGGATCAAAAGGTAAGCTTAAAAGAATGAAATGTTGTAATTGTGATTATTTTTATTTCACGTGTATTTTTTTTTTTTATATTTTAGATGTCGCGCTATAGAGCACCATTCCATCAATTGCGTTTACAGTATGGTAATAATAAGGGTAAAAACTATACAGAAATTGAGGATAGATTTTTAGTTTGCATGTTACATAAATTGGGCTTTGATAAAGAGAATGTTTATGAAGAATTACGAGCAGCTATAAGGTAAGTTATTATCAAAAATTTCTTAAATACAAAATTTATTTTATCAAAAACTTCAAATTGCAAAAAGAAAAATCACTAAAATAGGAAAAACGGCAAATTATAATAAATCTCCAAAATACAAAAAAAAAAAAACGCTATAAAAAATATGAATCACCGTAAAATATCCAAACTAAGAAAAACCCAAAAATTAATGAAAAAAAATTAACATTTTACAAATTCTCTATGTAATAAAAATCTTAAATAATTCCCTAAAATTAAAACATTCCCAGTTATAAAAAATCCCCAAAATATCGTACAACAAAAAAAATCGGAGAATGTTATATTTGGCTTGGCCAAATTTATATACTCACCATCAACTTTTTACAACTTTACATTATATTGGAGGTGGGCGGTAAAGTGGGCGAATCACGCCCATTTTTTTGTTTCTAAGTTAACATTGGTCATTGAACTATATGTACAAAATTTCGTTGATGTTTCACCCTATAAAGTAGGTGAACTGTATTGTGATCTTCGAATTATCTCTACAAAATCTCGTTGTCGTAGGATTTAAAGGGAGCATTCGACATAGGAGCACATTCGTTTTTTCCAATTATTTTGAAAACGAAGTAATATTATTTGTGTTATTATTTTCTTTTCCTCTATGAAAGAAATTTCATACATCAAATTTTGATATTTTTAATTTACATTTGTCCAGAGATGGAGGTGATTAATTGTTTTTTCTAAATATTTCACAGTGAGTATTTTCTGTGATAACTTTTATAGTTTTTGGAATTATAATAAACTTGATAACAATGAACAAGAATAAACAACAAGTGTTTTCATAAATTCATTTAAAGAGTGGTTAAAAATGTTCACTTCTTCTGAGGATCATTCGCCAAACTGCTGGTAGGTCGATTTTACTCATCCTTCGGGATCATATACGGGCCTGTCACACATTCCAAACGAAATGTTTTTTTTTACTTCTTCAGATTCCGTTCAAATTTGTTAATATAAAAATATTTTGACAATTTGTTATTTTGGTTTTAAAGTTATATTTTTATATAAAACAAAACAGTAATAATGATTTATGAGAAAAATTTATTGAAAAAATGTTGAGAAATATAAGAAATACAGTTGAAAATCAATTCTACCTTGAAAACTGAATGTGGTTTCATTCCGAAAAATTTCTTCGTTTTACTCTTTCTGAAGAAGCAAAAAACAGAATTGATTCCAATTTCGATCGGAATGGTTTTCTGCGACAGACCTGATAGATTCTCTAGTGTAAATGGAATTTAAACAAAAATCGTTTAGTTATTTCCAGTGCATTGATTTTGGGTCGGAATGTTTAATTGATTTATTTTTTACATAAAATTCAATTAACATATTAATTTTTGTTAGTTAACTAACAAACCAAATGATATCGTAATGATATCATAACGATATTATTTTGGCGATAAAGAAGCCCGAGAATGATATCATTAATAATTCTTAAATGATATAGGTTGCTTTCTAAAAGGTACACTCGAAAATGATTTCATAATTTTTGAAAATAATGATATTAGTAATGATATCGTTAAATTTGAGCAGCGCGATAGTTTAGCAATATATTGCAGAATATATACATACATATATGATAAGATTGGATGAATATATAATATTTTAAATATTTTATCAAAAATTAATAAAAGAACAATAATATACTATAGTTTATTCTACTCCAAATTATTCCCCCATAAATCCGACCTGATATTGGTTCCTTTATCTTATCATCTTTTATTTTTTTGCGATTCCATTAAATATTACTGTAAAAATATAATTTTCATATAATGTATAACATAAAATATTCTAATACAAAAATTTTCAATTTAATTTTATTTTCCTGAAAATTTTTGAAGTTTTTATCTAAGGAAAAAATAATTTTGATATTTTATCATATAATTTTAAAATAATGATATCATTAATGATATTGTATCGTTTCTTGGTTTGTTGGGTTTTTTCAATTTCTATATTAATATAAAATAAAAATCCATCATAAGAGTATTGGTAAACGATTCTACCCCCATGACTTGTCGAATTTCGTTTTTTGGTCACTTCCGAAATTCGTAAAAAAAAAATAAATAAAAATAACGCAGCGATAATCAGAATAAAAAAGGACTTAAAGCCAATGCTCCCCCTTCTACCCTACATGATTTTGTTTAAGGGATATCTGCAGAAATGTATGAATTGAAGTTACAACGGACACCCAGTGTTTCTAACATTTGGACCATAACTTTTTTTGTTTATTAACCGATTTTGCCAATACCAAACAAACCATATATAAGAGCTCTATCCTGCTTTCAACAGACAGACGGACGGACATAGCTAGATCGACACAGAATCTTACCATGGGGTCTTAAATGATTTTTTACATGATGTTAAACACAAACTGAAACCAATTCTGTAATTGTATTATTTTTTAAGGTATGTTTAACTTAATTGAAGGAAATCGTATTTTAGGTGAAAAATTCGAATTTTTCGATTTTTTTGTTAAACTTTATTTAAAAAAATATTAAAAATAATTTCTTCTCGCAAAAAAAATTGTTCAGTTTTTATAAAAAATCCTTAAAATGCAATAAAATCGCTAAGAAAAATCTAAATTTTAAGAAAAACTTCTAAACTGCTAAATTTGTTAAATTACAAAAACGAAATATATATATATATATATATATATATATATATATATATATATATATATATATATATATATATATATATATATATATATATATATATATATATATATATATATATATATATATATATATATATATACAGTTAGGGACAAAACTATTTGTACACCCCATGCATTTCGTATATCTTCAATAATTTATAAAGAATAAAAAATTATTATATGTAGTTTTAATTCAGGTCCATTTTTATTGAATTATTTGATAAAAAATAAATTAATATTTAACACATTCTTAAAAAAAAGTACAATTTAAGTAAAAATCTTTGGGACAAAAGTATTTGTACATCAGTACTTTGTACAATTATTTGCACGTTGGACTCTTGTATGATGATTTTTTTTAAATACCGTTATATTTTCTTCGTTAATCGAGTTTTATTTTACAAAATAAGAAGTTGGTTTTAACGTTTTGAATAATAAGCACATCAAAAATGGGAAAGCGAAAAGAGTTGAGTTTGGATATTAAAAATTTAATTATTGATGAACATAAAAAAGGAAAATCTCTCCGGAATATAAGTAATTTAGTAAATTTGCAACATTCCACAGTACAATACATTGTAAACAAGTATAAAAACAGCGGATCTGTTGAAAATGTGCCAAGAACTGGACGGCCAAAAAAGGTTTCCAGACGGGAAGCGAACTTGGTGATAAAAGAAGTGGCAAGAAATCCAAGAGTAACTCGGGCAAAATTAGCGGAACAAATCGCAAATACTACCGGAACAATTGTTCATCCAAAAACAGTAGGGAGGATCTTACATTCTGCGGGATATGCAAGTAGAATTCCCCGCAAGAAACCGCTGATTAGTAAAAAAAAACCAGCATTTGCGTTTAGAGTTTGCCAAACGATACATTGATAAGGACGAAGAATTTTGGAATCGGGTTTTGTTTACTGATGAAACCAAAGTCAATCTTTTCGGAAATGATAGCAGGGGAAAAGTGTGTCGCAAAAAAAATACAGCGTTAGATGTTAACAATTTGACCCCAACAGTGAAACATGGTGGGGGAAGTGTTATGGTATGGGGGGCAATAGCAGCCAGTGGGGTAGGGCGAATGGTATTTATAGATGGTGTAATGGACCAGCATCAATATAAACGTATATTGGAAGACAATTTGAAGGATTCCGTAGATGGTTTGGGTCTTGGCCAAAGTTGGATATTCCAACAGGACAATGACCCAAAACATACAGCGCGTTCAGTGAAGGAGTGGTTGCTTTACCATGCACCAAGACAACTTAATTCTCCTCCCCAATCACCTGACTTAAACCCCATCGAGCACTGTTGGGATATTTGGAAACGTAAAGTCGCTACAAAGCACGTCCGAAGCAGGGATGAACTTAAAATTGCTTTGGAGGAAGCCTGGAAGGAAATATCTCCAGATGAAACGAGAAATTTGGTCCGATCGATGCCCAGAAGATTACAGGCCGTGATAGATGCAAAAGGAGGACCCACAAAATATTAAATTTTTCCAATATAAGTATTATAAGTAGGTGTACATTATATGTACAAATACTTTTGTCCCAATGAATTTTCATTATTTTGTATTTTTTTAAATAATGTGTTGGATATTAATTTTGTTTTTATACTTTAATTAAATAAAAATATATTAAAAATAATACTGCATACGACAATTTTAAATTCTTTATAAACTATTGAAGGTATACGAAATATATGAGGTGTACAAATAGTTTTGTCCCTAACTGTATATAATATATTAGGGTTCGTTTCGAAAAGAAAATTTTCTTTTGATATTTGGATATCATACCTTTATAGAAGGTTTTTGCAGTAGCAAAAATAATGGCGTATTTTGTTTTTTGAAATTCCAACTCCTTCCCCTGCATATCTGCGGCTAAAAACGCACATTTTGAGCGCCATTTTTCACTGCGTTTATAAAAAAATATATTTTTAAAACTTTTTTAAAAAAAGTCAATTTTTCGGACACCCTAATTGAAACACGATGCATTTTAAGCTGGTTGAATAGTGCTCATTCTTACTAAAATTTTATGTAGAATTGATGTATAAAAGAAAACTATTTAGAAATCAATTGGATTCGTCTCTGCACAAAATGGCGCTCAAAATGTGAGTTTTTAGCTACAGATATGCAGGGGAAGGAGTCGGAATTAAAAAAAACAAAATAGGCCATTATTTTTACTACTGCAAAAACCTTCTAAAAAGGTATGATATCTCAAAATCTAAATTTTCAAATTTACCCTAATATATATATTTTTAAACAAATATTCCAACTTGTGACAAAAATTATTCACGTCCCTCGAATTTTTTAAATTCTTTAATTTTTTTTTTATCTTTCTAGAGCATCACCACAATTCCGTTTTGATTGGTTTATAAAATCTCGTACCGCTTTGGAATTGCAAAGACGTTGTAATACTTTAATTACATTAATCGAAAGAGAGAATCTCGAATTGGAAGAAAAAGAACGTCAAGAAAAGAAGAAAAAGGCAGCCAAGAATTCCAATACACCGGCAACTACACCACAAGCTAAAACTAATCAAAAGCGTAAATCTGAAGTGGTTCCAAATGAGAAAAATGCCAAGAAAAAGAAAAAATAAATTTACAACAAATCACGCCCAGACATTTAGTAATACATACAGACAGACAGACAAACAAACAAAAAAATATTTTTATAAGTTATCAATTTTAGTATATAATGAGATTAATTTTATTATAATTTCTATAAGTTTTAAATTAAAAACAAAAATATATTCATATTAAAAGCTAAACAACATTTCCTTAATATTAATAAAAACTTGTGAAAAACTCATTTAAACATTTGAAACACACAAACAAATACTGTATAACTTTGCATTAAATGAATGGAAAATTATATTCAATAGTCTTTAACAATTAACATCTAATCTATCTAACATTTAAACGCACATGTAGACAAAGTATACATATGTATGTACGTCATTTTAAAACTTTTTTAAAATCCATGAGCAACTTTATTTTTTAATGTTTTGATAAACTTTTTGCAAAACTCTGATTTATCTTTAACTAATCGCTGAGTATTGTTATTTAATAAATCAAACAAACACACTTATCTACTTACTACTTATTTAAAAACACAAATATATTTTTTATTGATTTGTTTTAATAAAATGTATAAGATTTGTGTTAATCTTTTTTATTTCTATTTGGTTTAAAAAAAATTAAAATACTGTTGTTGGGTGTTATTAAAAATTAAACCTAATAGGGGTTTTCAAATAAACTTTTTTGTTTAAGAGAAAATATATGATTACTAATAAATATATCTATACATTTTTATTGTTTCATTCAAATGTTTGGTGTCACTAAGTTACAATTAATGTAATCTTAATTGTTAAATGTCATTCATTTATATTTTCAACAATTTAAGATAAGATACAGCAGACAAGTGTTTCTTAAGAATAATAATCTTTTCAATACATGTGATATATTTTATTATTGAAGTCTTCATCCATTTCTATATCAGTTTTTCCATAGTCTTGTCTATGAAGTAATTTATATTTACCTTGCCAACGATTGTCGGTTATTAAGTATTTTATAGTCTACACGAGACTATGATAATTAATATAAATAATAATGTAGAAAGTAAAAAACGGGGGCTTTTATTTGAGGAATTAAATTACAATTTGGGATTTTTTTTATAATACTACTTGTTTGTCGGTCAAGTTTTCTTAATTAGCTTAAAAAAGGAAGAAGATATTTGAACTATGTTAAAAGAAAATTTATAATTTGAGGTCTTTATAATGAGGTATAATTTCATTGCACTATTATCCAAAAAAATTTAAATTTGAAAAAAAAAAAATCCTAATAATGTAAATTTTCAAACTTAGGTAAATATAATTTTTTTCTACTTTAGAGATTCCTTTCATTACTTACCTCCTATGATCCTCCAAATCAACTTCTCTGCAAAAAAAGTGAGGAATAAGATGTAATAAAATAACCACAACTTGTAATCTAGTAATCACTTTAAATTTGGGTGAAAAACCAACGTGTCATTGATGGAATGTTGTTCATTTTTGACCACTTGATGTTATTTTTAACTAGTATCATTACTAATATTATCTTTGTATTTAAGATGTGAGGAAAAACGACTCCTACAAAGTAAAGAATCTAGACTCAAAAGATGATTTCCCTAGGTTTTTATTAAAGATATGAGTAAATAATTATAATTCAGTTTTTATTTAATAAAAAGCAAAAAGAAAATAAGAAATTAATGTCTTAAGGTATGTTCAGACTAGTCAAATATTTGACCAAAAGGTAACCACTATATAAAATATTTTCTAACTTCTCCATTTTAATGGGAAAATAATATTTGTTTATTATCATTTATCATAGCTAACATTTTACCGAATATTGTTTGACGCTGTTTTACCCTACACCATTGTGTGCAGCAAAATTCGGGGAGAGGTCTTCTTCTTAAGTGTAAAATATACAAATACAGAATATTACGTAGATACTAATATTTATATGAATTTATTCACGTTCGGAAGATTCCCGAAAGTGGGCCTTATGTGGAGGCTATGGACCGATATTCGTAAAATTTGGTGCCATAATTTATATTTATATAAAACTTATTTTGTGTCGAGTATTAACTTTTAACATTAACATATTAATGGGAAGGTGGTGGTGAAAAGTGGTTTATATGGGAGCTATGATCAATTATGGACCAATCTTCAGATTTAGGCTTATATGGTACTAATATGTGCCAAATTTCATCAAAATATTGCTATATTTAAACCCCTTCCAGGAGGACTGGAAGGGCTTCGTCCTTGGGTTATAAGAAACCTGTGTGCCAAATTTCATTAATTTATGTTAAAAAACTGCGACCTGTAGTTTGATTACAAGGTTTACATGAACGGACGGACAGACGGACATCGTTAAATCGACTCAGAAAGTGATTCTAAGCCAATTGGTATAAATTAATATTTTTTGTGTTACAAACATCAGCACAAACGTATAATACCATCCCCACAATATATTTTATAGAACCAAAACTACGTCACTTTAAAATCTAATATTTTACGAAAAATATTAATATGCATTATGTAGGAATTAATGAAAATTGAAATTGAATTTTTTTACATTACAATTTGACTTTATTTTCTTGATATCAACAATTTATATTTGTGGCAAAATAACACTAAATCCATTAAATAATTTAAATGGGTTATTTAAAATTAATAATATTTGAATTTAAATTGTTTACATGAATATTTACATAAAGACAACAATTGAAATTTTTATTTATTTTATTTTTTTTATTTTTATTATCAATATTCAATAACCTAGCCTCTGGGCCATAAGCGGTTACATATTTCAACTTAAAATTAATTCTACTAATTTAATTTAATTATATATAAAGAATTTGTAATAAATTGTATAAAAAAAATATTAAACTAAATAATTAAAAAAGAATTAAGGACAATTAAATTACACATTCCATTCTTAAGAATACAAATACAATTTTCACAAAAAATTTCAACATAACAAGTATAAGAGGAACAAGCGAAACATGATATAGAAAAAAAAATGTGTGATAGTCACAATTTGTGACTCACAAACATTCCCAAAAATGTAGTAACAAAAGAGATTAGTATGATATAGAAAATAGTAATGAAGCAATTCATACTCGGAAGCTATAAAGTACTTATTAGTTACGTACATATATTCTGAAATTTGCAAGAATATATGAGAGAAATTTAATTTTGCACTTCATGATGAATAGTGATTCATATAAAAATCAAGTATCAAATCCACCATCCATACACATAATACAATTATCATAAGTAACTTCAACAAGAACAAACTGAAAAGACAACTCCTTTAGAGTTAAAATAGAAGTAGTAGAGAAAAAGTACCATCAATTCAGAACTATATGCCCACAATGTTATCACAAGACAGTTCCTGCCAAAACAACATTACAGTGTGTTTACACCTCATTAGTAAAATTAACTAATCAATTACAACGTCCTTAAATATCTCACCATTCTCTCACATTAAAGTCAATAAAAATTACACAAACATTAATAAGCCAATTCTACAATTATAATATCATAAATCGAACGATATATAATCTAAATATCTATATGAAATATATGCATTTAAAATGACATGTAGCTGCCATCAATGAAGAAACAACTATACAAATACAGTTTGAAGAACATAGATCTTAACATTTCCTAAAAATATTTAAATAACAGTTATAAGTTGAGCAATTAAACAATGCACTGCAAATTAAATAACAAGTATAATTAATCAGAGCCTATACATAAAGTTCATAAAAAATGCAACTATAATAATGCCAAAAGGAGCAAATCAAGTCAATAAAGAATTAGGCAAACCAACTATCAAACAGTGGGCATCATCACTAAATCCCAAGTAAAAAATGATGAAGCAGATAACATCAACAATATCCAGTGTCAGATTTCAAATAACCTGAACAAAATATCTCAACCCAAGCAATCACAAGAAGTCATTACATAATACTCTGCATATATACCCAGAAAATGTTCCATCAAATAAAATATTATCATAATGCATCAGCATATAAAATGATAAGTAAAGGCAATTGAAAATAAAGCATAATACTCAAGTCTATAAGAATATACATATACTCAAAGATCAATAACTATATACTACAATCAAAAAACACAATTACAACAACATCGGCAATTACATCATCACTAAATACCACAAAAAAAGAATAAAATAATAATTATAATAATAATAATAAATAAGAACATCTAAAATATCCAAATTCCCACCCACAAAAATACATTTACATAATAAACTCCTAACAATTATCAAACCAATATCACATGATATAGAAACACCACAATCCGGTCACAAGTCAATTAATAACATAGAAGAAGTTAATGACAAAAGTAAATGCACATTGATATCATCAAAAACATCAAGATTTCAATCAGAATAAATCAATCACAGGTTAGAAATGATACATAAGCTATATAATCTCACTAGTCGCCTGCAAACGAAACCCAAATAACCATCAAAAAATGCAACATTCATAAATAAGTGATTGTATTAAAGTCATTTTCAGCTTACAGAAATTTACCCAAAAAATCAATAAAGGACATACAATTCATTAATGCTTATAAATAACATACCTAGGTAGAATAAAAGTAAAAAATTGTAACCATTCATTTAGAAAATGAAAATCAAATTTTATTTAGCGATAATAAGAAATTACCTACAGCTAAAAAGTTTGAGGTAAAATATTAAAAAATCATTAAAATTATTTACACCAAATTTTACATTATTTACCTAATGTCAACAATTCATATTTGAAGTGTTATCGAAAAAAAACATTTAATAAAAAAAAAATTAAAAATATGTAAATTTAATATTTTACATGTTAATTTTACATTATGTACACAATGCAAACAGTTGAAATTTAGGAGAACATTAATGCTAATTATGCATGAATTACTCGAAACTGAATTTAAATTTTGACACAATAAGTTCCCGATTTTAATTTATTTACACCCAATTTTACATTATTTAATTAATGTCAATAAATGATATTTTGAGGTAGATGATCTCAAAATTTAAAAAAAAAAAAATAATTATTATTTACATATAAATTTGACATTATTTACATAATGTCAGCAATTGAAATTTTTGAAAAAATATATTAGAAAAAATTTTACATGATGTATGATTTATTGAAAATTAAAATTCAATTATTTACTTATTGTCAACAATTTATATTTACATTAAATTTACATTAAATTTACATTCTTTACCAAAGGTCATTAATTCCAATTTACTGTATACTTATACAAAAATGACTGCTATAAAAAACAGGCGACTTTACATAAATATTTACATTATTTACACAGAGTAAATAGTGAAATATTGTAGTAAAATATTAAAAAAGTGAGTGAATTTTGTTAAGAAATTATGTATAAAATATAGAAAAATCAGTCAAATTAATTTGTTTGCATTATTTACCTAATGTTTACAATGTAATTTTTTTTAAATTTTAATTCTTTGCATAAATATTTAAATTATTTACCTAAAAACAACATTTAATATGTTTAAAGAATTATTAAAAAAAAAACATTTAATTTATTTACATTAAATTTTTAAATATATGAAAATTTTATGTTTTTTTTTTTTTTTTAACACAAAATTTTACATTATTTACATAATGTCAACAATTGATATTTGCAGTAAATTACTAAAAATGTGTATGAAATTATATACTATGTAATTTTTTACTTAAGATGTAAACAATAACTATAACTATATTTTTATAAATCCTAAAAATACAAATTTTCGATAAATAAAATTTCACATTTCAAAATATTTTAAAAATATAAAAGCTACCAGAAATAATTTATTTATTTCAATTAAAATTATTCGACAAATAGAAATAATTTTCGTTAATTCAATTTATATTATCGGACAAACAAAAGAGGAATTCTATTTTTATAGTTGTTTAACATAACGCAAACACATTAACGAAAATATCTAGAAATCAAACTGAAATTATAAGAGGATTACAAATTAAAATATTAGAAAATCGTTATTCCTAAAAGAGTAAGGATCTCAAAACATGACAATGTCAAAACCTCGGTAATAAAAGAAAACGTTGAATAAGTATAAAAAAATATAGTTAATCTCAATTTCCTCTTGACCAATGACTGATGAATATAAAAAATATTCTTCCTGATATATTAATATGATTGAATTTTAAAACATATGCTTTAATTACAAATATTAGTATAGTATTCATATTTTGTTAACAAATATTATTATTATTTTTTTGAATTTTACGGGTATAACGAACTACGTTTATAACGAACTAAATTTATCGGTCCCTTCGAGTTCCTTATAACCGTGTTCGACTGTAGTTGAATTTTTTAAACATTTTATTTTAAATTTCAATTATTGACTTTAAATTTTCCTTCATCCACATTAGGTAAACAATGTAAAATTTGTTGTAAAAGAACAAATTATACCGCGACAATTTCATGAAAGGAGTTTGTATATAAAAATCCATCAAGTAAAAAAATATCCTTTTTCGGGCGTTTTTTCATGGACTTGTCGACCGATTTTTCTTCCCGAGCGGTGCTATTCGGATTCAAAATATGGTACCTCTGACATTGAGCAATTTTCAAATATTTTTACATCTTCTTAAAGCTATCGATAAGATGTATGAAATATTAATTTTTTTTGTACATAATTAAGAATTATGTGAGAGACAGTGTTTATTTGAGAAAAAAAAAAAATTAAGTCAATACATAGTTTTTCTAATTTTTTAAATTAAAGTAAAATTTTTATAAAAAATTGTTTTTTAGGAGACTATAAATATTTAATCTCACTGGTCGACAAAAAAATTTTTTTTTTTGAGCTCCTTCGAAAAAAAATGTGTAAACTAGATGGAATTCCGCATGCTAAACTCGAATCTGCTTTCAGTTTTTTTCCATCAGGTCGGGATTTTTTTATAGTTTAGGAGATATTTCGAAAAAAGTGTCGGAAAAAATTTTTTCATGCAAAATTCAAGATTTCTTTTTTTTACTAAAACTTCTTTTTAAAAGTGAAAACATCAAAAATATTTAAGTTTATCTCCTTTATCTCAAAGCTGGCAAAATTACGAGTAAATAAAGTTACGTATTATAAAAATTGATGTACAAATTTTGAATGGATTCACAGTTAAGTTTGGATACCCATGCATACCTCTACCTATAGTTGAAATACACTAGTGGACAAAAAAATGTTTTTTTTTTTTGTCTTAAATAAAAAAATATGTGGATTAGATGTAATTTAACGTGCTAAATAAGAATCAGCTTTTAATTTTTTCTATCACGCATTGATTTTTTTATGGGCATGACTACTATGACCACGCCTTTAGGCAGTCACACTTGTATAACTCGAGAACAGTTTGTCCAATTTAGACAAATTGAACTTTAGTATATAGCGACCTAAATTGTCTTTGATCTGAATTTATGCAATTTTTTGTCCAGTTAATATTTCCGTAGTTATTCGGTAATTAGTACCGAAAATTTTTAAATTTATTTTTTTGAAAAGTGGTGAAAATTTTGTTCCATAACTCTGAAATTCTTCAAAGACTAAAAAATATTGTGAACGTACCTTGAAGACAATTTTCGTATGCATCTTTTGATGTATCACTTATCAAAATCGTGTAAAGGGTTCTTGAGTTATAGCCTATGTTTGACAAACCATTCTCGAATTTTATAGTGTGACCGCTGAATAACGTGATGATATTAGTCATGCACTTAAAAAAAATTAGTATCCGATAGAAAAAAAGTGAATGTAGATTCTTGTTTAACTCGTCAGTATCGACCTAGTCCACCTATTTTTGTTTCAAGAAAAAAATAAAAAAATTTTTTTTGGCCACCATTGCACTACTCAACATGGGTATTTTTACTTAATTTAGATTTCTGCATCAATTTTGAAGATACATGCCTTATTTTTTTCCGCAGCATTACCAGCTTTATGAAAAAGATGATAAACTGTAACATTTTAGATGTTTTCATTTATTAAACGAAATTTAAGTAACAAAAAAATCTAAAATTTTGCATGAAAATTATTTTTTTCGGACAATTTTTTCGAAATAACTGCAAAACTATTGAGCACATAAAAAATTAAGTTTGGGGAATTTGAAGATATTTTTAGTCCGCATCTTTTGGTGTATCACTTTGATCAATCGTACACACAGTTCTTGAGTTATGAGGAAATATACTAGAGTAATGGCCTTACTATGGGCGAAATATTAGACACGCGCATAAAAAAAATCCAGAACTGATGGGAAAAAACCGAAAGCAGATTCGTGTTTAGCACATCAAAATACATCAAGTCCAACTATTCGTCTATGGGGGAGGATTTTTTTTGTTGACCAGTGTCTCTAATAAAATTTGGTTCATTAAGATATTCTAACGAAATTTTCGGCGATTGTTGACTTTATCACTTGAAATAGTAAAGTGTAGAAAAATTTAAGATTTTTTAAAATTAAATCCTACAATGCCCCCCCCCCCCCCAAAAAAAAAAAAAAAAAAACCGACGAGAATCCCAAATTTTTTTTTAATTTTGTCCATAAAGTCCACAATTATTGCATGCCTGGAAAAAAAACATTGGTAAACTCTTTGGAACACATTTGATTTTCGAAACTGCATTCGGCTTGTAGAATTAGCCTTTGGGATTTTAGAATATATAGGCTAAAGACAAAATTTTTATTTATCTGTACAAAATCCTAATGGGTATTTAGGCTTGTTTTTAATTCTAAAATCTTCTCTTCATAAAAGTTTAAGACTATAATATTTTCTTAAAGAAATTTTTATTATAGAGAAAAAAAGAGTATAAACATTTTTATTCTACCAATTTTTATTCTACCAAAAACTGCAATTATTTGCACTTGTTAAATAAGGTAAATTTTGGTATAAAGCATTTATAAATCAAATGTTTTTTAATGATAATGTTTTCAGTTAAAACGAGAAAAAAGTGATAGTCGGTCAAGCCCGACCATATGATACCCTACACCATTGTCTATGTGTACCAAAATTCGGGAAGGGGCCAATTGTGGACTGATACTTGTATAAAAGTGTAAAAAAAACATACTAATACAGAATATTATATCGATACTAACATTCACATGTATTTATGCCCTTTTGGATGATTCCCGAAATTGGGTCTTATATAGGAGCTATAGTAAATTATGGACCGATCTTCGTTAAATATTTTACTGTCATTTATATTTATAAAAAAATTATTTGTGTTGAATATTAAGTTGACACTAACATTTTTATGGGATTTATGCACGTTAAAGTGATTTTCGGAAAAAGGGTTCATATGGCAGCTATGGTTAATTATGGACCAATCTTCACGAAATTTGGCATTCAGATTTATACTTATATAAAACTTATTTGTGCTAAATTTCATTAAAATATTTCTATTTTTAGGGTATTTATGAGTGTTAAAATTCTATTCCGGGAGGACATTTGTATGACCAAATTCAATAGGCTTTGTCTTATTGCGACCTGTACTTTGCGCACAAGCTTTACAGCCAGCCAGCCGACCAACACATAATACCCCAACCACCTATTGTGATGTAGGATATAATGACTTTTTACTTTTATTTTTTGTCAAAACAACTAACGGCATGTGTTCTTGTATTTTAATAAAACGTTTAAGATACCAATTTTGACCGCAAAGGAATTTGATGAAGGGTATATACGATCAGCACTGTGGAATGATCCAAATTTCTAAATAGTATTTTTCCAATGTCTTAGTAGTAAAACAACTATAAGTAATTTTATAAAATTTTTATTATATTTTTTTTTTTTTTTTATTTTGTTATTTGTATAAAATTTTATTTAATTTTGTATTTTATTATTATTTTTAATTATCTTAGAATTAAAGACTTACATAGTAAATTCTTATTAAGTACTTTATCAAAATAACAAATATTTTATAAAAAAATATACACATTTTTTTTACAAAATATTATTAAAATTTTTCTTAGAACTAACAACTACAAATTTACAATAAAATACAAATAAATTTACAATCAGTCTAAAAAGTTATAATAAAATACACTTCGAACAAGACAATGATTGATTGGAAATTAAATCATAATAAATATTTAAGATATATTTTGTATTAAAAAAATTCAACAATTATGAAAATATAAAAGTGTAATCGAAATTTCGAACTTCGTTTTAAAAACACTTTTTTCTTCTAACAAGTCATAATGATAATTAATAAACAATTCCAACTTACTGGCAAGACCAGCTTACTTTCGAAAATCTTTTATAATTGTACGTAAATAGTCTATATTTAACTAAATTTACAATACGAGTAGTAAGAGGAGGGGGAGTGTGGAAAATGGAACTTAACATTAAAAAAATTTATCAAATTATTTGTACATATCAATAATTTCTTCAATACTGACAGCAGCACCAGCTACTAAAGCACAGAGGGACAATATACATAATAAAACATTTTTAATCAATTTCCATTGACAACAACCCATGTTGGGCCACAAGTAAACAGCTTCCACAAAACTGGGTACAAAGATACCTGTAAATTTTAATATAAAAATTAGTTTGTTTTAGTTTTATATTATAAATTTTTTAATGTAGCTATTTAACAAAACCTACCCAATAGTGAGAAGAATACAGCTCCCACCAAACTAATGAAAGGTTCCAAATCGGGTATGGCAGCAGCTATACCACCACTAATTAAAATAATACCAGTTCTCAAGAGAATTTGTGAAATATTATGATTCTTGGGATCGAATTTATGACTAATCTTTTTCCATAAAATATCATTGGGAACATAGAATTGCAAACCATAGGTGAAAAGAATAGCTATAGCCATTAAAAGTTTAGCAGCATCAGCCAATCTAAAATAAATGAATTCAGGCAATTCAATATTTAAAAAAAAAAATAATATATAATTATTAAATTTAATTTAAAACTTACGGTACACCATCGGGTAAATTCAATGTTACACTGCCTCTGACCTCACTGCCAAAACGTATATAACCAAAGAAACCAATAATGGCATATAACGAAACAACAGTTATCATAGCCGTATTCAAAACACCAGGACAACCCAAGAAATGTTGAGGTTTTTTCATGGAATTTTCAACAGGCATAACTACACCAATACCTTCCATGGCAAAGATGACAGTAGCAAAGAATAAGGGTATCTGTGATACTTTAGCAATATATGGTTTATCACTGACCACCAAGGGTTCTTTGAACATATAGTAGAGAGTAATACCGAAAGTAACAACAATAAAAACATTAGCCATTGCTGAAAATGGAACCAGCCATTTTAGATTACGGATTTGACCAATAAATAGACAAGGCACCAGTGTCATGGCAATATAAATTCGTACATCCCAGTTTATACCGTAATCATAATTGATAACATCGTGGAATGAGGTGGCAATAAAGACGATATAAACACAGGCAGCAGCATAGTAAGTGGCCATTAAAGAGCCATCAACGAATTGTCTGGAAAGGAAAATAATTTTGAATAATATTAAAAAAAAAAAATTAAATGCAATTGAAAACTAGAGTAGACTATAGTTAAGACTATAAGCTATAATCAAGACAAAAGGCTACCATTGTTGAGACTTTAGTAAAAACTAAAGGTTATACTGTAATCAAACAGTATGCATAAACTATGTTATAGACTATACTGTAATCAAAACTATAGACTATACTATAGTCAAACCTATGGACTATAGTCAACACTATGGACTATATTATAGTCAAGACTATAGTCTTTACTATAGTAAAGACTATAGTCTATACTATCGTCAATACGTAGACAACACTATAGAATATAGTATAGACAATATACTATAATCAGGATTAAACATAGTCAAGTATATAGCTTGTAATTTAGTTGAGACTATAGACTATACTATAGTTAGGAACATAGATTATACTATAGTCAAGACTATAGACTATACTATAGTCAAGACTATAGACTATAGTCAAGATTGTAGTCTATACTATAGTTTAAACTATAGTCTATACTATAGTTTAAACTATAGTGTATATTATAGTCAAAATTTTAATCTATACTATACTCAAGACTATGGCCTATACTATCGTCAAGACTATAGACGATACTATAGACAAGACTACTGTAGTCCGTACCAATGAAGGTCATTTTTTTTAAATCTCGCGAATCTAGATTACAATGTTTATGCCCATCACTGGTCTATACTATACTTTTTACTATAGTCTATACTAGAGTTTATATTATAGTCTATGCTTTAGTCTATGCTATAGTCTATACTATAATCTACACTATAATCTATACTATAGTCAAGGCTATATTCTATACTATCGTCAAGGCTATAGACAATACTATATAATATAGTATCGACAATACCATAGACTATACTATAGTTAAAACTATAGACTATGCTATAGTGAAAACTATAGACTGTACTATAATCAGGACTATACATAGTCAAGTGTATAGATTGTAATTTTGTAAAGACTATAGACTATACTACAGTCAAGACTATAAACTATACTATAGTCAAGACGATAGACTTTATTATAGTCGAGACTATTACCTATACTACAGTCAAGACTAAAGACTATATTATAGTGAAGACTTTACTATAGTCAAGACTAGACTATACAATAGCCACGACTGTAGACTATACTATAGTCAAGACTATGGACTATATTTTAGTCAATACTATATACTATATTATAGTCACGATTATACTATAGACTTGATTATAGTATTGTCTATAATCGTGACTATGGTATAGTCTGTAGTCTTGAGTATAGTATAGTCCATAGACTTGACTAAAGTATAATCTATAGTCTTAAGTATAGTAAAGTCTATAGCATTAACTATAGTATAGTCTATAGTCTTGATTATAGTACTTTATATTTAAAAAAACATATTAGTTTCTTTTTTAATCATATCTTCATACTTACTTGGCAAAATTAGCCCATGGTCTTAAAGGCTTTGGTCCAAGCTCGAATACTTTTTCAGCAGTTTCGGAAAAACTTAAAGATGGTACACGAGCATCTCTGCAAATGTTGTGTGAAGTTTTAACCTATAAATTAATAGAAAAAATATTAAATAAATTAAATGGAATTTAAAGAATACTATTAAAAATAAATGCTTTAAAACCAATGACTACTTGGTGGGGAAATTTGGATTTGGTTTTTTGAACCTTTGATCTGCCTTTCAATATCGTGTGATTTTAAAAAACAATATTAAGAAAATTAAAAAAAAAAAAAAAATCAAAGTAGTTGTTAATATTTTGTATCTTTTAGCAGACCTTGATTAAAGTCCCAAATAATAATTTCTTATTATTACACCCAAAAAATTTGTTAAGTGTAGGTAACACTTGAAAAATAACAAAAAGTATCATTAGTTCAATTGATACCGGAAGCTTGATATTCAGCAAAACAAATAAAACTTGTTTGATGACACATACATGATGATGATGTGTATTCAAATTCACGCATTTGTAAAATAATATTTGCCAAAAAATATATTTAATAATAATAATTAAAAGAAAATAAAACGTGATGAAGTTTTTTTATATGTTTTCATAGGCAAATAAAATGACTAACATTAATCAAGTGTTACTTTGATTACATATTATCGATTTTATTCACGAGATAATACCAAAATTATTGACAAGATAAATGGCATTGAGTAATTATAACTTTTAAAAAGTGTGAGTAGCAAAAAAAAAAAAACTATTTAATTCTAATGAAAATTGCATATAGGTTACATTCACATATGATAACCAGTATTAAAAAAATTATAAATGTTAAAAAAATTAATTTACTTAAACCTTGAACTACTTAATTTTATAAAAATCATGTACTTGAAAATTCACATATGTATATCTAACTTGTCTGTCTACGTCATTTGAAATGTTGTTAAATAAATATTGTAATAAATAATTTATATAAAATATAAAATTAATAAATTTTAAACACTTTTATTTAACTATTATTAACAAGTTGAGATAAATAAATACTTAAAATGCTAAGTTCTTAAATAAATATATAAAAAAAAAATAAAACATTTAAGGGGTATACAAAATTTTGTTTAGCAGTGACTAACATTTATTGAAGATAGATATTAAATTGAAGATAGATTTCTATATTTACTGTAGCCTTGTCTAAGGTTTTTTTTTTATTATGCATCCGTTTTAAGGAGTTATCAAAATAGTTACAAAACTTGTTAACAAGGATTTAAAAATTACTGAGCAAAGCCAAAATGTTTGGAGTTTAAAACAGAGAAAATGTTTGGTGTATAGAGTAACATATAGAGACGAAATTCTCGATTGACATTTAAACAAAATTGTTGTTTTGTAAACAAAAATGTGTTTTTATTTTCTTTTAGCAACAGCAAAATGTATTTGATTACATGTATTTTGTTGTTGCATGAGTTAGGTTTTTGACAACCGTCTTAGGTTTTTGACAATTACTTTCGTCTGTTGTTACGCTTTGGTTTGGTGTCCTTTACAAACGTCAACAAAACTCACAATGTCAAAAATCGTAAAAAACATATTCTTTCAGCTTATATAAGTATTTTTAAATTATTCTGTCTCTAAATTGATCATAGTTTTAAAAACATTTTTTGAAAAATGAAAATTTTTCCAAAATACTTACCAATATATGCACACAATAGGTACAAAGAAAACCAACAACTATGGTACCAATCATACCAAATACTAGACCAGCATTGTAAAAAGCCATAGGCATAGCTAAGATGCCAGTACCCAAAGAACTCTTTAATAAATGAGCCAATGCTCCTGCAGTAGAGGAACCATTTTCCTGATCACGATTTGCAAAAGGATCATATTCATCACTTATTTGTCCTTTTTCTGTGAGATTTGTTCTGGAAAATAAAATTAAAAATAAATGAGAAATTTATTAATTGAATCATCATTATCATAGATATAACGAAAATTTTAATTAAAAAATATAATTAGCTGATTTCAAAGGTTTTAAAGTCAAGAATATCAATGTTGAGAAGAATCTACTCTATAATGAATAATTTATAAATTTCATAACATGCCAAAGTGCGGCAGAATTCAAATATTTGGGAAATATATCTGTAATTTCTAATCTAATTTACATAAAGTCTCACACTAGATTAACAGAAGGCGGATACCAGAGGATACATAGGAGGGAATATATGTTGTATTCAAATAGGGCTTTATTCGATTTGCACACAAATTTACACTAACCTAGTAGAAGCTAGATCCCACAGACCTTTCAGGTGCAGATTTATTGGATATTGAAATAGAGCATTAAACATTTATAAACGCTCGATTTATTATAAGATTTTACACCGTTAAATTATTTTTTGAGAACATATATTAAAGATAAATGAATAACAGTATTTACTGAATTATTTACAACAATTATATATATGAACATTTTTCAATTGAACTTCAACCGGTTTTATGCAGGTTATATTTGAATCAAAATATCCACATATTTTCTTTCAACAAAAAAAAAAAAAATTATTTTAATTGTTATATTTTATTTCATTTTAAGGTTTAATACCTAATAAAAAATCAACCTATATGTTTTTTTTTTTTTATCGGTCTTGGAGAAAATTCAATACTTATTTTGGAAAAAAAGTTTTAAATTATAAAATTAATTTACCTTGAATTAAAATCGATAAACGAGGGCACCGAGCTCGATTTATCTTTTGAAGGGGGGTTCATGTCGGTCATCTGAAAGTAAAAGAAAATTAAATATTATTAATATTTTTGTAAGAAATGAAAGTTTTTTTAAAGTTAATTTTAAATAATTTAATTTTATATAATTTACGATGTGAAAGATTTAATTAAATTAAATTTAATTAAAAATTATGAAAAAAATACAAGATGTAGAAGAGATTTTATATTCAATTGGTTTTGTAGTTTTATAACTTTTTTTAATTAAAATAATTTTGAGTTAGTAATGTAGTAAGTACATGAATACCACTTTTACAAATATAGAAAAACTATAACTCATAGTGAAATAAGAAAGTGACCTCGTAAGCACAGCTGATTTGCAAATTTTTCATGTGCGTACCTCGCGAAACTGTCAAATTGTTTTTGCACTGTTTGTTATGGTGTTGATTACATTTGGTCAGCGGCAGTTTGCAGTGCTGTTTCATTTAGCCCTGTTTCTAAATTCACTGCGCTGCATTCAGATTGAGAGCGAGACAAAGAGAGTGAGCAAATAAATGAGAGGCTAAAATACACAAGTAGAACAAATCTAGATGGTGGTTGTAAATTGTGGCTGCCTACGCTGAATTGTAATTATAACGGCAGCAACATGTTGTGCTGACAGTGATCAGCTGATAATTTTTGCTGATACTGTTGCTGACTACGCGCTATTGTAATTTGGGCTTTACAGATCTTTAGACTTAATTAAGAAACAATTCAAATATTTTGTTTTTAAATATAAACGATTCAATATTTAAATTTGAAATCTTTTTATAATTTGGAGTCACAATGAATATGTAAATAAATTATAGTTTTTGTTAATTCTTTTTTTATTTTCTTTTAATTTTTTTTTTTTTTTAATGTTTATCACAATAATTGTGATAACCATGAACTTTAATTGGAGTAAGGCAAAATTTTATCTTTTATAATTGTATTTAATTTAATATTAATTACCTGTAGCTGTGTACATTAATTATTGATTATTCTTAATGAAAATTTAATTTCTTTTGCAAATATTTTGCTAAAAATATGTTACCACTCCCCACTCCTAAGAATCTATAATATTCTATGCAATAAATCATATTTAACTGATAAATATTTAAAAAAATGTTGAAATTTATTTTGTTAATTTAGTTGTTGCCATTTATTTATTTATGTTTAAAAAAAAAAAAAAAAAACTGAATTTAGGTCTAATTTTTTATAAATGAAAATTTTATTTTGTTATATTTTTATAAACATATTTGGGGTAAAAAAACAAATCTAAAATTGCAATACATATATATTTAAAAACCACTGAAAAGAAATAATTAATAAAGTTTAGAACTTAATTGATTAAAGAACTTAATAGGTTAAATCTTTTCATACAAATCTTGTATGAAAATGTTCTTTAAACTTTTGATAGCTTTTTTAAGTCTCATTGAATTCGATTGAATTATTAATATATAAAACTTTTATTTATTTTTGAGATTATAGTGCTAATATAAAAAATTCCTGATAATTTTTGCAGCCATAGAAGAATTATTATATAAATTTTAAGATTAAAACAAAATTTGATTTATGAGTTTTTAAATAAATATTTTTTTATGGTTTAACTCGCGGCATAATTGTATGTTCTATATTTTAAAGTAGAAGATTTATGTAAACTTATTTATGCGGTTAAAACAATATACTATAGAATAAATACCTATAAGCGCAACTGATAAAAAAAATCGAAATCTGCTGTCAAAAGATTGGTAAACAAATATATGCATAAAAGGAATAAGGTATTTTTTATAATGTAATTATAAAGTGACCGCACATCTACATAAACAATAATTGCTTGTATTTTGTTAGTGTAAAATCACTGCAAAAAATGAGAAAATGAAAAATAAGAGTAAATAAACGCGCCAAAAATATTACATACGAATACAAAAACAATTTGACAGCTTCGCGAATGAAAAAATTTTAAATCAGCTTATTGCACTATGGTATTTTTTATTATTTCTTGGATAAGAAAAAGGCGAATTCACACAGGGGACCTCACTTAATCAGCTGATTATTTTTTTTATTAAATTCTTAGATATCACAAACCATAGTATAATTATAAAGTATACTCGTAAAAACAGCTTATTTAATTTATTTTACTTAAAAATCTAATTAAATTCTTTAATAATTATTATCACAATTAGTTTGCTTTAAAATTCATATTTTTTCTTATTCTAAACTTATTTGTCCTTGTAGAAAATCTAGAAAATTATATATCAATCAAAATGATTTAGATTATTTTAATTTTAAATCTAACTAAATTCTTTAAAAATTTCATTATCAATGTTATTTTCAAATAGCTACTCGTGCATATTTTTCTATTACCAAATTTATTTGTCCTTGTATAAAAACTCAAGAATCTATAAATCAAATCGTTTTAGATTAAAAACGAAAAAAATGCGTTTAACCTTTAAACACTGCAAACAAAAAGCGTGTAGTTTAAGAAGTTATAAAAATTAAAACGAAATCATTTTTAAATTTTAAAGCGCCCTTTATCTAATCACATTTATAAAATTCGTACTTATTTTCAGAATACACTTGACCATTATTATCAATGTTAAAGCTAAGAATTTTGTCTACAATTTTATGGATTTTTCAAAGAAAAAATATTACACTGAAAATTGTCATAAAAAATAAACACAACACTAATATCTTGTAATCAATTGGAATAAATTTATATGATTAAAATCATAAATGAAATTGTTTCCTTAAATTGTTTGTCAATCATAAATGAAAGCCATAAAATGCCACATGTACAGTGACAAATTAACAATTTTTTAGCAGCTAAAAAGTAGTCGAAATTGTTAACAATTGTTTGACTTTTGTCAAGAAAATGTACGCCTTATAGGTGCTATAAATTTTATAAGCTAGAAAAACAAATAAGTGCACTCTCTACTTACTACAGATAATTTCAAATATTTAATTAACAAATATGAATGAAATTACCAGTATTTTCTAGTTACAACTATAAAGAAAAATTGAGTGCTAATGTATGATAAGAAATTGAGGTTTTCGATTTTTACTGCGACAGAAACTATTTTTATACCCTTCACCACAGGTGTAAAGGGTATATATAAGTTTGTCATTCCGTTTGTAATTTCCACAATTTTCGTCGGAGAGCAAAAAAGTTTATATTTTCGGAATCCTTGTAAGAAGCGATGACGATTGGACCATGTCCGTCCGTCCGTCCGTCCGTCCGTCCGACCGTCCGTCCGTCCGTCCGTGTGTCGGTTGAAATGGCGTTTATGAAGCCCACCGATAACTGACATATATAATATGTATGTCAAACGATCGGAAATGCTTTCGAGAATTTTGCTATTGGAATTCAGCAAGATCGGTTCATACAATGCGGAGATATGTTAAAAAAACCGGTTTTTAGAACCGGTTTTCCAGTTTCTGAAGCCTCTGTATATACTAGAGACTTCGTTTTTACAAAGAAGTCTCGGACATTTTTTTCTGAATTTTTGTTCTGAAAAAATTAAATAAATCGGTTCAATAATAACTGAGATATCGGACATAACGCATTTTTTATTTTTTGAAGCCCTGGTTTAAGCTATAGATTTTTATTTTTATACAGATCGGTCACAAATATTTTTATAAAATTTCGGTTTTTTGAATCAGCAGGATCAGTTTATAAATGGCGGAGATATGCTTTAAAAACCGGTTTTTGGAACCGGTTTTTCAGTTTCTGAAGCCTCTACATATACCAGGTACTTCGAATTTTTAAAGCGGGCTCGGAAATTATTTTCTGAATTTTTGTTCTGAAAAAATGAAATAAATCAGTTCAGTAATAACTGAGATATCGGGGAAAACGAATTTTTAATTTTTGAAGCCCTTGTTCAAGCTACAGATTTTTATTTTTATATAGATCAGTCATAAATGTTTTTACAAAATTTCATTTTTTTTAATAAACCAAATTCGTTCATAATCAACAGAGTTATGGCCCAAAAACAAATCTGTTAAGAATATAAATACACACACAAACATGTATATTAAGCATTGTAATGACGTTTTTTTGTTTTTTGTATAGACAAGTAGTTTAGTTAGAAACAGCAGTAATATAATGAATAACAGTGTTGTTGTTGTTCTTTGTATATGCAGTCTGTACAAAAATAAATAGATATGGAATTGTTGTTGTTTACATAAATACATACATAAACATGTATATTAAGCATTGTAATGACTATTAGTGACGTTTTTGCCTATAAGACAAGTAGTTTAGTTAGCAACAGAAGTAATATAATGAATAACAGTGTTGTTGTTGTTCTTTGTATATGCAGCCAGTTTGTATATACACACATAAAAAAATAAATAAATATGGAATTGTTGTTGTTTATTTTTTAAAAGCAAAGCCTGTTATGATTGTTTTTTTTATATATTCAAATTTTCGTAGTTTGAAAAAAATTTAGATTTATATATGTGAAAATATGAAAGCATACGTTAAGGCGAAAATTTTATTATTTGTCGGTAATATGGTAATATGATGTCGATAAGATAGTAAGATGGTAATATGGTGAAGGGTATCAAAGATTCGGCACAGCCGAATCTTTTTTCAATTTCATTAAAGTTTAATTTGAGTTATAAAAAAATGTTTATGTTAATATATTTTGTAATTTAACTCTCAACATAATAGATAAATATTCGAATTTATAGAACAATTCAATTGATCAATTTTTTATTTTTTTGTTGCAAAAGCCTTAAAAGAAACAAAATTCATATTTATATTTTCCTTAATTTAATATTTTATGCTTAAATGTTATAAAACAGTAATATGTACACTATGTAGCCTATCATTTATTTACCGTAATTAAATATTTGACTACATCACGCATTATTGCATTCTTAACATTGGTATTCATTAAATGTAGTAAAATATCCAGTCGCCTTAATAGTGTTTTCTAATCTAATCATAAGTTATGATTTGTGATTGTTTTAGTTGTTATTTTCTTAAAATTTTAATTGTTTAGAAATTTTGCTAAAACAATAAACGTTTTTTGAGTAGTTAATAAATATTAACAATATTAATCTTAATTAGTTAAAAAACATTATCTTTTTACGTCATTCAATTAATAAATACATACGTATATACAATTGGATTAGAATTTAGTTGATATGATACCTTAAATTCTTGCATTACTCAAGATTACAATAACGCTATAAGAAAATTTTTTGTCAACTATTGGCATTTTAAAATTGATCCAAATTTTGCTTTGCTCTATAAAGTGTGTTGAAATGCAACTGACAGCTACGCATAAAGCCCAAATTACAATTACGCGTAGTCAGCAACAGTATCAGCAAAAATTATCAGCTGTTCACTGTCAGTACAACATGATGTTGCAGTTATAATTACAATTCAGCGTAGGCAGCCACAATTTACAACCACCATCTAGCTTTATTCTACTTGTGTATTTTAGCCTCTCATTTATTTGCTCACTCTCTTTGTCTAGCTCTCAATCTGAATGCAGCGCAGTGAATTTAAAAACAGGGCTAAATGAAACAGTACTGCAAACTGCTGCTGACCAAATGTAATCAACACCATAACAAACAGTGCTTTCTAAATTATCAGCTGATTATGTCAGCACAAACTGCTGCTGACTACGCGCAATTGTAATTTGGCTTAAGTCCCCAGTATACTTTATAATTATACTATGGTATGTATCATAGTATAATTATAAAGTATACTCGTAAGAACAGCTGTTTTATAATTTTGTCATTGACATACCTCGCGGAACTGTCAAATTGTTTTTGTATTCATATACAAACTTTTTTTCGAGTTTTTTTACTCTTCCTCTCCTTCATTCTCTCATTTTCCGTTGAAAGCATTTTGACATTATGTGCAGTAGTTTTACACTAACAAAATACAAGCAATTGTTGTTTTTTTAGATATGCGAGCACTTTATAATTCGCTATGGGTATGTATATGGAAAATGCCTTAATGCCGAAAATATGTTTGGAATAAAAAAAAAAAAAAAAATAATAAATAAAAAATCCGTGTTTATGATCAATTGATTTAATTTCCATTTTTCATTTAATATATTTAAGAGTTGAAAATGATTTGAACATTTTTAATTTCTTTTATAAAATTTAGTTAATAGTATTTTTTAATTTAAGCAGATTTTTTATAATCTTTCATAAAATTAAAAAAAAAAATATATATTAAATATTGGCTTACGGTTACAAATGCTCTGTACTTTGTAAATAAAACTGAAGAAGATTCAGAAAAGATTCTCCAATGCCACACTAGCACAAATTCGCAGCTTCTTTTCTAATAATTTATAATATATTTAAGCTGTTTTTGAGGAATATCTTTAAACATTTTAAAAAATATTCATATATGTATAAATATTCTAAAAAATAATTATTTTAATAAACTAGTTAAAAAATTATGAAAATAATAAACAAATCGCGAAAAATCTCTTTTCAATCCTCATTTATTTTTATAAGAAATATTCTTAATATGATTATCAAAAAATTTAAATAAATTTACAATAAACTACAAACTAATTTTTCTCAAAAACTTAACAGCAATGTATTGAAACTAATTAAAATTTTGAAAGCGTTGTTAAAATACTAAAAAATATACATACATTTAAAAATTTAAAAAAAGCAATCTAAGTTGCCAAGTGTATAGAATGGTAATCAGAGATTTCGATAAGCGTTAAAAAAACAAATGATTATTTCAATTGTGATATTTTGCCATAAGTAGTAAGTTAAGATCATTAAGATTGTCCTAAAATATTGAATAAACAAAAAGAAAATAGTAATAATCATAATAATAAGATTAAATTTTCACTCATGAATTATTTAATTAATATTAAAACTGCAGATTTAATATAAAAACGAAATATTGGAAATATATATGTAAATTTATACTTTTTCAATATCCCCATACTTTTATTACAATGAATACAACAGTTTTATATTATAACTCCAATTTTGATATTAATTAAATCATTCACCATAGTAAGAATTTATAAATTTTTTAAATAATCATTGTTGCTAAGGGTGTAATGTTATTCACAGATTGATAATTGTAAAATAGAAATAAATAATTATTTCAGTTATGATATTTTTATATGAGTTCTATTTATTTAATATGATAAAGATTGCCTTAAAACTTTTAAATAAATATTATTAAACACTATTGTGAATCATTTTATTTTAATGTTTAAAAATAGGTATTTTTTAAAAACAAATACTAAGCAAAAACTTGTTATACAAATTTAAAAATTTGAATCGAACTTTAAGGATTGATAATTAAATAGAATGGTAATTTATAGTAAATAAATATATAATTATTTTCTACATGTTTTATTTTTTAACATACTGGTATATTAAAAGTCTTTAGTTTTACAAAAACTTTAAGAAAATTTTTAAATTGTTTTATTTATATAAACAATTTACAAATAGTAAACAAATACTTAATATTCTAATTTCAAAAAAAAAAAAAAAAAAAAAAAATTAGGAAGCATGGAAGCTACCCAAACTTTTATTACAGTGTATATAACACTTTTTAATTAAAACTCCAATTTTTAACATTCACAATAGTGAGAGTTTAAATAATTCTCACAAATAATAAATAATTATTTCAATTATGATAATTTTGATACGAGTTCTATTAATTTAAGGTAATAAAGATTGTCCTAAAGTTTTTATTAAATATCATATGATTTTTTTTTTTTAATTTTTAAAAATTGGTTTTTAAAAAACAAATACTGAACAAAAACTTGTTATACAAATTTAAATTTAAAATCTAAATCGAACTTTAAGAATTAATAAGTAAATAGAACAGTAATTTATTGTAAATAAATTCACCATAGCTGTTCATTGTGAATATTTTCAATCAAAATATTTGTTAAAAATAAATTATTTTAATATTTTATTTATATTTTTAGAAATAAATTTCTTTAAAATTATTTTATACTCTTTGTAATATGATTTTCAGTTACTTGAAATTAATTTGAATACAAATTATTTAAATATTATTCCATTTGTTAACAAGTTAGATAAAATAAAATTTCCACAAAAGTATTCGAATATGAATTTATAAAATATAAATCAAATTCCTAAGTCTTTAACTAATTTTAAAATATATTTTATTTCTTTAGTTTGAATACAATTGTTCTTTCCCAGGAAAAATTGTATCACTTCTACAACTAGTTCCAGAACACATGAAAATAGCCTGTACTTGTTCTACTTTGGAGTTACGACCAATGATTTTTGTTTGAAATTGTCACCTCCAGAACTAGTTCTGTGGAAGTGTTAGCTAGCCAGTACCCATTCTATGGAACGGTTCTAGAACTAATTCTTTAATTAGTGATTTTTGTTCGAAATTGCCACATTTGGAACTAGTTCCATAGAAGCGTTAGGGAACGGTTTCAGAATCTGTTTTTTATTTTTTTATTCTAATGGACTATTTCCTAAAGGCTACTTTTGAAACCAATTTAATTTTTGAAATACTCATTTTTTAATTTTTGAAATTTTGTATAAAAGTTTTTTAAACAGTTCTAGGAAGTCATTAGAGAACCAGTAATTTGTTCTCGGAAGTGATGTAGAAGTCATACAGAATTAGTTCTTAAGCACTAGTTCTCTAAAACATTCCTTAAAACGAATTTAGAATCAGAATAAGGTTCTTCTCCATTAGTGTCAGAATTGGTTGTGATACCACTAGTTCTGAGGATTTTATTAAAGAATCTGAAGTGGTTTTGATTTCATCAGTTCTAGAACTAATGATTTTAGAACATGTTCTAAAATTTTTCCTGGGTTATTTTATTTTCCATTTTAAAAATAAAATAATATCTGTTTTAAAACATTCAATTTTTTTTATTCATAGAAAACTTTTGAATATTTTCATTCAACATGAATTTGTTTGAATAGTTTTAAATTTACTTTGAAAAAGAAAAATAAGTAAAATATTTTTTTATACTTGAATATTTGAAAAAATTTTATAATTTTTTGTTATTCAAGCCTTTTGAGGCTGAATATTTTTATTTTTCGGAGTTTTTGTTGAATAAAATAATAAAAATATTTATTTTAAATGTTTCTATTTGAATATAAAGTTTTTGAATAAAAATCAGAAAGATTTGTTGAACTTTTTTTATTTAAATAAAATACATATGAATATTATTAAACTTTAAAATAATCAAATAAAAAACTTTTGATTATCTTCTTATAAAAATATATTTGTTTTTCTTTTGGTTAAATATAATATTTTAATTTTTAATTTATTTTGTTCAATCAGATACAAATTTATAATAAATTCAATCGTTTTAGTATAAATAAAAATCCTTAATATTTTTATTCAAAAGATAATAGATTGATTAACAAATATTTTTAATTAGAAGTAAGAAATAGAAATGAAATAAAAAGTATTTTTATTTTTTATTTCATTCATAAGTTACAGCTATGAAATTCACCATAGTATTTTAGTATTTTGTAACAGAAAATATTTAATTATTTGCTACAAAAGTTTTTTTTTAACAAACTGATGTATTAAAATCATTAGTTGTACAAAAACAAAATTTATAAATTGTCTTATTTATATAAACAATTCACAATAGTATTTGTAGTTATGCAAATACGTATTATTCTGATTTAAAAAATAAGGAAATATTTGTATGAAAATTTATCAAGAATTATTGGAATTGTCAGCTCTTTTTAATAAAAATTTCAACCGTTTCGTAAATCTAAATAATTCACAATAAAACCAGCTTTTTAAATTAAAAGTAATTTAAATTTTCCAAATTAATTTTTTTTATAAACTTTATAATTAGTAACACTTTTAGTATGAATTAAAATAAAACGTAATTTAATGTATATTTCTTTTATTATCTGCTTAAAAATAAATAAATATTTGTATGGAAATCCATGAAACTAATTTTGAAAATCTTTTTTTATAATTTTTTTCGCTTGTGTTTGATTAGGATCTAAATAATTATTAAAAATTAAAATTATATTAAGTTACTCGATTAAAATCGCTTATTGTATCACTATATATTTTAACTGCTATATTTTATCAGTGATAATGTTGCTAAGTCCATGGAATATTAATCACAGATTTTATCATTTATAAGCGTTTATAGCAATTGTTTCATTTTTCCTTTCAGATTATCATAATATTAAATAAAATTTATCACTTGCCATTTCCAGGTAAGTAAGTAATTCACAATAATAATACCGTAACTGTGATTTATTGCAATTAAATCACAATATTTAATGGGAAATTTTCACTTTAGTTTTAAAACACTATTTGTTTTCTTAAAATTTCATTACTTGTCTTAAACACTTTATCTTTTTTTACACCTTTAAGGATTTAATTTAATCCTTTTATTACCTTTTTAAATATTTTTAATCAAATTTATGATCTTTTTTTTAAACTTTCTTTAGGATACCAACGAACGAATTAATTTTGAAAAAATTAAGTCAACCGTTCTTATTGATTGACCAACAATAACTGATCATTTGGAAAATAATTTAGCACTTTTGCTAAAAAATTTTGTATGGAACATATGCTCGTTCATTCTTTTGCTTCGTTTGACTGTCGGTTCGTTTGATTGACGAAACAGTCGTCCGGACGTGGTATCGATCGATCGATCGTTGGATCGTGGTTATAAGCCTTGTTAACTGTTAACAAAAACAATGTCTACAATAACAGTAACAAATTGATAATCATTCTGAAGTAAGTACTACACTACACACATAACTACGCTTGTTGTATATGTACGTTGGAGTACTTATTGCAATTTTGTTGTAGTTATTGAACGATATGATTATATTATTGATATTATATTTTTTTATTTCATATTTTTTTTATAATCAATTATTAGGTTTTAATTAAAATGTTCTCCATTTTTTTCTTTTAGTTGTTTTTCTTTAAAATGAGGAAAATGTAGAATAGAATTATAAAAATAATCTTTAAAGTGAAATATATTTATTGATATAGTTGATTATTCTCCCCCCTCGTAGTTCTAGATATACGAACATAGGCTGAGAAATCCCTAAATATTTTTATCGTAAAATAAAATGTTTTTGATTAAATATAATAAATTCAGGACAACATTTTTTTTATGAATTTTATAATAAGACGAAAATATTTTAAAAAAATATTACCTCAAATCTTTAAAAACCAAACTATTAAAAGGCTAAGAATAATACCAACAAATTTAAAAACCACAATACTTATTACGCTTACATTTTGATAGTTTTGCAGACTGCTCTCTTTGTTAACTTAAAAAGTTCTCGTCAATTTCTTAGGTTTATTTATTATTCGTTTAACATTTGATTTATTTGTTACTTGTATCCTTATCATTTTAGTAGAGATTGTTGAAATCACATAAACAAAATAACATTAACTACATAGTAAAGAAACTAAATTGTTTGGGAAATTTCGAATAATACATTGATTGGGCCCTAAGTACTTACATATGTACATACTTAGCAGCTATTTGCTTTCTTAATAGCTTTATTTTGAAAATGATTTTTATAAAAACATTTTATTTGATATTTATTGCAATTCCTTAGAATCTTTATCTCATATAATATTTACGTCGATTAGTAAACATGTCTAGAACATTTAGATTAATATCAAAACTTTAAATTGTTTTGTTTTAATTTTGCTTTAATAAATACAAAAATAAAAAACTTCATATATAAGTATATTCTACGATTTATTTAGCCATGTGACCCATTATCCATCCACTTAAAGCGATTAGTCAGTGAGGAGAGTAAATAGTTTTTTGCTAATCTTAATTTAAAAATTTTCATTTAACTTTTTAAATTAAAATAAAAAATATTTTTATGAAAAAATGCAACAAATGTTTGTTTTAACCTGAAGATTCAATAGTTTGATTAGATTGGTTCTAAATAGGGTTTTATGGTTAGAACAAAAAGTCGACTTTTCGATTTTTCGACTTTGTTTAATTTTTAAATAGTCGATTTTTCGACTTTTTCAATTCTTAAATAGTCAATTTTTTTTACTTTTCAACTTTTTCTGACTATTTTCGACTTTTTCCGACTAATTTCAACTTTTCGAACATTTTCGATTTTTTCCGACTTAGTCTCTTGACAATTTTTTGTTATTTTTCTTATAAAAACTTTAAAAATAAAAATAAATACAACGCAATCAAATATATTGATTAATTAACATACAAATCTATCCAATGAAAGTGCTGGTTACACACAAAAATATGTATTTACTATACGAACGGTTTGATGATATTTAAATATATAAATAAAAGCTGCTAATAAACTATTCCTTTTTCCGACTATTTTCGATTTATTGACAATTTTCAAATAATTAATGTAACATATAATTTGTAACAATTTTGTATTTTCTGTCTGTAAGGATTTTGTTCATAGACTTATAGCCTGTGTCTCTATGTCGAACGAAAATCTAAGCGAACGAAAACAAGTCGAACGAATTCGAATAATTTTCGGTTCCTGTATTTCCTACGCATGGAGTAATGACTTTTCGTATTGTTTTTGTTTTATTTTTCTTTCAGAGTAAATTTTTTTCGTAAAAATATTAAAAATACTACTAAATTGTTTAAACGTAGACACAACCAAGTAAATAAACAAGCAAAAATAAAATAGTTTTAAAAAATTAATAGCCTGTTTTTATAAAACGAATGAATTTGTCTACGAACGATTTGTTTGTAGACGAATACGTTTTTATAACTTGCACGAATTCGTTCTTTTCAAATTACGTTTAAAAATATTATTTTTTTGTTTAGAACATTTTTGACTTTTGTAGAAAAATTATTTGTATTGGCATTCTATATCACAGATTGTAAATTATTGGCCAATATTTAATAAATTTTGTGCTGTGATTTGTTCCAAACACCAGCACAATATACATATGTAACGCACGGAAAAATGAAATATTTAGCAAGTTGAAGGTATACGCCCATCTGGCAGTCTGTGTGTGTGAAACAAATTTCTCAATTTTGATAATATACCCACATAAGTGGATAATTCTTTAATTTGGCGCAAATAATTATTTTAGCACATGGATTGAAATTAGTTATTTTAGATGCATTATTATTTTTAGAGCTTATTGGACACTAACCTCAAATATTACGCTGTTTAAATGAAATCTGTTACAAATAACTATTATATAAACATAATGCCACATTTTGCTAATATCGACCATTATTTGAACCATAAAAAACACATTTCCGCAAAGCTCTTAAGTGCATAAATCGTTAATATTGTTATTGATATACTACTTGACGAAAATTAGTTTTTTGTAAACCAAAAGAGCAGTAACAGTTTCCACATCTGAACAATCACATTGAAATTAAGCAGATTTTATTATAATAATTCAAAATTTGCCACAACCCAACAAACCAAGAAACGATACAGTATCATTTATGATATCATAATTTTAAAATTATATGATAAAATATCGAAATTATATTTTCCTTAGAAAAAAACTTCAAACATTTTCAGGAAAATTAAATTAAATTGAAAATTTTTGTATCAAAAAAATATTTTATGTTATGTTTTATATGCGAATTGAATTTTTACAGCTAAAATTAGTGTAATTGCAAAAAATTAACGCGTATAAGATGAAGAAACCAATATCAGCCCGGATTTAAAGGGGGACTTGTATTCGGATTGCAAAAGTTTCGTATTACATGCAAAATGATTTGGAGCTGTATGAACATTGGTTTATTATGGCTATTTTATTAATTTTTGAAAACATATTTATAATATTATATATTGATCCAATCTTAGCATATATTTGTGTATATATTTTGCAATATATTGCTAAACTATCGCGCTGCTTAAATTTAATGATATCATTACTAATATCGTTATTTTCAAAAATTATGATATCATTCTCGAGTGTACCTTTTAGAAAGCAACCTATATCATTTTAGAATTATAAATGATATCATTCTCGGGCTTCTATATCACCGAAATGATATCGTAATGATATCATTACGATATCATTTGGTTTGTTGGGAAGTCCCACGAAACTTGATCTATTTTTTCTTTTACTTGTTTTTATTCCCATAATTTTTCCCGATCTTACATACCCTTTATTTGTGGTAAACTACAGCAAATTGTTTTCAATCTTGGACTGATTTTAAAATTATTATAGCGGAATTTTCAATATTAGCAAATGAAAATGTTCTTTAAATTGTGAAATTATATGTAAACTGACCACAAATATGATAATTTTGTACCTTTTTATTATTAAAATTTCCTTAACGAATGAAATTTTTTGATCGTTTGATTTTGGCTTTTTATTCATTTCAATTCTTGTTATAAAAACCAAATTTTCAAATGAATCATTACGTATTCGCCTAGAAACATTGACATTCGTTTTATAAAAGCGGAAATGAAAATTCGTTCGTCATTTTGACGAAACGAATTCAATATTTGTGTTATAAAAACAGGCTGTAAAAAACAAATTTTTTTTTGCAGATTTCTTTAGAAATTGTTTTTTAGATACAAAGTCGTCATTTATCGATACAAAATATATCAAAATAATAAACATGATTGAGGAACATTTGCAATGTCCTGGTAAGAATTTTTCCTATTTTTCAATAAAAAAATCAAGCAGTCGAAAGCAAAATAGCAAACGACTGATTTTGACATTTTTGTTCTTATCGTTCGAAATACAGAAACGCAATTTTATATGAAGACCAAAGAGTAAGAAGAGACGAAAGTAATTGTCAAAAACCTAAGACCAAAGAGTAAGAAGAGACGAAAGTAATTGTCAAAACCCTAAGTCGGTTGTCAAAAACCTAACCCATGCAACAACTAAATACATGTCATCAAATACATTTTGTTGTTGCCAAAAGAAAATAAAAACACATTTCTGTTTACAAAGCTACAATTTTGCTTAATTGTCAATCGAGAATTTCGTCTCTATGTGTCACTCTTTGATGAAAACACTTACATTGTTTCGCATAGAAATGAGTTAGAGAAACCCAAATCAGTCTTCGTTCGCTTAGAAGGCGAAATAAAGCATTCGTTCAACATAGAGAAACAGGCCATTAATAAATAAATAAAATAAAAAATGATTCAAACAATATTTTTTTCTTTTTTAGATTTTCGGTTTGTTTTGTTTTTTATAAATTCTGAAAGTTTTACTTATTAAAATATTACAGCCGTATTAAGAAAAACAAGCGCGAATTATATTCGGCCCGGCCGAATCTATATACCCACCATCAACTTTTTCAAATTTTACGTTATATGGGCGGTAAACTGGGCAGTAAAGTGGGCTGACCACGCCCATTTTTTGTTTCCGAGTTTACATTGGTCCTTGAACTATTTGAACACAATTTCGTTGATTTTCACCTTATATGGGAGGTGGGCGGTAAAGTGGGCGGACCACGCCCATTTTTGGTTTCCGAGTTTATATCGATCCCCGAACTATACATACAAAATTTCGTTGTCGTACATGCTTTTGTTGAAGAAATATCAGCAGAAAAGTATGAAACGGACACCCTGTGTTTCTAGTATTTAGCCCATAACTTTTTTGTTTATTAACCGATTTGCCCATCCCAAACAAACCTTATATAAGACAAATATTTGTGCCAAATTTCGTCCCCCTACGTTGTCCCGTTCGAGCCCTATCCTGCTTTCAACAGACGGACAGACAGACGGACGGACATAGCTAGATCGACTCAGAATCAAACCAGGACCCAAAAAATATATACTTTGTGGGGTCTTAGATGATTCCTTCGACATGTTACACACGGAATGACAAAATCAATATACCCCCCATCTTTTTGATGGTAGGTATAAAAAATGTATGTATAATGTATTATTACATTTATACGTGCGGTTATTGCAAATAAAAATAACTTTCAAATAAATAATTCACTGTTTTTACGCAAATTGCACAAAGAAATATATTTTCTTATTTGTCGTGCCAGATCGGAAAAATGAAACTATTTTCATCGAAAACTCTGTGAACGTAAAAGGAAGTGGCAACGCTGTACGTTTTATTTGCAATTAGCTTCACTAATCACGATTATTTTTCGTGAGTTACTAACTTACAAATATAATACTAACTCACTGTTTACACAGCAAAATTTTCATATCGCAATATTTTTAATTGCGAGTAAATGGTACGTATAAACGTAATATATGTTTGACAACGAGTTACTAAGTTTTTTGTATGTAAATTTCCATAAGAAAAAGATAGTAACTTGTTATCAAACATACATTTGGGGGATTCACAAAGTGTGCTATCATGTCGTATTGTCATAATGTCATAAAATTTTACAAAGGAAAAGCAATAACAATATTTTTTATACATTGAAATATTTTACGACATATGACAATACGACATGATAGTACTCTTTGTGAATCCCCCAATTATTTATTTTGAATACGACTGTTAATCTTTTATGTATAAATTTACACTATTTACAACACTAAATACAACTCAACAATTTTGATAGGGTTTTTTACACTTTGTTATTGTTGTTGTTTTTATAGATTCCGGTCAGTTTTTTTTTTTTCCTACAGAAGTTTTTATTTTATTTCTTTAATGATGTTACATATTAACGGTACTCAAACCAATTAAACAATGATAAAATTTTCGCCTTAATTTATAAATTTTCTGGTATAAAAATTTCTTACTTTTTTTTTAAATTTGGCGGTTTTTTAATATCAAACAAAGCTATAAAATATTTTGTTTTTGTAATATTCATAGATTTTTTAAACAGTTTTGATTATAGATTTTTTTTTTTTTTTTTTAAATTACACATTTTAAATAATTTAGAAAATTAATTAATTTTTATCGGATTGAGAAATTTGTAGAAAAGTATAAAAATTATAAAATGTTCTTCTCTGTATCAATTTTTAATGCATCATATTTTACGAATTTGTAGTCAGTTTCGGCAATAATACCTCTGTCAAATAATTATATGTGCAATATTTGTTTTCTGGTTTTTATATATTCCAAGAGTGATATACATTTCTTTGGTTTAAAATTTTTTTCATTCTTACCTAATGTCCCTATTTGCAAAATTTTAGGTTCCTCTTGGCATTGTGTTTATAGTACCGTTAAAATAAACATATCATTCTCTAAATTTTAATAGAAAATAATTATATGTGCAAATTGAAAATTTTATTCAACAGACTGACATGAAGTCCACAGTTTGAATCGTTTAACCAATTAAAGTTAAAATTAATGCTATTTGGGGAATATTTAAAATTATTAGACCTAAAATACCAAAATTTTTTTATTTATTTTTTTTAATTTATAGTCAAAATATGTCACCAGGTCATGAACTGTCATTTGAAGTGCTGAAATTATTAAAGTAAGACGACAATTTATGTAAAATTCCAAAAAATGGTGTATACAGAAAATGTTTATCATAATACCGTTGAAAATTTTCAAAAAATCTGAGAAATTGCTATCATTCTAGGAGCGGTAACCCATAATCTATTGCTGATTAGTGGGGCTTAAGGACATTTTTCGAAGAAAAATAACATGTGTTACAGAAAAATAACGGCCAAATGAACGGGTTTTAATAATTGGCATGAGCATAAAATAATAAAAGAGGTTTTAGTTTAAAATTATGACCTTTGGGTGGCAAAAACATAACTAATATAGCGGTACAAAAATCCACACGCAGGATTTTATGATAAATATAAGTTTTTGGTTATAAACTTTAATTACACCATGAGTTCATGTGCATAAGAGATGAAAAATATTATATTTAAATTATCCAAGTGTTTATCAAAAATATTACATTGGTATTCGACGTCTACAAAAGACATGCTTGAAGCGTAATCATAGTGTCGAATCGCACATAATATAAGTCAATTTTAGTTCTAGATTGAAGTTGAAAATATTTATTGGACATATCTAAATTAATTCACAGCACAACATAAATTTACTGGACAAAAAATCCAATAGCTTCGTTGATGAATTTCCTAAAAAAATAGATTTTTCAGTAAATTAATGTGACGATGTTACTATATCGGGCTTCAAAATTGGTTTTTAAGTCACAAGATATTATATTTCTGCAGCGACCAGTAATGATCCTCAGACCTTCATGACATAAGGATTTCCAAAGAATACTGTATGCTGAGATATATTTAGATTCAGAGCTATATGACAATATCAAATGTTTCAAATTGATTTTGTATAAGTATACTACAGTTTTGACCTATATATATGTAAAGGAAAAAGGACGAATCGGTATAACAAAGGATGCATCTGGTAACGTTATATTAGGATATCACAATTCCTTAACAACTTTCATGAATATTGAAAATTAACTTTATTTAAATAAAGGATTTTTATGAAATTCTTGTCATGCACATATAATTATTTTCTATGAACAATTTTAAAATCAATTAAATTTTGCCACAAAATACACATAAGAAATAAATTTTTCATTTGACTTATAAAGCTCTAATAAACATTAAAAGTATAAAAAAGATTTGAATTTGAAAATCCTATTTTTGAAGAAAATAAATTACTTTGTAGGTATGCACATATAATTATTTGACTGGGGTACATTAATTTAAGCACAATGATGATTAATAAATTATAGAGAACTTGTAAATCTATCTAAAGAATTTTAAAACATTTTGGAAATGAACGCATAGATGTTTAGTTTTCAACGAAATCTTAAAAAAAAAAAAATTTACTATGAAAAGAGACAACAAGAGTCAATACCAATTGCAACAATGTTTATGGTCTTTCTAGCCGGATGCTGCAACATTTGTAGCAACAATGACCGTAGTAATTTCTCAAACCTGCTCCAAAGTGTACCAGTGTAAAACAGACATCATTTTTATTATTCATTGATACCCAAATTGAAAAGAAACTATGAATGTTGAATAGGTTAATGGAAGCAATTAATGATTTCAACCCAAATTTTAACTTAGAGATCCACCTTTTTTTCCTTTATGAACTTTTTAAATTTTCGACCAGTTAGAAATGTGCTAGCTTTCGATTTTTAAATCTTTAATTGTTTCGAAAGCTTAATATCTAGAGAAATTTAAAATTTTGCAATTAATTGCAGATTTCTCGTAATAAAATCAATAATTTCAATAACATTTACAACACAAAAAATTTAATTTTACAATAAAACGCAAATTTCATAAAAAAGCATAAAAATTATTTTTTTTAAAAAAATTTACCTATAGATAATATTTTTTATTATAACTGACTGAGTTAAAGAGTATAAGATTTTTTACATCAATATAAATATAAATACCGTTATAAATGATAATTGCGTAAACATTACAACATTAAGGGGCTTCACTACAACAAAAATTTAAAGAAAACATTAAAATCTTCTCACAACCCTAAATATATTTTAGTTGACATGCATCTATATAAAAAAATTTAATAAATGTTTATTTTGCAAATTTTAATAAAATAAAGCCAAGATATATATATATATTTTTTTTTTGTAAACAAATGTCATTTATTTAGGATGGTAATGGAAACCCTATTACATAACTGATTAATCAACCATCTTAATGTATTATACTTTTTTTTTTTGTGTTAATTCCTTTTAAGGTTAAAATAAAAAAATCTGCACGTGCATAAAACTAAATGTAGGCTATAGGAATACATTATTATGTGAATAACCGTCTGTCTGTCCAATAAAAAAATAATAATGCAAAAGGAAAAAAGGCAACAAAGCGTGGTGGTGCTATCATTAATTGTTGCCTCATAAAACGCAAGAAAAAAAAAGAAAACTGGTTTTCATTTTGGCTTTAAATAATGAGACATCGATGAACCAACTAAGTAAATTTCACTTCATGAAAAAAAAAAAAAAAAAATTGGCTAAAAGACAAGTATTTTCATTCATATTTTAAACACTTGATGATAACAAAGTATAAATTCTTAGTGTTGACAGTTATTCGATTCGATTTATATTAAAGCTGTGGAAATTTAATTAAAATTAGTTTAAAATAAAATTTCTCTTGTATTGTTTGCTTTAAGAAATTTTTATTGTAAAATAAGCAAATTTGCAATTTTGTTAAACATTCTATTAATTATATATTAAAAATTTATTTCAATTTTTTGTATTCAAAGAAATCTTCAACGTTTTTTTTTTTACTTTTTCTTTAAATATCACTACAATATAATTTTCTGAAATTTGAACTATATAAAATTTTATTACGTATTTTATAATTAATAAAATTGCATTTGTATGCATTTTTGTTGTTTTAGTGAAAAATATTTGACTTAAAATTATAAGACGCAATTGTTGAAAAAAAAAACTAAAATTCTTTCAAAAAAAAAAAAAAAAATTTGATATACAGATACAGATATGTATTTTTAAGTACGATTTAGCCTTTGAACATTCTTAAAACTTGTATTACGTTGGGTATAGTTTTACGTGCATTTGTATTATGAATACATTTTTCGTATTATATTTAATTTTGAATTTTAATGTTTGCATAAAATTAAATAAAATATATTTCGGGTCATTAGAATCACGTGTTTTGTTATTAAATTACGTTTACACTAGCGTTGGAAAATAAGTTGTTAATGGGATTTAAGAGGAATTTAGAATATGTAATTAACTAGACCATTTTTATATATTTCATATTATTACATGGAAATAAAAATATTAAAAATTTAAAAAAAGAAACTTCCTGTTTTCCAATCCAGCGAAACTTACAACTTACACTTTTGAAAATTTATATATAATTTGATGAATTATTTCATAAACTTAACTTTTTAATACTTTAAACATTATTTAGATTTTAAATAAACCTACGGAGAAAATAATTCTAGAAAATATGTAGTCCATTCCACAGTGATCGAAATATCCATTCTAGCGGCATTTAATTCGTAACTGGCAAATAACGAAGTTAGTGTTCATTTTTATATTGAATTGCTTAGATAATTTATTTCTTGTGCTTTGCTAGAGCTTCATCGAATGCCACGCCCACATTATACGTTCAATTATAGAAAACAGTTATTTTTTTTCACGTAACTAATGAACCGAAACACGTAAAATTCGACTTACATACAACACAGAATATGTTATAATATTAAAACAGTTTCTTTACTCACAACTACGCTCCATTACGCCCATTTTGACACAACTATATTCCTATATTTGTGACAATATTACCTTATCATTTTAGAATTTATAAATATGAATTCTTGGTCGTATATAGAACATGTAATTGGATTTATTATAAGATATGCCAGACTTTTGGTGCCACGCGCATATTTCACGGCCCTTTTAATATATATAAGTCATAATATTATATTGATACTAGAATGATTTCCGAAAGTGGGTCTTATATGGGAGCTATAGCTAATTATGGAACGATACTCATAAAATTTCTCACTATGCTTTCTACTTGTATAAAACTTGTTTGGGTCAAACATAAGCATAATACCGATTATAACCAATTTCAATAGATTTTGTACCAAAATAATTATTAGTTATTTTTCATTAAGATATCTCTAAAATAGTGACCTTTACTTTTTTCACAAAGGATGCATTGGGTAATATTCAATTTTAATAAAAATAGCATTAACCAATAAACGGGCAGATCATTTTGGACATTTTACAACAACTATACATCAAATTAATAAACAAAACAAGAATTGGACCAAATCCAATCGAATCCCAAAAGTTGCAGTCCACGAAAACATGGGTATAACACTTAAAATGTGCCATCACAAATGTTACTTTCAACGTTTTTTTTTTAACACAAATATTTTTATGTGATAAACATACCTTCTTCTTTCGAAAAAAACTAGTTTAATAATTAATAGTAGGAACTAAAAACACACATTGTGTAAATTGGCACCAAATTATTTCAATGCACTTGATGCAACATATACTATTTTTGACTGCTTACAGCTGAGCGAATATTGAAAATAAAACTAAATTGAAAATGTCAATTTAGTCAGTGGATTAGGCAATCAATAAACTATAAAATATTTATAGATTTAAACCTTCAAAATTTGAATTAAATGATGCTGGATCAGTGATTTCGACCACTGTAAATAAGATAACTCTGACCCATAGTATAATTATAAAGTATACTCGTAAGACCAGCTGTTTAACAATTTTTTCATTGGCAAACCTCGCGGTACTGTCAAATTGTTTTTGTATTCACATGTAAAATATTTTTTGAGTTTTTTTCTCTTGCTCTCTTTCGTTCTCTCATTTTTCCGTTCAAAGCATTTTGACATTGTGGGCAGTTGTTTTACACTAACAAAATACAATGCCTCTGACCATAGTAAAATAATAAAGTACTCGCACATCTACAAAAACAAAAATTGCTTGTATTTTGTTAGTGTAAAACTACTGCCCACAATGTCAGAATGCTTTGAACGGAAAAATGAGAGAACGAAAGAGAGCAAGAGAAAAAAACTCAAAAAATATTTTACATGTGAATACAAAAACAATTTGACAGTACCGCGAGGTTTGCCAATGAAAAAATTGTTAAACAGCTGGTCTTACGAGTATACTTTATTATTATACTATGCCTCTGACATTGAAAATGTTTCAACGCTTGCAAAATTTTTGTTTCTTATCAAATATTTTTACTTCTATTACTTCGAGTCTATATTAGAGAAATTTTTATCAAGACAAACGTCAAATTTTTGTTTGAATTGCGGAAATTTTTTTATCTCTGTCAATTATAGGGGAAAACGTATGTCATAATAAACCATGAAAAAAGTACCAACAGCAATAAAGATGGCGTCTTTTACTAAGCATTATCAATACAAAGTTGTCAGAGCTCGAGCGCTGACAATTTTCTTTTAACGCTGCAATAACACTGACAAATTCAGTCTACATTAGACAAATCTTTATCTTGATAAAATTTTGATGTTTGTCTTGATAAAAATTTGTCTAATGTAGACTCAGTTATCTTCTTATCTTCTTCTCGATAAGACCTATGTTTTTCATTTATTATCTCTTATTAATCTTTTATAGTTTTCAAGTTATTTGCATTTAAAATTTCAAATTCTCAATTTTGCAAAATCATGATCCAGTTTTTCCAATATATCTCTTAATATTTTTGTCCGATTTTGTAAAAGTTTTACCCAATTGGTTAAAGAACAAGGTTGAAATATTATGACGTTTATACGGCAGCTGTTTGCAAATGAAATTAATTAACAAAAACTTAATCTTTGTTTATATGGCAGATTTTATACAGACATTGGTTTACTTATTAATTGTAACGGATAGTATAAATACAACAATTAACGTCGAATAGGGTTTATACGTTAAAAACAAAAATGGCAAAATCCTACAGTTACTATGTTTATACGAAATCTGTTTACAAATAAATACAATTTTCAAAAAATAAATTTACTTTATATATATATACGTCAGATTTTATAACGAAATAAGTTTGCTTATTAACGAAAAATATGCTTTAAAAAAGTGCGCATAAAAAATATTGAAATCGGAAATTATGCTCTTAAAGTTTGAGAAATATGCTCTTTAAAGCCCCAACCAGTCAACTTTCCATCGCAACGTAGAATGAAGAAAAGTAGCGTGTAACATTTTGTTCAACCAGTCAACAAAAGTAAACGTAACATATGTTTTTCAACATTCATTGTGTAAACAACCCTGTTTTTCGGTTATTTTGTGAGCAAAATTAATTACAGGGTTGTTAAAAACTCACGCAGCTACGTAAAAATCTATTTTCTGTAGATTTCTGCGATACGCTACCTAGAATCTTTGTGTTAATAGCTACATACACACATCTGCATAAAGCTGGTTGAAACAGCTGATTGCGATACGATGATTTTTTGTTGAGTGTTTGGGCCTTAAATATTAGGTGTGTTTACGTACTTTCCAGCAAGATTTAATTTAGCAACTTTTTTTGGGAGAGTAAAAATCAATTTACTCTCAAATTGTAAAATATTAAAAAAGTATGCGAACAACATTTTGCAAACATTTGCAGGTTTTTGTTTATAAACAACAAAAAGTAATGTCCCCTCATTAAATTAAAAAACGCTAATCTATGTATAAAATAAAAATAAAAACATAGTAAAAAAATAAAAGTAAAATGTTATTAATTTTAAATATTATTAACAAATAATATTTAAAATTAATAACATTATATTAAAAGTTGATTCATTAAAATGTAATTTTTAACCAAAACAATGAATAAAGCTGAAAATCTGTGACTAAAACGCTAACATGGCATCTCTTAAAATGATGTTCAACAGAAAATAAAAACTTTTATAAATTTTTATCTAATTTAAAATTTTTTTTTTTTTAATTTCCAACGTTTTTATAAGATGAAAATAATTGGAGAATTGGATTTGAAAAACGTAATCGACAATAAAAAATTCTCTTGAGTGTAAAAAAGCAACATTTTGCTTAAAAATCTAAAATATGCAAAATTATTCTCTTTAGCGTAATAAATGAAAAATTATGATCTAAACTATAAAATATGCTAAAAAAAAAATGATTTTCGGAACAAATCAAGATTACCGGCACACTTAAAATTATTATGTTTTTTTTCGCTTTAATAAAGGTTTTTATGTGTAGCCGGCTTACGGACGGTCTTAAAGACTTTCTCCTCTAGGTATTTAGAAGACCGGATTCGCAGAATAAACTTTTTTTGAATATCAAAAATTTTTAAGTTCCGCTATGTCGATTAAAAAATTAGTTTTTTCTTCTCAAGGAGTTAATAAATATAGTCATGTTACATACCATTAAAATGACATTTAAAAGTACTTTTAAATGGTATCAATATAAATTAGATCACATATGTATTAAAACAGATATTCAAACAAATCTAACGACACTTTATAGGCCTATAACTCGTAAACTAAGAGAGAGCGGCCAAAATGTGTACATCACTTTACTCGAAAGTAAAAGTACTGTAGAATCGTAATCAAAATTTTTTTGTTTTGAATTCGTATACTGTTGTAAAAATTGCAGCGCTCATTAAAGTTCTGTGCATTTGGGAGCAAATATTACTCAAAATAGAAGGAAATACTTATTTTAAATAAATATTTGTCATTTTACTCGAAATAATTCAATAAGTATATAAATTATAACGAAATTATAAGAAATGAAATGGTATGTCGAATACTTATTTTGGCCACTGATGTATATAATTTTAAAGCTTTGTGTAGATAAAATAATTAGATCTGCATTGCAGCTATGACTTCATATTTGAAAAATATTATCCGACCATTTATCTGGATTTGTCATTTATTTGGTTAATGGGTATATAAAATTTAGTATAGTCTGATTAGGATATAGTAGGAGTTTAAATTACTAATAAGAAGCACAATTTTTATTTCTTCTTATTCGTTATTGTAGATTTGTTTGCATTATAAAAATCAGAGACCGGATTTTAATACTAAAAAAACAATCTTTTTATTTTTATTTCAATCGAAAAACAATCTTTAATGTTCAAAAAATAATAAAAATCCATAATGATTTTTATTATTTCCATCAATATTTTAATTTTTTTCATCATGATGAAAATAAAAATATAAATATCTTTTGTGATATTTATTTCAAAAGTTGAAAATTATTTTGAACTTTTTTCATCGGATGGAAAAAATTCTAAACAACAATTTCATTTGAATAAAAAAATATTTTGAAAACAAAACTAAGTATGAATAAAAAAAACAATCATTTTAAATTTTTTTCGAACTGATATTTATCGTTAAAGATATTTATCGTTAAGGATATTTATTTTTTTCATCATTGATGGATATTTATTTTAAAAATAAAAATCCCTCACATATTTTTTTCAACAAATGAAAAAATATTTTGAACATTAAAGATATTTATTTTGATTGAAAAATAAAAATAAAACGTTTTCGGGTGCTTGATAAAAATAATATACCAAAAACATACTAACACATAAGTATCTTTCGAAGTCACTCTTTAATCAGCTAGACTAATCAAAATAAACATTATGGACCTACGTAAATAAATAACTGCCACATAGTAAAATTTATAAAGCAGATTTGTTTTTTTTTTTTTTATTTTTTTTATTTACGATTTTTATATTATGGTCATTAAAAAATTCTTTTATACAAAAAAATACAGAAACATTTTTTAAAAAAGAAAAAAGTGTATTACAATCACGATTGCTATAAACAAATAATAATTAAATTATTTACCCAATTGTTTTAATAAAGTTTCAGATTACCTTAAAATTTGTTTGGGAAAATCAAATTAATTAATACAGAAGGTAATGTTTTTTTTTAACAATTTTAATGATAATTTTTCTTTATAAGAAAAAAATCGACTTTAGACAGAGGACTATATAGCAACAAGAGTTAAGTGCTAAAGTTTCAATATTTTTTTTTTATTGTAAACGATTTATAAAAAAATTTATAAATTAAAAAGTTTATGAATTTTTATATTTTTATTTAGAGAAAACAGAAAATTTTTAAGAAACCACAATGTTTTTGATATCTGTTTTAAAGAAAACCAAATGGAAAAGACTCCACATGCAAATTATAGTCGATTGCAACTTGTTTATGATCTTTCGAACTGGATGCTGGTTCGCGATCACATGTTAAGTCCTCTAACAAGCTCAAAATTTTACCCAGTACAAAGCGGTGATCATGTTTATTGTATATAAAAAAATTCTGAAAAGCCAAAAACTTTTATCTTTAGATCCAGCTTGCGATTGGATAACTTCTTCTGAGAAACCCTAATTTACTTATTTAGTTGTATTTATTTTATGATACACTAATATTTTGAGTCATAACTGAGTTTGAGTCGTCTTGCTGTCTGCCCAACATTTTTTTGTTTACTCACCAAACATTTATCTTTAGTTTTATGAAATTTGATAAATTCTTTTATCATTTGTAAGTTCTATTTATTTTGAATTTTAAAAATACTTAAAATCTTATGCATCAGTATGTTTTATGATGTAAACCTTGTTCGCAATGTTTAAGGTTATAATGTAGTGAGATAAATACTTAACAAAATGTAGCAGAAAAAAATTATAAAGGTAAAGTCAAACTAAGCTAATATTTGATTAAAACAACGTACATACATACATAAATACATACATGTAATACATATTATGTATGTATTAAAAAATATTTTAAAATCCTTTTAAATAAGCAAAAAATGTTACTAAATATAAACTATAAATGACATTTAATTTCATTTTAATTAACTATGTTTTTTTAAGAAAACCCTTGCATTATTACTCAAAGATTAAATAAATTTTTGTTAAAAATGGTTGTCTTACTTTTTTATTAAATATTTGCAATTAACTCTAGTCGATTATATATAATGTGTATAAAATTGGCTTATGAAATATATTCGTTTTTACAACATCATATTAACAGTATACATATGTAATATTTTATTAAATTAATTAATTCTAACAATAATTATTGTCACGAAAGTATATTTAATTTAATTAAGAGCTTATTTACATTGGGGATTTTCCCTGTGAAAAATCGCTGCAACTTTTACGTTTGTAGGCAAGAGGTGTAGAGAAGCAAGCGGGGTAAGAAAAGTTGCATGTCGTCGCAAAGCTAAAAATTTCATGAAATTTTTTCAAATTTATTTTTAATTTTTCTGATTTGTTGTTTTTTGTCAAACATTTTTGAAAAAATTTCACAATACAAATTTATATGTGTAAATGCTGAAGGGATTTCGAAGCAACTTCAAAACAAAATATCATTAAAAAATGCTGCGATAATCCCCAATGTAAATAGGCTCTAATACGTTTTTGGTTCTCTTGGGTGTTTATTTAAATAATTTTTAAATAAATTTAAAGTTCATATAGGAAGTTTTTTTTTGTATTAGGACTTGAACTTGACTTGAGTTTTATGAATAAGTTTTATTTATTTGTGTTTATTTGTTTATATAGTTATATCCTCAATAAGGGTTACTTTCCCAATTTTCTTACTGTACTCGTTCGAGTAAATGTATTGAAAACAACAAATAATTTTAAAATTTATTTGTTGTTTTCAATACATTTAGTCGAACGAAATTTTCGTTCGCATTTAGAGAAACAGGCAGTTATTTTTGCTAGAATTTACAGAGCCAAGGCATTGATTTACATATATTATATATAAATGAATTTTTAGCGGAAAAAATTGTAATAATTTCTAACAAAATTTAAATTTTACAAATTTTAAAGTATGAGCTCATTTACATTGGGGATTTTCCCTGGGAAAAATCGCTGCAACTTTTACGTTTGTAGGCAAGAGGTGTAGAGAAGCAAGCGGGGTAAGAAAAGTTGCACGTCGTCGTAAAGCTAAAAATTTCATGAAATTTTTTCAATTTTCTTTTTAATTTTTCTGATTTGTTGTTTTTTGTCAAACATATTTTAAAAAATTTCATAATACAAATTTATATGCAAAGTATATACAAGTAGTCCGACTCTTTGGCAGGAGTACCTAACTCTAAGAGTGTGTTAGTAAAAAAGTACCTAACTGTAAGTATGTGTTAGTAACAAAAATATTTATGTGTTTGTACTTTTATATTATTTTATACACACAGAGTTTTATAAAAATGTTTTAAATTTTATTTTGTTTGAATTTTCAATACCAGAAATTGAAACTCTGTTAACGAATTTAATTATGAAAGAATACAAAACAAATTGTCAAAAAATATAAAAATAAAATATTTGTGATTTGCGTAAATTTTACCGTTTTAAGAAATAAATTTGTGCTAATAGTGTAAGAAAAAATTGTAAAAACCTGTGTGCAAGTGAAATATAGTGCAAAAATGCTTAATAATTTCATAATTTAGTGGTAAAATTCTGATTCTATTTCTTTGTATTAGTTCTCTCACAATTCACACAGTACCCGTATATGTGAGAGAGAAATTTGATTAAAAGAGAGTCGGACTACTTGTATATACTTTGTTTATATGTATAAATATGGAAGGGATTTCGAAGCAACTTGAAAACAAAATATCATAAAAATACCCTGCGATAATCCCCAGTGTAAATAGGCTCTATTTTTATTATTATTTAATGGCAAAAACAGAATTTTTATTAAAAAATTGTATAAAAGAGAAGTGCTTCAAAAGCAATGAACAAGAAGTATAAAAGAATAACATCCTACCATTGACAACCATGGGTTAAAAAAAGAACTTCTGCAGCTCTTTTTCACCACTAAGTACTTCTTTCCAATGACAACACAATATAATGACTTTTTCAGTTATTTTTTTTTGCTGGGAATATTATGCAAATTTTAAAATAGGTTATTTGATAAAATTTGGTACATAATTCTTATATAACCTAAGGAGAAGTTTTTTTGATATTGTTTTAAATCACTCACTATTTTTCCTTCCCACCGTTCAAATTTTCTCCTCGAATGGGGATTTGTCGCTCGTCTATATTTTAAATATAAACATATATAGGGTTTGCGAATCAATTATAATCGTAATCAAAATGGCGATTAATCACATTATATAATCGTAATCGAAGTCGCAGGATTTTACTTACGATTATAGTTAAAAATCAAAATAATAAAAATATATTTAAGTTACATAAGTATTTATTATATTTTACGAAAATAAATCGATTACTAGATTGTAATAACAAATAGTTTTGCCAAAAATGAGCATCCAAGTAATTGATATAGTTTTAATTTAAATTAATTTATTTATTTTTTTTTTATTATTTTTATTTTTTATTATTTTTTCTAATCAAGTATTTATATTGAATTTTGATCTGTATAATAAACTTCAAAAATTATTCTGTTATATCTACATATATTTAATTAAAATGCGATTAATCGTTAATCGCAATTAATTGCATATATTTTAATCGTAAACGCTATTATGGAAAATTGCGATTTAATGAAAACCTTACTTATATATAACTAGCTTTTTCTGGTGCACTTCATCACTATCCCTATTTATGTGATAATAATATGTATTTTTTATGGTGCTACTACATCTCCGGGTCCTACCCGTGTATGATGGTTGTTGAGAAAATTATTCCTACAAAATATAAGTATTATTCGATATGATAGTTCTTAAGATATACGGTATTTAATATTTTCGTTCTATCCGGGGTACCATTCCCCTTGGTATTTAAGTTATCCGGTAATTAGTAATTTAAAGAAAAATAAGTTCAGAGGTTTAGTTTTCTATAAGCTACAAACAAAAAGATAAAGAAATACAATTCAATTTTATATACATATGTAGATTCATAACAAATAATTATTTTTTTGAAATAATACACACTACTAGATTTCAGTAGGATTGGCCTAACCTTGGCCACTAGCCTACATATAAGACCCTTACGGAAAATTACTTAAACAGAATAAATCCCGCAAAAATGACAGTATTTAAAAAAAATTTCGCATTTGTTTAATTTCATAATTGTACAAAATCGTTTCATAACACCATCATTCCAATACAAGAACTGCTCACGAATGCGCTAGTTTTATAGGAATTAATAACCATATAATTTTCAAATTTCTCAAAAATCAGATCTCTTTTATTTATAGGTTCCATATCAGAAACTCTCCGAAAATCACTTTGACTTGAAATAACTCAAGAAAAAAATATTATAATTCTAAAATTCGTTCCAGAACGCATGCAAATAGTCTTCACTTTGACGTTAGGAGTAATGAATTTCGTTTCCAAATTTTCACCACCAGTACTCGTTCTGTGGATGTCTTAATTAGCCAGAACCCTTTCTATCAAACTATTTTAGAACTAGTTCTAAATTAATGATTTTTATACCCACCATCAAAAAGATGGGGGGTATATTGATTTTGTCATTCCGTGTGTAACATGTCGAAGGAATCATCTAAAACCCCACAAAGTATATATTTTCTGGGTCCTGGTTAGATTCTGAGTCGATCTAGCTGTGTCCGTCTGTTAAAAGCAGGATAGGAACGGGGCAACGTAGGGGGACGAAATTTGGCACAAATATTTATCTTATATAAGGTTTATTTGGTATTGAAAATGGGCAAAATCGGTTAATAAACAAAAAGTTATGGGCTAAAAACTAGAAACTTTCATACTTTTCTGATGATATTTCTTCAATAAAAACATGTACGACAACGAAATTTTGTACGTATAGTTTGGGGGTCGATATAAACTCGGAAACCAAAAATGGACTTGGTCCGTCCACTTTACCGCCCCCTCCCATATAATGTAAAATTTGAAAAAGTTGATGGTGTGTATATAGATTCGGCCCGGCCGAATATAACATTCGCGCTTGTTTTTTTTTGGAATCTAGTTCTTAAGTACTAATGGAGGAATTTATTGCAACAACACCTTGCAATCTGATATTATTAAGAATTATACTACTTCCAGAACTAATGATTTTAGAATAAGTTCTAAAATACTTTTTCAAATTAAATTGCATAGAACGAAATTTTGGCAAAAAAAAAAAAAAAAAAAATACAACAGCCAATTTCTCAATGATTAAACTTTTGATATTAAGAAAAATATAATAAAATTATATAGATTTGTTCGAACCAAGTTAAATTGACTACAGGGAGATAATTTTCTTGGCAAATTTCTATTTAAATGGAGTTTGGAAATTAGATTTATTTTTTTATATGGTGTTTCTTAACTCAAATATCAAAATCCATATAATAAAAAAATATACAAAATAATTCAGCAGAACCACAAAAGAAATTTAAAATTCTATTTTTGTTTAAGTCAACTTTATTTTAAAATAGAAGTTTTGTTTTTCCGTACCATAAGAAAAATTTTTAAATTTATTTTAATAGCTTTTTAAAACTCATACATTGAAACATTCGAAAATATTTTTCAATGAATTGAAATAACAAAAAGAAATTTCAAAAAATTATAAAAACAAATTATATATGAACTTTCAATACAATAAAAACCTAAAAGCTTATTTTAAAATTTAAAATGAAATTTTTAGAATAAATAAATAAGATAAAAATTCAATACATTGTATTGTAGATTTCCAATATTTGACTTTTAAATGCAGTTGTGGAATAAGAAAATAGTGAAGTAGATTTGTCACTTTTATAGATGTATGAATAGATATAATTACTTAGAAAATATATAAATTACCAATATTATGACCGTCATAACTCAGTAAATTATGATTATTTAATTAGTTTTTGAGTTATTAATAAAAATGTCATAATAAACTTTTCATTTCATTATTTTCAATACGTTTGTATTTAATTTTAACTATTAGAATGTTTTATTTATTAATATCTTAAAAACTAAGTGAATCATAATCATAAAGTTTGTGGTAATTTAATAATTATAATATCAAATTACATATACTCGTACATACATATTTTTCATATGGATCATTATAAAACTTGTATAATAAATTTATTTTGTCTGCCGAATGTCCATTTGATAAATCTACCATTTAACGCAAGGTGTTAAATGGTAAATTTATTCAAATTTTTATCACAAATATTTTAGATCTAAATTTATTTAATATTTTTATTAATATAATAATTTATTTAATAAACTGCAATGATTTTATAAAATAGATAAATATAAATTTGCAATTGACCTGTCATCTATTAGAGAGCTAGAATAGAGATCTGAAAATTGTTTAATATCCTTTCACGGATCCTAAATATCAGTTTATATTTCGATCTACTATCCTCATGATCACTATACCCGATATCAAAGTAAGCTTTTTTAAAAGTTGGATTATTTCTGATTGTTCTATTTAAAAAAAAATGAAGTTAATTTGTTCATTATATTATTATTTTTTGTTTTAAACATAATAAATAAATAATAAAAAAAAATAATTTGCGTCACTTGTCTTCACTAATAAAAAATAAATTTTAGCACATCACAATTACCTTTCCGAGAATCCCAAGTTTTTTTTCTACCAAAAAACGTTTAAATGTTTTTGTAAACAATTTGGTTTGATTGGCGGATGTTAGAATAAATTTTTATTAACGTTTAGTATTAATAAATTCATTAGCACTTGATTTTTTTTTTTTTTTTAATAAAAAATATGTTTATGATCCTTTTTTTATTTAATAACTTTTTTAAGAATTATTTAACAATGAATATATTTAATTCTAAAAACTTAGATGTGATTTCAATATCAATTAAAGTTTTTTTATTTTTATATTTTATTAAATTCTTTTTTTTATTTTTGCACTATTTTTCTAGTTTGTATTTAGAAGTATTTATTAATACCAACTGACTGTTTGAATACTAAATAAGAATTAATAATTGTCACCATTTCACGTTTTGTTTTAAAGAAAAAAATAAGCAATGTATTCGTTTTTTTGGCGGTTTGCCTTTTTAAGTGCAAAGTTTTTCTTGTTTTGTTTATAAATTGTTTATTTACACTTTTTTTCGATTTATTAATATTTTGCGAGCGTTTTACTATTTGTTGTGTTACCTGTTGCGCGTTTATTTAGTGACTGATATTAAAAGATCTTTAAATGGCGATCAGGCAAAAATAATACAGAAAATAAAATAATACATAAATAAAAAAACATTGTAAAATAACATTAAATGTTACGAGAAGTTAACAAATCTACAGTAGCAACAGATTTGTGAAAAATCCTAATATTTATCTATTAGCACGAGTGCAATTAAAGAGCAACATAATAGACAAGTGGGAAACAATTCAACAAACTATTAGCGCCCAAACAATAAAGTCACACTTGCGCTCTTTTGATCATGATTCATTGCTATGAGAGTACAATGTATTTCGAATATGATTTTTTCTAACAGAGTTTGTATTGAAGATTTGTTTTAATAACATAAATTAGTTTTTCCTAGAGTGATTAATATGGTACTTAGACTCTGGAAAAATGTTTTCAAAAAATAAAACGAAAAAAAAAAAGATAAAGTCAGTCAAGAATATGATACCCTACACCATTGTGTATGAACTTATATTAGACCTGTGGCCAAATGTACACCAACACTTTTACTAAAATAAAATATACAAATACGGAATAATGCGTTGATACTAACATCTATATGATTTTATGCACTTTAGGGCAATTCCCGAAAGTTGGTTTATATGAAAGCTATGGTAAATTATGGATTCTAATAAAATTTAGCAATGTTGTTTCTATTTATATAAAACTTATTTGTATCGAATATTAACTTGAGACTAAAATTCATATGAGATTTATGCACGTTAATGTAATTTCTGGAGGAGGGGTTTATACGGGAGCTATGTTTAATTATGGACCGATCTTGATGAAATTTGGCACAAAGATGAACACTTATGCAATTCTTTAAAATATTGCTATATGTAAAACATTCATGACCACTAAACCCCTATTCCGGGTGAACATTTGTATGGGGGCTATGTGAAATAATAAACCGATCGTAACTAATTTCTTCGTCCTCGTGTCAAAATAACTATTCGTGGCAAATTTCATCAAGATATCTTCGAAATTGCGTACCTTTACTTTGTTCACAAGGTTTACATGAACAAACAGCCAGCCAGACGGACGGACATCGTTAAATCGACTCAGAAAGTGATTCTGAGTCGAACGGTATACTTTAAGGTGGAGGTCCGATGAGTTTTTCTGTGCGTTACAAACTTCAGCACAATGGTAGCACCACTTATGGTAGTGTTGGGTATAAATATGATTTTATCTTAAATATATCATCAGAATTTAAAGCAGATTCCCAAAAATGGGGTTTTTAAAATAAGAACATAACTATATTATGAATTAACCATTAGAGTTCTTAACTACATACTTTAATTTATTTATTTATTTTTTTATTTATTTATTTAATTTATTTAAAATTTTGTATAAAATTTCAATTTTTTTCAGAAAATGGGCTTAATATCTCCATAACTGTTGGCCGTATTAAAAAGTTATGTAAGAACGACTTGAAGTGTATTTTAATTATAATTTTTTTGGTATTTTTTTGAACAAAATCAGACATGTCGTTTTTGAAATATCCTTCAATATATGGTGCAACCTCCTTAATTTTACAAATCGCGATTTATCGCGAGAACTGGAGTCAATGAAAAAAAGTGGATTAAAGGCTTAGTACTTATTAATATCGTGTATCCGAATTGACTGAGAAACCCTGTGCCGCAGAAATTTTTTATAATTTTGTAACTGTGTTTTCAAAAAAAAATATTTTTAAAAGCAACTTTTTTTTCTTTTTTCTTTTTCACTGCACATTATTAATACTATTTTGAAAAGGCAAACTTTTTAAGTGTTTCACAATGATTAAAGACGATTATTGAATTCTAAAATTCTAGCATTTATCAACCAATTTCGATTTTTAGGAACTTACCCAACATATTGATGTATGAAACACGTCCTTCAGTTATCTGGGGCTTTTGGAAAGTTGGTCAAATTAGAGCCTAAGAGAAATTGAGTTGAAATTGAATTCAATTGATCATTTTATCAAAATTTAGAAAATCTAGAATACATTTTATGTTAAATTATATCATAATATAGTTATACTAAAAAAAATCTAAAACCGACAGTGTTCGTAAAAAAAGCCCGTTGTCAGTTTTAATTTCGGATACTCTAGTGTGTAAATGTCAACTTTCCTATAATCTCTTCTGATCGGTGTATAATTGTTAATAATAATGCATCATGTCCTAAATGTACAAAATAGATTATAATTTTTGGTACAAATTATATTTTTCCAATCTTAACATTTTGTTATTGTTAGTTTAATAATAATTTAAGCAAATTAATAGCAAATTTAACAAAAATTTTCCATATACATATGTATACTTAACTCTTTTGTATAAATATGTTTGTTTACAAGTTGTTTACAATCATCATACCTAAGTTGACCTTTTGAAGTTTCCGTTATCGATAAATTGTCCTATAAAATAAATTACGCTTTCCTATCATAAAATATATACTTAGATATAGCTAAACAAATTTTATCTAATTTGTTTTCAGACAAAATTTTAATTACATTAACTAAATGTTATTTACCCTTTTGTTGACTAGGTAACCCAAAATAAAACATGTATTATCATTAATTACTTTAATAATTTGTTTTAAAAAATTTTGTGTTATAAAAATTATATTAATATAAATAATTGAAAAAATTTAATTAAAAAGAAAAAAATATATTTTATATATCTATTTAACTACTATTTTCAATGTATTTTATGTAAAATAACACCAATTATTTGTACACCTTATAAAAATAAAACAATTTTATGAGATGTTCTCGTATAAATTTAATTCCTACAATCATCATTATAATAACAATAATGACGATGTAAACAATTTTGTTTGCTAAAGACAAAGAGATAGAGAATTGTTGTACTCATTCAATTATTTATTTTTTATTTTTTAGGAAATAATTATTTCAATCTCGGTTTATAAACTTTTTAAGGAAATTATATTTTTCCTTTTGTCTCAAAATTTTAATTCTAATAGTAGAAACAAGGGTAAACAAATCTTGCAATATAGTATTGTATTTTTACAATAAATTGTAACAATTATGCTCCTTCACTTATGTTAAGATAAAGATTTTGATCATAATATTACAAAGATATATAAATTAGTATTACACTACAACAATGTATTTTTACACTTTTTATAACAAATACTTAAAATAAAACGAGTTATTTTTTGTTGCTTAAATTTTAATTGAATAATGTTTATATTTACAAATATGTATTATTCTACAGCAGTGAATTTTTACATTTCAATGTAATTTACAATATACATTAAAAATGTTAAAAAAATATTCTCTCAGTCTTTGGTTGAATTCTAACTGAATGAAAATATTAAAAAGATGTATAAATAAATGATCTAAATAAAATAATAATTTTTAAATAATTTAATTTTTAATTTTTTACACTAGGGCACTTTATTTTTATATTTATATTAAAACATATGAATTACTAATGACCAAAATAATATAATTTTTTAATAAAATTATAATTAAATGCAAATATAACAAAGATGTTTAAACAAATATTACACTAGATCAATGTATTTTTACACTTGTAACAAATATATATGTTCATTAATCCATTGAATTATAATTGGATTCTAATACTACATAAATAGATGTGTAAAAAAATATTACATTAAAGCTTTGTATTTTTACACTTGTTATGTCTAATATGTCACTAACTTATGTTAAAAGAAAAAAGATTTTAATGATTTAAATAAAATAATTTGTGAATGCAATTCCATGCATTATTAATTGAATTCTAATAAAATGTTGTTATTCAAAAATTTATAAAACTATTATTATACTGCAGCATTACATTTTTACATTTGTTTTAACAAATATTCACTATAGCTTAGATTAAAACAAACTTATTTTAGGTGAAAATCTACCTACTTATATAAAAATTATAAAATGTTTCTGATGCAAACACAGGAATAAAAAACTATACCTATATTAAACGTGCTCGACAACTTTTTTAATTTTTTAATATAAAACTGCCATTAACTTTAGAAAAATCCCGACAAATTTAATTTCTTCTTACAAAAACGAGAAAAAATTTGTATGTTCTCCACATAAAACCGTGCACAACAAATACATTATAATTTCCAAAATGTAAAGAAGAAGAAATTACAAATTTTTGTTAAAACTCAAATATGTTAACAAATTTAATAAATTAGTTAAAATAAATTAAATACTTTAAACAATAAATCAACTTTTAGCATAAACCCTTTTTTGTTGCTTATGTTCTGCACAGTACTGTATATATTAATCTTAAGTCAAACGAAATATGAATACTAAGTTTCTACGACAATTCCTTCTATTTTTGTCCCATCGTTTTATGGGATGAAAGCACGATGTCCTGATTACCAAATGATCCGTATTAACAAGTTTATACTGTATTTATGAAAAAACAAATCAACCACTTTAAAATTTTCTTAAATGTCTTAAGTATGTTTGGTATGCAATAAAATAAAAAACTTAATTATTTTATTAATACTGTATGACATGCTAATATCTTATTCATTTCTTTTAAATTATAAATTCGTATTAAAAAAAGCAAAAATAAATATTTGAAAATGTCATTATTTGAATGTGATGCCACTCAAAATGTACACAACACCATTAATAACACCATGATGATGATAAAATAGTTTTCTCTTTTCGCACTCATGCAATTGAGTTTAAAAAGAATCCCAGCAAAACTTAGTAACGACATCCTGTCTGCATTACCTAGAAGCCAGCGGTTAACTTTTCTCTGCATTACATGTTGAGCAGATAAATATTTATTAGAGTAATTAGTTTAATAGTAATTACCCAACAAACCAAATGATATCGTAATGATATCATTACGATATCATTTCGGTGATATAGAAGCCCGAGAATGATATCATTTATAATTCTAAAATGATATAGGTTACTTTCTAAAAGGTACACTCGAAGATGATATCACAATTTTTGAAAATAACGATATTAGTAATGATAATAGTAACGATAATTTATCAATATACGATATTGGTTTCTTAATCTTATCCTCTTTTATTTTTTGAGATTCCACTAAATTTAGCTGTAAAAATATAATTTCCATATAATGCATAACATAAAATATTCTTCTAATAAAAATCCTGAAAATGTTTGAAGTTTTTTTCTAAGGAAAAAATAATATATCATATAATTTTAAAAATACGATATCATTAATGATTTTGTATCGTTTCTTGGTTTGTTGGGAACGCAGTCAAACTCTATATAAGCATAATTTTTGCTCTGCATGTATAAAAAAAATTAATGAATTCGCCGCATTGTTGCTTTTATAAAACTACTACCACGTGTTTCATTTCGCCATGTTAACAAGTATGAATAAGTAGTTACAGAAGTAATTACTTACTATGTAATGTGTGTAATAAGTACTACCCATTACTCAATTTCAAGTAGGTTTTGCTGGGTATTTATTTAAGACACTATTTGGAAGCATATATGGCAACTACTTGCCTCTAATGACATCACCGTGTTAATGAGTTAATTTGTATTGTTATTATAATAGTATTTCACTCACAACTCACTATTTTGCAATGAAAGTTTTTGCTGGGAAAAATACACTCTGTCTTTACTTTCAAAGATGTGCGAGTTAAATACACACTAAACCTGATAAGAGGAGGAAAATAGAAAAGTACATAAAATATAGCTGATATATAGCCTATGAAGCTAACAAACATTCCATAATAAACAAATGGTAGAAATAACTAGACACTAGTAGGTGGGGGAGAAGTAGAGTTATTTACAACAAGAAATCAAAATAATATATGTATGTACGTATGCATTCAAAAAAATTTCCATTGCAATTTTACCCATGATCACTTGAAACACTGAACGAAAAAGACAACCAGACAGATAGACGACTGACAACATGAATGTCTGCTTAATACAGGTGTACGTATTAACAACTTCAGACAGTGTAATAACTATAACTAACAAAGTTCGATCAACTATTAGTTAAAATCAAGCCATCTAAGGTAACTTGTAAACAGAGCTCCAAATACTAGTTAGTTTGTTATGATTGATTAAAATCATCATAAGTTGTTACATTTCCACATTCAAACAACTATGATTACACGATTGGAGAATTAATGTGACCAACTAGAGGTTATAAATCTTATTGTACTTGATTCCTATCGAAGGTTTTCCTATGAATTTAATCGAATTCACCATTACCGTTACATTTTTGAATCGGTTGCCAACCCTGAAATATATATTTGGAGGGTAAACAACTTGGAGAAAGTATTTTAAATATTATAAACTAAAACTCACTATTTGTCTATTTATCAGCTTAAAAATAATATTTATTATTAATTTTATACATACGTATGGCGAAATTAAATAGATGACAGCAGTTTAAAAAATCTACAATACTGCGAATTAATTATTGTTTTTATACATGGAATTTGACACTTCAGCGGGTAAGCAAAAATTGTGCTTATATTAAACATCTGCATCAATTCATTTGTAAAGCCCAAATTACAATTACGCGTAGTCAGCAGCAGTGTGTGCTGCCATAATCAGCTGATTATTTAGAATGCACTGTTTGTTATGGTGTTGATTACATTTGGTCAGCAGCAGTTTGCAGTGCTGTTTCATTTAGCCCTGTTTCTAAATTCACTGCGCTGCATTCAGATTGAGAGCGAGACAAAGAGAGTGAGCAAATAAATGAGAGGCTAAAATACACAAGTGAACAAAGTTAGATGGTGGTTGTAAATTGTGACTACCTACGCTGAATTGTAATTATAACGGCAGCAACATGTTGTGCTGACAGTGATCAGCTGATAATTTTTGCTGATACTGTTACTGACTACGCGCTATTGTAATTTGGGCTTAACTCATTTTTAATCATTCTCTTTCTTTTCAATTGTTGACTGTTATTATTTTTTAAACTTAAAATCAATTCTCTGTGTGTGAGTACGTATGAAAAAGACAAAGAAAACAAAACAAAAATAAACTAAATCAATTGTGCAGAGAGTCATAAAAACACTTTACAACAAATCATTTTGAACTGAATTGAATGCAAAAAGGCAAAAAATGCAATACTATCATTTGTTTGTTTTTTGTTTACAAAATTTGAAGTGAAGGAAATATTAAATTAAAAAAATTTAAATATTATAAGTATGTAATTAAAAGTAAAAAAAATATCACAAATAAAATTAATTTAATTTCATTTTAGATATAATGAAATTAAATAATAATAAAATTTTCTGAGCGAAAAAATTTAAAGCAAGCGTAATTATTATCTGTTTTTTATTTAAAAATACATAATTGTTACGTTCCCTGCATTTTATCATATTATATGTAAGGGAATGACAGTAATTAACAGTTTTGATTTGATGTTTTTTATTAAAAATTATTGTTTCTGTAAAAAAATAATTTCTCAAATAGAAAATAACATGTTTTGTTTTCGTTTCATCATTCCAATTCAACTCAATTCAAATATTTTTTCTTTTTTACATGGTTTGTTTTGTTTTTTAATTTAGCAGTAATGTGAGAGCATGCTTTAAAAACATTACTATAAATTCAAAAGCAAACGATTTGATGCAGATGTTTAGCTTATATGGAGTTTGACAGTTCTAAGTACTAAGAAAAATAGTCAGGTGATAAAGTGAGGTCACCTGTTTGAATTCGCCTTGGTTATGACACAATGTAGATTAAGAAGGTAACGAGAACTCTACAACAACTACAACACCAAAAAAAAACCCCCATGTATATTGTTTTTGCATTGTCATCTCTTATGTCAACTTTCACATGTTTCTTTACAAAAAACAAAAACAATTCATGTAGTAAAAAGAGAGGAGAAAAGTAAGCAAAAAAAGTAAGCAAAAAAAATTTAAACATAAACAAAAATTTGACACTTCAAATAACAAAACACAGGCAGCCATATTGATTTCAAAAAGAAAAAAAAATTCTCAGCTGTTTTAATCTCGTTACCTTCTTAATCTACCTTGGTTATGACATATGTAGTTGGTGTCATTACTTATAATTGTATTTACTGTTATGTCAAACAAACTATCCAATATTACCTGAGGATAATTGAGGTACAGAATATTTAATATTTGTAATATAATGTTACCATAAACTACTTTATTAAAGAAAAATCATACATACTATTATGAGCCGTTTATTTTGTAAGTGTTCTAAGTCCATCTAAAAAAATGATGTTTAGGTATGAAAATATTAAAATTTTTACGTAATTATTTGACTTTAATTTTTTCTTTTATACTAAAACTTACTAAGATTTATGAATTAACAAAGAAATAAATTAAGATAAAATAATTACGTAAAATGTAACTATTTTTATAACTAAACAAGCGCGAATATTCGGCCCGGCCGAATCTATATACCCACCATCAACTTTTTCAAATTTTACGTTATATGGGAGGGGGCGGTAAAGTGGGCATTAAAGTGGGCATTAAAGTGGACGGACCACGCCCATTTTTTGTTTCCGAGTTTACATTGGTCCTTGAACTATTTGAACACAATTAGTAAAGTGGGCAGACCACGCCCATTTTTGGTTTCCGAGTTTATATCGATCCCCGAACTATACATACAAAATTTCGTTGTCGTACATGCTTTTGTTGAAGAAATATCAGCAGAAAAGTATGAAACGGACACCCGGTGTTTCTAGTTTTTAACCCATAACTTTTTTGTTTATTAACCGATTTTGCCCATTTTCAATCCCAAACAAACCTTATAAGACAAATATTTGTGCCAAATTTCGTCCCCCTACGTTGTCCCGTTCGAGCCCTATCCTGCTTTCAACAGACGGGGGGACATAGCTAGATCGACTCAGAATCAAACCAGGGCCCAGAAAATATATACTTTGTGGTGTCTTAGATGATTCCTTCGACATGTTACACACGGAATGACAAAATCAATATACCCCCCATCTTTTTGATGGTGGGTATAATAACTCGATTTTTTTGATGAATAAAAGGCTCATGTACAAATCAAATATACAGCGGGTATCATAAATAAGTAAACAAACTCATCATTTCTGTTTCGCTTTAAAAAGCGGCAAATGTTGCGTTCCATTTTTAAAAATTTATATGTTTTTGATGAAGTCAATTTGTTTTCTTTTACACTGATGACAAATTTTTCAAATATTATTCCATTTTAGGTTTTTTTCTAAAAAATTTTGAAAAGAAGTCGTTTTCCGGCGAGCCAAAAATAAGTAAACAATCAACTTTTGGCTTAATTTCTTTAATTTTTTATTAAAATTAAGTGATGTTTATGGTTGCAAAATGATTTTAGGACAACAGCGGTAGTTATTTGTTACATTATGAGAGAAATAAAAAATCACTTTTTCGATTAAATTAGAAAATTTTATAAAATCAGAAAATTTTAATTTAACTATAATTTTAATTTAACTATAATTTTAATTTAACTATAATTTCCATCTAAAGAATGGCAAATATCACAATTAAGTATAGGAGAACTAAAAACAACTATCATACAAAACGAAAAAGATGAAACATATAGAAATATATCAAAAATGTTTAATAAAATTGCTACTTTATTTTCAAGGTGGTTAAATGCTTGAAACACAATGAACACGTTGACCGCAATTACTCTCGTAAACGCCTAAGAATCACTACAAAAAGAATAGACAACAATTTATCTTTAAAATCTTATGCTTTCTGCTCCAACATTTTTATCAAAACTTATTCCGGAAGTTCGAAAACTATGGTTTAAATTTACAACTCACAGAAAAATATGTGAAGACGGAAAATTTGGTCTAGCTGTACGGAAAATTTTATCATAAGAATAATAAATCTCTAAAAATTTACAACGTTCTATGCAGATTATACCTAAAAATATGAACAATTTAGGAATTAAGTCTCTGGATTGAATAACTTATGATTCGCATGAACTATAATGTCCTAGTGACTAATATTCCGAGTACTGAGAATTGTAAGCCAAAGAGTAACACAGAATATGCTTTCGCTTACTTCATATTGTACAATGTACATAATACAGTATTACAGGCAGAGAGAAAGTGAGCAGAATGTAGTATAGAGATGAGTGTAACACACTTTCTCATTGTACTAAATACTTTACGTAGAAGTGCAGTTGCTTACCCTGCAATGTACAAAGTATGTAGTAGTGTGTTATCAAGTGAAAAAAGATGAAAAACAAAAACTTTATAAGTGTTTATTGTTTAATGGTGAAATACGCGTGCTTTTGTAAAATAAATTTTATTATTATTTAAAATTGTGTATAATTAATTTAAAATTAATATACGTAATATATGATAAAAGCAAAAAATGTAATGGAGTGGTTTAGCAAGCGTCATCTACGACGATTGGAGGTGCAGGAGAAAAAATGTGTTCCTGTACTGATCTTGTTGGAAAAGATATTGAGGAAATCAATAAAACTGCTGAAAATATTAAATAATGAAGAAAATTTATCAATGAGCAAAATTTTAAACGCAGACATTGAAATGCCTTTAAAAAGTGAAGCTAAAAAGCCTCCATTGAAGGCTGATTTGAGCCACACGCGCCCTTTTAAAAGTATTGAATGAGCAAAGCCGAAATGGTAGGTTCTTATTTTTTCTCTATATTTTTCGCATTTGCTTTATTTAATTATTATTGCTCTTTCTTACAGATAACCATCATAAAACGAATTTTGAATCCTGGAGGATTGCGCAAGAATTTTTATTGGATCCTTGATATGTATTTTCGTACAATTACCATGGCGTGAAGGACAAGAAAGCCTTTAAAGATTATAAGTCTTTGAATGCTGCAATTTTCGGTAAGTCAAGAAGTGTATTTTAAAAATGTACTTCAGTTTCGTCTTTTACCTTTGCATAGAAGCGATTAAAAATTATGGCTACATGTATACCGAATATATCCAGGACATTCATGAATCTATCAAGACGCCCAAGAACAGGATTAAAAAAAGGAAATATGATGAAAATAAGAAAAATTAGAAAAAGAGCAAGGCAGAAAAAGCTCCGTCCACTAAAACCTCATATTCACAATTTTTTAAGAATTATTTAAACATTTTAAGGTAATGACTGAAAATTTGTTATGCAAATGTTACACTAAGATTGATTAATTCCAAAATTAATTCCAAGTTTTAAGGTTTTTATTAATCTGTAATGAATTATTATTAAATATAATTTATTACAAATAAACAATAAAATACAAAAAAATATTTTAAACTTAAGTTTTCATAAATTTTCTGTAGGGTGCATTTATTACACACTTCCATATACTTTGTATATGAACAAGTACTTTATGTTAATAACAGCACCGTATACTAAGTATATGAGAAAATACATTATTTTGATTACAAAACTATTATATAAAGTATATAGAATTGTATGAAGGAAGGATACGTTCTTGTACACTTTGTGGGTTGGTGGTAAGCAATGAAAAAGCGGCCATGTAAGCTTAAAACATATATAGAGTTCCGAGTACTCCATACACCCAAAGTAACCCACACGTATTTCAGTACGTGTAACACACGTTCGTCACTGGGGTAGGTTATATGTAAGTTTAGCTCTAAACAGTTTAAACTTTAACTTTTAAGTATAGAAAAATCAATACCTAAGTCCGGTGGAAAGAGATTAATGGTTTGGAAATACATTTCTATTTATAAAATAGGAAAAACATTGGTACACAAACGTAAAATAAATTCTCAGATTTACCTTAATCTGCTCAAAGGTAATAGATCCAAAAAGTTTTTGTTTAATTTTTGTGGATTTTATCCTATAGTAGGAAAATTCACCTATAAATTAGGGTGAATTTGAGTCAAAATATATAGCTAAGGAGATAATTAACATTTCAGAGTGACCTACTCAAAGTCCAGATATGTCACCAATAGAAATTGCATGAAATTGAATAAAAAAAAAAAAAAAATAGAGTCCCCATAATTGACCAATCTGATGGACTTATTTATTACTAAAACCTCTTAATTTTGTTCAGGGATATGCAGAATATATGAAGTCACTATGCCAACATGTTTGGCACTAATGTATAAAAAAATAGGCGGTCGCCGGGTCTATTAAAAACCTTGTTTACTTATTTATGGAGCATTGATTTTTGTCACTTCTTTAAAAAGAACCATATTCACTGAGTAGTAATGTGTTGAATTGAAACTTTTGTTGTTTATTTTGCTAAAAATACATTATATATTTATAATTATATGTTACTTTTGATATCTTCGATCTACAATTTGAAAAAGAACCAATTGAGTTCAAGACACTACTTTGTTTACTTATTTATGACACCAGCTGTACATAAATACAAATTTTCCAGAACAGCCTCAAAAATGTTTTCAATTTCCTTTGCCCAAATTGAATATTTTCTATATCACATGCAATAATTTATACGAGTAAATATTTTTCTGTCGGAAAATTGTGAGCTGTAGTAGTCTAGTGGAACTATTATAAACTACAAACAGTTACGCCTGAGTTCATATTTCCAGAACATGTAAGTTTCTGTTTTCTTAAAAAAAATATATAAAATTTTCATTATTTCATCGATTTTTGTGCGATATATAACTAATCATAGATTTTCATCCTTTTTGCTCTAGCGGCTCTAGTTTCCTTATAAGAAATATATGTATGTATGTATATATATATATATATATATATATATATATATATATATATATATATATATATATATATATATATATATATATTTTTTTTTTTTTTTTTGAGTTATGACGTTCTTGAAATAAATGTGCGATATATCGATAGATTGTAGATTATCTACAACGTTATCTTTCAAAAATGTTTGTAGAGTACAAACAAGTACAATTTGTATATCTTATACACGTTTGGCTTTCAAAATTCACATACATATATGGTACTAATTGAAAGCGATCATTAAAAGCTCAACTTACATCACATTTTTTTTTTATAAAAATCATGCAATAGGTGGACAATTTTCTGTCAATAGTAATCATATTCATTATGACACCAAAATTAAAATTATTTGTTTATAAAAAAAAAAAAAATTAATAAAAAAAAAAAAATAATAATTAAGATTAAAAATAAAAGCAAAACATTCTTTAACATTTAATAGACAATAACAATATTTTTCCTGCAATTTAAATTTGTATAAATTATTATTGGTCAAACTGTAGTGACCAATATTTACTATAAACCAGGGTACACTGAACAGGTATAATCGTCGGCCCAGCTGATTTTGTTTTTGTGTATGAGATCTGTCAAAGTTTGTTTACGTTTTATTGTTTACATATAGTAACAAAAAAATAAAATTGTATATTTTGCAATGTATTTTAATCAGTTGTTTTTGACACATAAACTACACGAAAGAGGGGAAAAAAGTTGGGTTGTTGTATTTGTTGCCGCGACGATTATACCTGTTTAGTGTACCCTGCTATTAACTTTTGCAGTCAATATTTTGTCTGCAAAAACGTTTTTATTGTATGTGGTATTCTTGTTTTACTTTACGATTTTGTGTTTTAATAAAATTAAGTACCTCATACCAAATCCAACTTTTAAAAAAATTTAACGAAATACAGGCAATTTTAAATTAAAATTTACAACTTTTTATATTGTAGTATTAAATGATTTTTAAGAAATAACTATATAAAAATGTAAAGAAAAAATAGTGCAATACAAGTAGTTCAAATTAGTTTTACTTGTGAGGATTTAATAATAAAAAATAAAAAAAAATATATAAAAAAATCTGTATGTATGTAAAAATCAAATTATCAAACGCCCGACTTAAGTAACGGACATGTAACTGATAATTTAGAATGCACTGTTTGTTATGGTGTTGATTACATTTGGTCAGCAGCAGTTTGCAGTGCTGTTTCATTTAGCCCTGTTTCTAAATTCACTGCGCTGCATTCAGATTGAGAGCGAGACAAAGAGAGTAAGCAAATAAATGAGAGTCTAAAATACACAAGTAGAATAAAGCTAGATGGTGGTTGTAAATTGTGGCTGCATACGCTGAATTGTAATTATAACGGCAGCAAAATGTTGTGCTGACAGTGATCAGCTGATAATTTTTGCTGATACTGTTGCTGACTACGCGTAAATGTAATTTGGGCTTTAATGTAGTTTTCATGCCACCTAAACATGAATCAATAATAAATAAAGATTTTTCAAAATTTCTATTAATTTATTACCATTTCCATATATAATAAAATTTTAATTTATAAAAATAATATATGATTAAAAATAAAAAATACAAGGTTAAGACTTAAGTGGCAGTTTTAAAAAAAATATAAAACAAGTTATTTAAAGTTTAATTCTAATCAAACGATCGTATACAATTTTATATATAAATAAAAAAATTAAAGATAAAATAAACAAGTTTTGAGTAAAGTATTTAATTAAATTAAAGTCAATAAACTTTAGACAAAATAATCAATGAATTCAAATTATTTAAATGAATAAAAAATATAAACAAAACATAAACTATAGTAAAACTAAACTAATGACAGGCCTCTCAATATTAAAGAATATTTAAATAATTTAACCAACTCAGAATAAAAGGCCGATAATTTATGTTTAGGTGTACTTTTACTCTCTAAAATGAATAATTTATATTTATATAAATTCTATAAAAAAAGTAAAACGGAATTTCTATTTAGATCTATTTTAATAAAATAAACAAAAGACATCAAATTATTTTTAATTATACTTACTTGTACGTAATTATAAAGCAGATAAAAAATTTCAGACACACCCTAACCTTTACAAAGTGAAATTTAAATAATGCAAATATTTAAATGTAAAAAATCACATCAATAAAATAATACTTAATGAAACAATTAACTGTCATTTTAAATTTTAAATTTAAACTGATTAAAATGCAAACATTGTGTGAAGGTTAAATTTTGCAAAAACAAATATTTTATAAACTAAAAAAAAGCTTTTCCAGTAAAATGCATTTACATATGTATTTATTTTTGTACATACATATATATATGTATGTAGTATATCAACATATCCATACATATTTATATTTTCTTGTTGGGGCTGCATAATAGTGCCTTTTAGTTAAAATGTAGGTGTAATGCATTTTTTTTTTTTTTTTTAATTCATAATTAAACAAAAAAAAAAAAAAAAAAAATACATCCTGATACGCAATGGCTGTCAAATATTTCAATAAAACGCAAATTTTGTAATTATGAATTCGTTACGAGTGTCTATTTTTCAAGATCGATTTTTTTTTATTATTTAATTAGATTTAAAAAGAAATACGTACAAAATATAAGGTTTTATATTGAAAATTGTACAAAGCGTCTTGATTAGACAATTTTTTATTAGGATAAAAATAATAAATAAAAATTTGCCTAGTGTAGATAGAATTTATTAGTATTATGGCAGCGTCAAGACAAAATTGTCAGAGCTCAAGCTTTAAAAAATATTTGCTGCCTTCTCTCTAACGTCAAGTCCATGACGAAATGAAACAGGCGGTAGCAGTTTTACAAAACCCACAATACGGAAAATTTATTAATTTTTTAAAAATTGAGTTTGATATTTGAGCGGATAAAGCCCCAACCACTCAACTAAAAATCATCGTATCGCAATCAGCTGTTTCAATCTGCTTTATACAGATGTGTGTATGTAGCTATTGGTGTACAAAATGTTTCACGCTACTTTTCTTCATTCTACGTTGCGTCGCAAAGTTGACTGGTTGGGCCATAAGCAAACACTGTCCGTAGGCAAATTCAAACAGATGAACTTACTTAATCAACTGAATCTTTTTAGTACTTAGAACTTTCAAACTCACACAATTTGCCAAACTCCATGTATAAACAAAATTAATGAATTCGCCGTACTGTTTTTCTTGTAAACTGATGCCACCTGTTGCATTTCGTCATGGTTACAGCGGTCATTGAAATATTGTGCATACACATTTATTTCGAGTCTATTCATGAGAAATTTGCATCAAGACAAACGACAAAATTTAGTTTGAATTGCAGATAATTTTTTATCCCTGTTAATTATAGGGGAAAACATGTGTCATAATAAACCATGTAAAAAGTGCCAACAACAATCAAGATGACGTCTTTTACCAGCAACAAAGTTGTCAAATTCAGTTTACATTAGACAAATTTTTATCCTGATAAAAAATTTACGTTTGTCTTGATAATAATTTGTCTAATATAGACTCGAAGTTATACCCAGATGGCGTTAATCGTTAAATATCTTCTCATACCCATCATATCAGACCGTCTGATAAAGGGTATGTGGAATTTATTTTGATTTATAAATAAAATCGTTTTTTTGCAAGAACACTTTCACAATTAATTTATTACAGTTTCAGTTAAAATGTCTTTTTTATATTGAAATCATTTTAAATTTTATTATTTAAATTAATTTTAAACAAAACGTGTATTTGAAAAATAAAACTTGATATTTATTTTGGGGATGTATTATACTTTCTTTTTATTTATTTTTGATTATTATTTTTATACCCACCATCATAAAGATGGGGGGTATATTGATTTTGTCATTCCGTGTGTAACATGTCGAAAAAATCATTTAAGACCCCACAAAGTATATATTTTCTGGGTCCTGGTTAGATTCTGAGTCGATCTAGCTATGTCCGTCTGTTGAAAGCAGGATAAGGCTCGAACGGGACAACGTAGGGGAACGAAATTTGCCACAAATATTTATCTTATATAAGGTTTGTTAATAAACAAAAAAGTTATGGGCTAAAAACTAGAAACACAGGGTATCCGTTGCATACTTTTCTGCTGATATCTCTTGAACAAAAGCATGTACGACAACGAAATTTTGCTTAAATAGTTTGAGGGTCGATATAAACTTGGAAACCAAAAATGGGCATGGTCCGCCCACTTTACCGCATACCTCCCATATAAGGTGAAACTTAAACGAAATTGTGTTCAAATAGTTCAAGGACCAATGTAAACTCGGAAACAAAAAATGGGCGTGGTCCGCCCACCTCCCATATAATGTGAAATTTGAAAAAGTTGATGGTGGGTATATAGATTTGGCCGAGCCGAATACAACATTCACGCTTGTTATTAGATCGATTCCATAGAAATATCAAAAACAAATTTGGTCTTAAAAATATTTTTAAAAACAGAAAAATAAAAAATTAAATAAATAATAGGTCCAATTATATGTATATTATATGACTCAATTTATCTACTATTTTAACTATGATTTTTTTTTTAGTTTTTTTAATACTAACATTATTTTCAAAGATAATTACAAATTTACATGAATTATTAACTACTTACTAGACATTCGTTTTAATCACTAAGTACTTGTTAAAACTAAAAAAATAAACAGTTAAATACCTAATATTGAATCATCTTATAATGTATTCTTATCTTTCAACTTTCTTAAAGTAAAAGTTTGTAATTTGTCATAAATTCTGAGTATTTAACTTTAAATTCCAGATGTCACAATTGTCATGTGGTATTTAATGAGTTATTCAAAAGATTTTCATACAAAATCCTTTAATTAGTTAAACTACACATAAATATTTACTTTTAATTGCAAACTGTAAATTGCATTTTGTTTTTTTAATAAATAAATGTTAATTTTTTAAGCAATTTGTGTTTAATTGTTGCATTTAATTTTGTAAATAATTATAATGTATGTATTTATAAATTAAATATTTAAAATAAATATTTAAAATTATCATTCGTTTGTTTTATTTTTCAGATATTAAAAAAAATGAAATAACGTTAATTGAATATTAATTAAGAATTAGTTTTTTTTTTATAAAAGAAATCATGCAAAAAAAAAAAAAAAATCAGCGGAATTAAATAATAATAATGAAAACAAATGTTACGGAAGTGAAATATTGATGATGATGATGTTGATTACAGTATTGGTGATAAAAATAAGGTCAACTGGTATTGTATGAAGTGTTTACGGTAATTTAATAAATATTTTATTTAAATTGCTTAATATGCTGTAGCTAAGATTTTTTAAGAAATAATTAAATGTATATTCGACAATTAAAATGGTCATATATGAAAATACTTTATTAGTGAGATGTTCTCGGATTTGAAGGAACATTTTTTAATAAACGTTTAATTTTATTTGTATATTTATTATTTATTTATTTATTTGTTTGTTTGTTTATTTATTTATTTATTTATTTATTTATTTATTTATTTATTTATTTGTTTATTTATTTATTTATTTATTTATTTATTTATTTATTTATTTATTTATTTATTTATTTATTTATTTATTTATTTATTTATTTATTTATTTATTTATTTATTTATTTATTTATTTATTTATTTATTTATTTATTTATTTATTTATTTATTTATTTATTTATTTATTTATTTATTTATTTATTTAATTATTTATTTATTTATTTATTTATTTATTTATTTATTTATTTATTTATTTATTTATTTATTTATTTATTTATTTATTTATTTATTTATTTATTTATTTATTTATTTATTTATTTATTTATTTATTTATTTATTTATTTATTTATTTATTTATTTATTTATTTATTTAATTATTAACTTATTAATTAATTTCAAACCAGGTGCAAATATTTGATTGTTTTTTTCTCTTTAAAAAAGTGACCTACCTAATATTTAACCAGCCAACTTTGGTAAAGGGTATAAAACGATTGACATGTGTCGTCACGTATTAATTTATTAAAACAAATAATAAGGAATTCGTTATTAAAATGACAAAAATGTGTTAAACTATTTTCCATTCAAGTGTTCGTGATTAAATCACGAGTAAATATATAGTTCTAGTTTAATACTGCCTCCTCTAAAATATTTTTTTAAATACACACACTCTACAAACATGTTTGTATTATTTAATTTTTTTTTCGGCTAAAACAATAATAAAATTGTTTTTGCGTTTTAAAATGCAACAAACGTTTAAAAATTTTTAAAAATAGACAAACATTTTTTAGAATATTTGTTAACAAAAAACAATAATAAATACGAGCATAACAATTATAAAACTCGTAACTTAAGTTCCGGTTATTAAAGGTGGTATAGTTAATGCATACATTATTATTTTTTTCTTTCTTTTTTGTTTACTTTTCAAAAATAAACAAAATAAATGAAATGCAATAGAATATTAAATATTTTAAAATTTAAACTAAGGTATTATTGGAATATTACTTTTTAGCAAGACAAATTTAATTAAATAATAACAAGGAATTGTTAAAGCATTGGTATCAATTTGACACAACATCATTGCCGTGTTAATAAATAACATTATGTATTCGATTCTATGTGTTTAAAAGGTGTAAACCAATTAATTATGTAATTAATTAACTTTCATTAACATTATTCCTTCTTTATTAAAAAGTATTTTTCAAACTACTTTTATTATTAAAATAAAAGTATAGTAAAATACAATTTAAATAATATTGGTTATTGACTGAAACGCTTAATTTTTGTAATTTTATTTTTTACTTAAATTAATAATCATTTTATACATTTATACATACTTACAAAATAAAAACTTAATCCGTTTATAGTGACACTCATTTAACCACAAAATTTTCCATTCATTTACATTAAAATTTTTTATTATAAAATTTGTTGTCATTTGTTAATAAATTCTCGACCAGCAGTGACCAAAAGGACGTGAGATTGAAACAGTTTTTATTTTCTTGTTATATCATCATAACATATGAGAATTTAATTCGTTTTGATTTTTTATGACTTTTTTTTTTTTTTGTTTGAAACGAGCGTAGAATATTTATTATCGATATTAAAGTGAATGTTGATGATGAATAGTAGTGATTCTTGATGTTTTAGCAAGATTTTGGTGTTTTTCTTTATCGATTATTTACAGCCAGTCAGACAATTTAAATTGCAAAACATAAATTACAAACGCAAATGAGCGTGCCATCGATATTTTAATGCTAATATTTTGCAATAAAGTTTTGGCAATTTTTTTTTTGGCAAAGAAATGTCTGTTTCTGAGATCCCTATAAATATTGTTTTGAAACAAGAAATGTCAATATAACCAAAATAATTTGCAATGATAACAAGTTAGACCCAGCAATAACAAAAGTTACCAATATGTTGAAATTTAGAAATCCCTTACCGCAGAAGGAAAATTTCATTTAGTCGCGAAAATAATTGGCTCAAAAGTAGTTAAATATAGAGTATAATATATAAAATAAATATCTTAAAACAATTTGTTATTAGAACTCAGAAATTTCAATTGTTGACCGTTAAATTAATTTCTAAAATACTTGTAGCGTCAAAATTTAATGTTGCCAGCAGCAACCAGCTAGATATCTGCTCTTGTAAGCACTGTAAAAAACGCAAAGTGTACGAGTTTGCCCAGAGTATAATGGGCAATTTATGCAGATATAGTCGAATTAAATTTGATAAGAAATACTCCAAATGATTGAAATAGACATTTTACAATTCCGATAAGGTTAGTTAAATTACACTATGTGACAAATTGAGGATCATCGCATTCCATCTGCAATTGATAGCTCTTGCTATGTGTAATAAACCTTCCAAAGGGTTTTTCGCTTGTGGGCAAAATTTTTGTTTTATCACCTTTTAAACTTTTCTATTTTTGCACCAAAGTAGTTTCAGATATATAGAAAAAAATAATATAAATATACTTCGAAACACAAATATTTTAAAATAAATGTTTAGAGCATGACAATATTTCACTAGAACTTTCTATTCATCTATCTCTCATTATATGGGGTCATTTCCAATCTGTTTAGAAAAAATGTAATAAGTCGATTTAAACTTGAGTTTAATGCAGGGGTTCTCACAAGATCTTGCTTCGCGACCCCTTTTTGACATTGAGATTTTGAATATAAAGATGCTTTTTCGGATAATGCATATAATATCATTCTCTGCATCCACAAAATATGTCCGGGTTCACACACAGCAATTTTTCTTGCCGCATTTCTGAGTTTATAGAAGAGAGAGGAGAAGGGAAGAGTAAACTTTCACATTCTCTTTGCTTCTCTCGCCTACGGATGCAGAGAATGATATTAGATGCATTATCCGAAAAAGTATCTTTATATTCAGAATCTCATGAAGCAAAAGCAATGTCGCAATTATTAATATTATTGTGTGTGAACTCCGACTATCGAATCTTTGTTTTGATGGACAAAAGAGTGAAAAAAATATTTTAACATAAAATGTATAATAATAATACATATATAATAATTCTAATAATTTTTGGGCTTCGGAGCCAACAATCGGATAAATTTTGCTATATTTTAACTATTTAAAATGTAACATGAGTTACATTTTAAGTCTTTTGAAATGAACCTGGTACTTATCGATATTCACATTGAAAGCATTTTTCCTTTTTTAAATTATAAAGTTGCTTAAGTAAATTTTTTTTATATAGCCCGGAAACCTCTCCGCGAAATAAAAGTTTTGTGTACTCAGAATTGAGAAGTCGCACCATTCCAGCAAATTTTAACAATCTTATTCAACAATAAGTTAGCCTATGGATGAAATTCGGAAATGGTATTAAAACCACTTTATAAAAAAGTCATTGTTGCCTTTATCAAGCGTAATGTTTTTAATCGAAGGTTCCTTCATTAGTTGATTCTTAAAAGAATTAATTTTTGGAAAAAAATCATTACAAATATGTCTTTCCATTTTTAAATAGTTTTATGTTTTCATTGGAATTGTTATGTAAACTATGTTAAAGAATTATTTTTCTCATAAACTGTTTAAATATACGACCTCGTAAAAAATTTGTCAAAGTTTGTTCGAAAAATTAATTACACAATTAAAAAATATTTACGCTTTAATTTCAATGTGTAATGTGTTTATATTTGAAAAGTCAAATTTGCAAGAAGTAAATTTTATTATTTTTAAATTTTTTTATATTCAAATAGATATCCGGTTAAATTAAAGCCCTTATTATATTTCATTGCCTAGTTTATATTAGAAATGAGGGAAAAATTAATAATTTTCTTTTTTAACCACACATGATAAGTCGAATGATTTTTTTATCTTTGGAGACACTTAGTAAAATTTGACGAAGAAAATATCTGTAGAACATTATAACCCACTAAACCCAAGTTTAAATCGACTTTCATGTCATTTCTTAAAAACGGACTAGAAAGATAAATTAATTAAAATTCCAATGAAATATTCCCCGTTAAGTGCTCTAAACATTTATGCAAAAATATTTTAGCTTCGAAGTCTATTGATACTATTTTTTTCAATTTATCTGAGACTACCTTGTTGTAAAAATAGAAAAGTTTAAAAGGTCACAAAACAAAAATTTTGGAGGGTTTATTACACATATCAAGAGCTATCAATTGCAGTTGGAATGATTCCATCTCCAAAATACTGTTTCATAGTGTTATAATTATATTTTTAGTTTGTTTATAATATATTATGTAATTCTAAAATATGTTTTTTAAGCAGATTAATGTAACCGACATTAAGGAAGCATCAACTAAAGTTGAGACGGAATTACGAAAAGAGTTTCCAGCTAAAATTGAGTCTGAAAAGGCCAAAAAAGGAATGAGTGATAGTAGTATTGTTATTTTGAGTATTTTCAAAACCGGAAACATATGTGTTTAGATGAGCCGGAAATAACTTAATTACTTTACAAGTTGTTTTAAATGTAGTTAGATTTTAAAAGTTATTGTAAAATTTAGCTTTAAGAGAAAATATTTCTTTTATCAAATAAAGTAAATGATAGATGGATAAATATTTCTTTTATGCCCGTAATTTCAATAAGTAGTAACTAAGGGTGTAATTACCTATAAGATATATTTACCTAACTGGTAAAATTGAATTGGTAATTTTAAAGCTACATTTACCTAGATGTTTCTACCGAATAAATTAAACAGAAAATATGGTAAAATATTTGAAAAGGTTTGTAAACTCCAGCTTGCGAAAGTCTAGCACTAAAATGAACATTTTGAAAAACGAAAATTAAGCAAATTTTTATTTTACATTGTTGCAGAAAACTCAGTTTTAAAGACAAATAATACTCGGTATCGTTATCTGTGAGATTTTGGGATAAATCCTATGATTCAGAATGGCCTAAGTGCTGATAACAAATGAAATTAAAAATACTAAATATCTCATACTAAATGTATCGCATTCCACAAATCATTTTGCAGTTATACAATTTTTTTTTTTTTTAAATCTAAAGAATTTAATTCACTCTAATACTAATTGAATAGTAGAACAATTTTTAAATTAAATTTGTAATAGTTTGAATTTAAACAAAATTGAAAAATTAATATTAAAATTTTAAACTTCAAGAATATAATGAATTTACTAAAGGTTTTACATTGAATTTACTAAAAGTTTGATCACGATCGGCTGCTGTATTTAATTCATGTTTAGCCGAAATTTTTACGGCGGCGGCGGCTTTTAAAAATAATTGACGGCTCGTCTTAGACACCTGTAAAGCTGGCTGACGCAGGTCTCTGAATTAAACAACACAGTGGCAACACCACCTCACAACTGTCACATTTTTTTTGCTGTTTGTTTTGACATTTTTTTTTTTTTTTTTTCTAAACTTGATTTGTTGTTGTTTATAGTGCAAGGAAGAAAAAAGTGAAAATTTCTCATTTTGTTCATATGGCTTTTGAAAATATAATCAAATGTTAATATAACCAATTGACAATTTTAAGAAATTAAATACGTTAATCTCTTCCTAAACCAATCACTAAAACAATCAAAATAACAACAACATTAGCGAATAGAAATTTTAGCAACATTTTGTACATAAAATGTATGATTTCTAAACGACGAATGACGTAGTGTTAAGAATTCTTCTCTAAATGGAAATCAATTACTATATACAGTTCTTTGCACATTGTCTTTTATTATTTTGTAACAACTTACTAAAATAAAAGAAAAACAAAGATTTTGTTTTGCTAAAAAATAACCTTAACAATCGAAAAAGATAAAAAACCAAAAATAAAAAACTTGAACTTTTCCACAGCGAATAGAATTTTATTTTTAGAATCGATACGTCAGTACAGCACAAGGGGTAAGACACCGGGTTAAAAGTAGGTAAATAATATACAAAAGATATGTTGTCAATATATGTTTTATAATTTATGTAAAATTTTCAGTAATCTTTTTCAGATATTTATGGCATTAATTGTTTGAGAGTATCTGTTGGTTTTGTTTCCATAGTTAAGCAAATTTATAGACATGTTGCCGAGAGGGGTAGAATTTGTGAAAATTTTACATTCAAAACAACGTATAATAAGTCAGCGGGCTGTGAGCCAATTTAAAAACCAATTACTTCTACCAAGTTGCCGGCAAATTGTTGAGAATAATGTCAGCGATAAAATCAACAAGAACGTACTTATTTTGCAGAGGCTATATACCACCAAGGATAAAGTAAGACAACTTTGTATTCTTTATAATTATATACCGAAGTTTAAAAAGTTTATAATTTTTACAATATTCATTTCGGAACTTAAACATTTACATATGTATATTGAATCGAAATAACGTCCCTGTCCCTCGACAACATGTTTAATACTTAAACATAATATTAATTCGTAGTATTATATATCTTCAAAATGTGTGTGAACATTTTGTTGTGAAAAAACCTTTCATAATATTCCAAAAGTTCATATTTGCTAGAAATTTGAGTTAGTCCTTTTTATTTGACTAAGATTTTGAAATAAATTATATTTTCACTTTATGTGGGAACATCAGCCAACTTTTTGGTCCTTCCTAACATAAATATAATTTCCGTATATAAAAAATTTTGCGTTTTCATAAAAAAGATGAAACTTTGGTGATGTATATATAGCACAGCAGAATATAGCACTCTAGTAACTTATTTACTTTACCTGCAGATTGTTGCGGCACCACCAGTTGCATCATCAACCATACGAAGCGATACATCTACCACACAAACAAAAACAACCAAAAAAACTGCAACTGAGCCGAAAAAAACAATTAAGGAAAATGAAGACATTACTTTGGATCCAGCTGCCAAAACAGAAGGAATAAAAGAGACAAAAAAATTTGAAGTTGAAACTTCCAAAGGTATTCTATCGATAACTACGACAATAGAGGATTCCAAAATCAATGATATTGTATTTGAGAAGACAAAAGGTAGTGTGAAAAAAGTACAACCCGCAACAACAGCAATTAAAACAGCTACAAAACCCCAATCAAAGGAGGAAATTGCTAGCCAGGCGGCTAAAGAAGCTTCAAAAATAGCAGCTGCTAAATTTGATGCTGCTGCTATAACACAAACGATTAAGCAGGCAGAGAATGTTACCAAAACTGTAGTCATAGATATGGTAGCAACTCCAACAGAGGCTAAAGTAGCTTCGGAGACTGAAGCTGCTGCTGCTACTCCTACCGCAGAAGTAAAAACAAAACCAGTAAGTATGACATCTATATAATTTCTAAATTAATTTCTATAGTACTTAAACTTTCTTTAGAAAAGAGTTAAAGTCGATTTAAATCGTTCATCATTGGAACGTAATTTCATTACACCTGCTCGGGCCATGAGTGACTTTTTGTTAAAAGCTTCCGATTTGGAAACATTGCCAAAAATTAAACGACGCTCACCCTATGAACAAGAACCACCCATAACTGTATATTGGCGCAAGGATGTAGAGGCTAAAGCCATCAGCATTTGGGGTTCGAAAGAGAATCTCATTAAGGAATGTCTTAAACGTGAAATTGAGCGTAAAACGCATCAACAAAGTAAACCAAAACTTAATGTTGTTTTCAATAATTTACGTAAATTTATTATATTTTGTAGATATTTTTACGGTAAAAAGAAGACTGCGTGATTACAGACGAGAAATTGGCTCTAGAGCAGCTGTATACGATGATGAACCTGGTCTAAAAGGAAAATCTGGCAAAGTTGTTTTAATAGCTATTGGAATGTAAGTTGTAAAATTTATTTTATTTTAATTTTCTAATTTTTTATTCTCATCTATTTAGCAATGGTTTAAATTTCTTGTTTAAAGTTGGTGGTTGGCTATTTTCCGGTTCGCACAGTATGTTCGCCGAGTCCATACACTCTCTGGCCGATACAATTAATCAATGTATTTTGGCCTATGGCATACACAAATCTACACAAATGGCTGATTCTGATCATCCTTATGGTTACACAAACATGAAATATGTTTCGTCTTTAATTTCGGGTGTGGGTATATTCTGTGTAGGTACTGGTCTGTCATTCTATCATGGCATTACTGGTCTAATGCATCCTGAACCTATGGAAAATTTCTTTTGGGCATTTTTCATATTGGGCGGATCTCTGGTATCTGAGGGTGCAACACTATTAGTGGCTGTGAACGAAATTAGAAGATCAGCTAAATTAAAAGGAATATCCTTTAAGGATTATGGTGAGTTAATGGAAATGTTAATGTATCAATAAAAATTATGGTATGTGTATGTTTTATTATCTATAGTGATACAGGGTAAAGATCCTTGTGTTAATGTGGTATTGACCGAAGATGCTGCCGCTGTTACCAGTGTGGCTGTAGCGGCTGCTTGCATGGGTCTATCCACTTTAACTGGTTCTCCTATTTACGATGCTGTTGGTTCCTTATTAGTAGGCAGTATTCTAGGTGGAGTGGCTTCCTTTATAATCTACACAAATGTAGCTGCTTTAGTGGGACAGTAAGTTCAATATTCATTAAATATCATACTTACTAATAGCGGTTTTTATTTTTTTAAAGATCTATACCCAGAGAGCAATTGGATCGTATAAATTCAGAACTTGAAAGTGATATTATGATAAGAGCCATTCATGATGTTAAAGGTATTGATATTGGCAATTCGTTAGTACGTTATAAGGCGGAAATGGATTTTGATGGCCGTGAATTAACTCGCTCGTATTTGGATAAACAAGATCTTAATGAATTATTAAAGGTTTTTATTATAAAAAAAAAGAAATTAAACGTTTTAATTTGATTATTTTTTTTTTTGGTATTTTTAGGTGGTGAAATCATTCCAAAATACTGATGAATTGGAACAATTTCTTTTAAATCATGGCGAAAACATTGTTGATTTAATGGGTGGTGAAATTGATCGCATTGAAATGAAACTAAGGGTATTTTATTTTTTTAATTTTATGGTTACTTTTTTGTTTAGTCCTTTTATTTTTCTTTTACAGAAAAAATTCCCTGAAATACGCCACTGTGATTTGGAAATTCTTTAATCTATTTTCATATTCTAAGTTCCAATTGGTATATCTTTCCTTTGATTAAGAAACGTTGTTGTTTTCTATTGCTTTAAGCTAAGAGTTATTGATGCTAATTTTTTCGCGTTTTTATATAGTAAAAGTTTTCAAAATTTTTCTTTAAAATTAACGTGTGTTTATTATTTATTTTAAAAATTCTGAATTGTTTTGTATTAATACTCTTATAATTTTTTATATAGAGAAACAAATTATTAAAATGTTTGTATTGTATTTCTGTAAATAGATGACTGTTCTCAAACTTTTGGCGAATATTTTTTTAGATCGTACGAAGCAGCGGAAATTTGTTTGTTTTAAAGTAAGTTCATATTATAATAAAGGTATAGCAATTTGTTTTTGTTTTCAATAAAGGTTTTATAATTTTTAAGTAAATTGTTCGAAAAAAATACAGAAAGTAATTGAGGGCTGGGTGAAAAAAGAAGCTAATCTTTAAACCGTACAAAAGTGTAAATGTTTCTCTAAAACATTGTCTAGAGCACAATTTCACATTAATTTTCCTATAAAATTAATCATAATTTAAAAACTATAAAAAGTACTGCATTACAAATATAAATTGTAAATAAGGAGAGAATCAAAGATTAGCAAAAGCAAATTATTATTATTATTATTTTTTTTTTTTTTCAATAAAGATTTGCAAAGCTTAATATTTACTGTTTCTCAACAAATGTGTACAGAGCTCAGCCGTTCCGGAGCAAATATCCAATATCGTGGTAACGTACGTTTCAATCGATAATTCTCCTTGATTTCTCTTGTACAATTAAATGTTTGAGAATACGTATTTTGTGTAACGCAACATATTAAATTTGAGTTTCGTTTAAACCTAACAATGTTACTATATTATTCTTGCCCACTCCCTAATAAAGACATCTATTTGTTTCATAAGATTCATTACTTCATTTTTTTATAATTTCAAACAAAATATTAAATGTTACTTTATTTTCCTTTCTTTTTTCTACCGCTACTGCCACCACTACCTCCTTTATTGGTACTTTCACCACCACCTGTCTTTTGCATTCTTCCCACTTGCATATCTTTAAGTTTCGCCTGTAGTTTCTTTTTGGCCTTTTCTAATTCCTCTTCCTGTTTTATGGTTTTTGCCGGTTTCGGATGTAAAAACTGTTTTCTTTCATTTTTCTTAGCAGCTTCCCCACAGCCATGAACCTCTGGTAGACCATGTTTAAAACAAAATCTCTTGTGGCAATAGTCACAATTTTGACCCATTAAACTTGTTTTAGTTTTACAACGAGTAAAATCACAAAGATTATCGACATCTTTAACGGCCGTTAACACATCGTCCAATTTCATTTCAACCACTTGGCTGGGAATTTTCTCTAACAGTTCCAAAGTATTATTAGTGCCATAATTAGGTTTTTTACCCGGTTTTGTCGGAGGAAACAAGGGACTTTCTGTTTTGCTTTCAGGTTCTGTTGAAGCTTCGTTGCTACATTTTTTGGGGAGATCAGTTGCAGTGGGTTTTTCTAATAAATAATCGACTATTTAACTATGTAATCCATGTATTTTCACAGTAAAACTTACCAGACATGTTGGAATAATAATAATTTGTTTATAATTTTTTAATATTTACATTCATAGAATTTTGTTTCTTGTTTACATTTCTCAGACTCTAGACCACAACTGTCAAATTTATTTTTTCAGTGTATAGTATAACAGTTGTATAACTATTTTGACAGATTACTTGTCATAGTATAATTATAAAGTATACTCGTAAGAACAGCTGTTTTACAATTTTTTCATTGGCAAACCTCGCGGTACTGTCAAATTGTTTTTGTATTCATATGTAAAATTTTTTTCGAGTTTTTTTTACTCTTGCTCTATTTCATTCTCTCATTTTTCCGTTCAAAGCATTTTGACATTGTGGGCAGTAGTTTTACACTAACAAAATACAAGCAATTTTTGTTTTTGTAGATGTGCGAATACTTTATTATTATACTATGATTACTTGTCATGTCAACTCTTCAGCTGTTTTATTGTATTTGTTTTATTTTATTTTTTGTTTTGTTGCTTTTTCAAGAAAATAGTAATTTTTTTAATAAAAATAAATCTATTAATTAATTTGCTTAAAATTTATTAAAAAATTAGTATTTTTGTTTTATTTTAATTAAAGATTATACAAAATGACATTAGACGCCGGTAGAAATGATGAAAAAATCTTAACAAGCATACAGCAGGAGTATAAAATTTTAGCAGAATAGTAAGTTGTTGATTTTTTTAGTTTTAAAAAAATTCTAAATAAAATGGTTTATAATATTTTATAGTAAAATGGTAGAATCTGAAAAAATAGGCGGCATGTATGTTATACCCTCATTTGGCAATTCCCTGCGTAAGTAAATTGTTTTATGATTATTAAGAGTATTAAGAAGTATTAAGAGTTAAAGTAATTAAAAATTTCCGATTTAATAATTTAATTTTTCATTTTAACAATGAAAGTGTTTATTTAATATCATAAACATCAACAAAAATGCTAGAAATAATTTATTAATATGCTTCTAATGCCTCCAAAATATTAATTTGAAGACATTAGTTTTTGTATTGTGACAAATATGGCTTGAAGTACTTGTACCGAATTTTTTAAATGTTTAAACAAAATTACAAATTGCAAAATCTGCTGCATTACTTCCTGTTAAATCTCTATAAAATGTTTAAAAATAGTTTCCGTTTCGAAATGGAAAAAAGGTAACGGTAAAATTATTTTGGTTTGTTTTGATTACGGTACTTTTAGGGTAACGATATATGTAGATAAACGGAACGGTTTTGTATGGTTTACAGGTTAGTTTTAGCGATAGGATAGCCAATCTTGTTAGTTTATGCCTATTTTATTTAATTTTAATATTTTAAATAATTTTTTAGTTGGCCATATCTGCGCGGAAGTTCCAATTTTTGATCACACTTTTTATTTAAAAAAAATGTCAGAGAATGGTCTGTTGTGTCATGATAAAGATATCGACATTCAATTCTATATTAAGAGTTTCATTTAGTTAGAAAAAACCTTTAAAAGTTTCACCTTATATATTTAGTAATGAACCAACTATATATTTTTAATACTATGTTTATATAACGTCCTATTAATGGTTTTCTATTATTTACAGTGTGGTATGGTGTAATATTTGTAAGACAAGGATTTTATGACGAAGGTGTATTCCGCTTTAATCTATTGTTGCCAGATAAATTTCCAGACGATAAAACCATACCGGTAAGTTTTCTAAATTATCTTTAAGTAATTGATATTTTTTCTCAATAAAATAATAGTTCGGAATAGAACCAAGATGCCAGGCAGAGTTTTAAATTAATCTTTTTTTATAGTTGTTATAAAAACAGCTATCTTTTGTTTAACTTAATCACTTAAATGAGGTTCAAAGCGGCATTAATCTTATTGCCTCCATAATGTACATTAGATATTAAAAAGTTATTTGAAAGAAAATTTCAAACGACATTCATATAAGTATTATTAATTTTTATATTATAGAAGCCATTAACATTAATATAACAAAACTTTTGAAGTTCACAAGCCTGGATTTTAAGAGAAGCAAATAAAACTAACCTTAATACAATTTTCTTTAATCTTAAGAAAACATTTATATCAATACAATATTTTAAAATAAGGTATGCTGGTAATCTTGATTTAAGCCAGTTATTATAATATTGCTTATTTACTTAAATTGTATAAGTACTTTTATTCGTTTGCATTAAAAATATAAATATTTCTTTGTTATACATTTTTATAGACCGTCATATTTCAAAGTGAAATATTTCATCCCTTAATATGTCCTTTCACCGGCACATTGGACTTAACACATGCCTTTCCACACTGGCGTTGTGGTGAAGATCATATTTGGCAACTTTTAAAATATATACAATCAATATTCAATGATCCTTTGGAATGTATACGTATCAATTCCCCGACATCGATAAAATGGCAAAATAATGAGGCGGTAGAATTGTTAACACAAAATCGTGCCGGTTATATAGCAAGAGCAAAAGAATGTGTTGCTACTAGTAAAGAACACTTATATGATGCACCACCTACCGATGATCCACATTATATAACATTTGAAGAGTTCAACGAAGAAATTCATGGACCAATTAGAGAAAGGATAAGAGAGGGTAAAGAGCCTGCTGTTGCTACAACAACCACACAATCTAAGGGTCTATCTTGGGTCAAGGAAGGCGAATACACACCTTTAAGTTTGGAGTAGTATACAATATATTTATTTACATTTTAAACCATTTTAACAATTATGTAACAATTTATATGTACCTAGTATATTTAACAAGTAGTTTAGAAAATATTTTGACTATTATTGTATTTCTTTATTAGAGTTTATACCAAAACGTTGAGTATTGACGATCCAATCTTTTTGTAATAAAAGTTTTTCACCTTTCCACCATATGTGAGAAGGACCCTTATGTTCACCCTCCTCAAATTCAAAATATTTACTTAATTCTATAGACAATTTTGATCGAATTAAACCAACATTTCCCACTTTTGGCCAAGCAGGATGATAAACACGTCCAGTTTCCGGATTCATATAGATCTTTGTTGGCTGAAAGTCAAATTGTAATATTTCTCCAGCATGATTGTAATACAATTTATCGGGACCTTCTGAATTTTCTATAACATGTGTAAAAACAATGGGAGTATCATCACATCTAATGAAATTACGTTCTCGACCACAAGGCGACAAATAGGGAAAATCTTCTCGATAACGTTTAGTATCGTTTAATTTAACACGATCGAAGAAAAATTTTAAAAACTTTTTCTCTTTAAAACATGAAGTAAAATTTTTCATTCTAGCATCATCTAAAAATAACTGAATATAAAATAAATTGCTTGTGAATTCTTAAAAAAAATACAAAAAAATATTAATACAACTTACCATTCCTTGGTGATCTATGTAGTAGAAATATTCACGTATTTTTGGTTCCGGTTCCTGACCTTGCACATAACTAATATATCGTTGTTGTATTTGTAATTTACTATTATTTAGTTTATATTTTGTTAATAATCGTTTTAATAACATTATGATTGTTTAGCTTAAAGTAAAAAGATTTATATAAAGTATTATTTACTAAAATTTGTTTAAATGTTATCACAAAATATCATCAGCTGTTGAATGTTTTTAATGTATTCTTCATAGCGTAATTAGAAAGTGCTCGCACATCTACAAAAACAACAATTGCTTGTATTTTATTACTGTAAAACTACTGCACATAATGTCAAAATGCTATGAATAGAAAATGAGAAAATGATGGAGAGGAAGAGTAAAAAAACTCGAAAAAAAAATTTTGCATATGAATACAAAAACAATTTGACAGTTCCAAAATTGTAAAACAGCTGTTCTTAGGAGTATACTTTATAATTATACTATGGTATTCTTTGGTACAGTAAAATGGCAAACAAGTAAAGTTTTTCGTTAAGTTTGCGACTTATGTATTATATAATGGACATACATTATTGAATTTTCTATAAAAAAAACATAGTTTAATTGAATTAATTTTGTCATTATTTAATTCTGTGAGAATCGGTCCATAATATACCATAGCTCCCATAAAAACCCACTTCCGGGAATCCCCTAAAGTGCATAAAATCATATTATTCTTAGTATCAACGTATTATTCTGTATTCGTATATTTTATTTTACATTTAGTAAAAGTATTGGTCCACAATTGGAAAAAGGTATAATGAAAGTCGTCTTCATGAATTTTTATACTCATACACAATGTTTTAGGATATCATATGGTCGGGCTTGACCGACTACCACTTTTTTTCTCATTTGGATAGGATTTTTCTTGGGGCGACCGAATTATAAGATTTGATGAAATAATTTATGTTTCTTATGTTAGCATTTATATTGATGCACTAATTTTCGGTAGAGGGGCTTATATAGGAGCACACTGTTTTATGCTTATATACAGCTCACTTGGTCTGAATTTTAATAAAATCATGTATATATAATCAATATATCGTCACCGAAAATGCAAAACAACGTACCATCAAAATTTTCAAATTTGTCTTTTTGATGAAATATAGTTTATTTTCCAAAATACGTGTTTAAAATAAAGCTGTTAAAATTTTGGAGTAAAAGTTATCAGAAATCTTTTAAATTATAATTTGTATAAAATTTTTATTGATGTTGTGTCGTTTTGGCTTGAGAAAATTGATATTTTGAAAAACGTAAACCATGTAACTTAAAAAATATTTGATAAAAATAATTTTTTATTAATTAAATAAATTTTTATTAATTAAATAAATTTAAGGATGTAATAACCCAAAAATCTTGTTTTGATTTTGTAAAGTTTTTTGTGCCTCCTGTGAAGTTATGAAAAGTGATGTTACGTTGTTTTGCTTTTTCGGTGAAGATACACAAATTTATTTCCAGAATGGAATTAATTCATTTATGTATTAATATTTTGGGAATGCTTAATTCATTTGATTATATTAAATTTTGTTTAAATTTTAACTATTACAAATTGAATTATAACAAGCGCGAATGTTATATTCGGCCCGGCCGAATCTACATATGCCCACCATCAACTTTTTCAAATTTTACGTTATATGGGAGGGGGCAGTAGTGGGCGGACCACGGCCATTTTTTGTTTCCGAGTCTATTAGCTTTAAATTTCACACAGAAGTCGGGATCATAAATGTAATATGTGTGAAAAATGTTTTGGAGAGCTGGAACTTTAAAGGTACTTTCAGTTTAAAATCAAATTTATAACTAGTTCAAAATTAATTACTAATTTTTTAGGAACATATCGCCCCTGTGCTGATGAATTACTTATGTAATTTACAAAAACTTTTCAGAAAAGCTAAAAAACTGTTTAATTTCGCTGTTTTTTCGTTACTTTACTAAATTTTTGGAAAATTTTTCCGTTTATGAATAGGTTTAGTAACACAAATTATGTGTTTTATAAAAAAGAATGCAATTTTTGGCGCGTTTTGCAGAAAATCAAAGAAAACTTTACATAAGTACTTTTCTGGAGCAATTTTTGGTTAATATATGATTGTGCTCATGATGAAATTATAATTATAATTACATCATGATTGTGCTTTTCCTTTTGTAGGTTCTTAAGTTCATTTAAATATAAGTTTGAACTATGGAAGGAGGTATTATTAGTAATATTAGTAATATCTAAAAAAATTTAAACTTCTTAAGATAATTGGAACATGATATTAAGCGGTAATCTGTTGATTATCCCAGAAAAAATCTTCCAAAAAATTAAAAAAGAAAATTCACTAATTACATGTATCAAACGATAGCAAAAAAAAATTAATGAACCCGTATTTCATGATTTTCAGAAAAAATATTTTAAATGCGATAAAATTAACGTTTCACTAAAAACTCCTGAACTCAATAAAGTACGTCAATTTGTGTGGAAACAAAAAATGTTGCAAGTGTATCGTACTAAAATTAAAGATTTATATGTCTTAAACTAAGTGGCAAAATGTAAGGAATCAATTATTTCACTTTCGTGAGCTGGACCAATTTTGAAGTTGGACCTTAAATTAAATGTATTATAATACTTATAGTGTATGTAACTGGGGTATGCTTTTGAATATTTCTTGGCTGATACTTAAATATTTAAATTTCAAAGAGTAAAGGCTCAACTACATAGAATACTTTCGCTTCAACTGCGACTGACAGCTAAGTTAAATACATGCATTTATATTGAGCGGAACCAAATCAGTACGCCAAACTTCTGCTTGAAGTACTTCAAAGATGAAAAATTTTCAACTTTGAAGTGCCGAAGTACGTAAATATATTTTGTCGGTTGTTTTATTCTTATTTTAATATTTTTTCGTTAAGTCGGAAATTTTAACTTGAAATTCATTATTTCAACTGAGAACCTAATAGAATTTTTACATCTTTATATTTTATTATATAAAATTTTAATAACAAAATAATGCAACGACTGGGTTAATATCATTTATGTGTTGCGTAGCTGTCAGTCGCAGTTGAAGCGAAAGTATTCTATGTAGTTGAGCCTTAAGAGAATTTTCATTTACTACATGTAAGAAACTAGTTAATTCATTCAAATTTATTTATTCCATATTAAATAAATTAAAAACAACGGCTCTGTTGAATAAGTTTTTTTTATGGAAGTTATTATTAATTACTTCCAAAAAAGTGAAAACAAATATATTTTAAGATATTTTTATTGAATGAATTTTAATGAAATAATTTTATAAACATAGTTTAAAGGGAAGTATTTTAAAGGCAATGAACAAGAAGTTTACCATTTCTTTAAAAAATTGAACTTCTGCATCTCTTTTTCTTTATATAATCACTACTTTATATAATAAATTCTGTTAAAAATTAATTTTCAATTTTTTTCCTTTTTAAAAATTTGTTCACCAAAAACCTAAATTTTCACTAATAATCTTAATATTAAATACAATCTGATTTTTAGTTTTGAGTTTTCATTTGAAATCAAATTTTTCACTAAAACCCGATTTTTATAAAAAAAAATAAAAAAACGATTTATCGATGAAAAGTCAAAAAACTATAGTCGATCAAGTCAAACATATCATGATAACCTACAAAACTGCGTTCGAGGCTCAACCAATGCGAGCTATGCTTAATTATGGACCCATAAAATTTGGTATTCTGATTCACTCTTTTATATAATTTATTTGCATCAAATTTTATTGAAATTGTGGCATAAATAAGGTATTTACGAGAATTAAAACACTATTATGGGACAATATTAGCTTGGAGGCTAGGTGAAATAATGGTACGATCTTAACCAATTTCAATAGGCTTCGACGTTATACAAAAATAGTTAGATTTTCCAAATTTGATGAAATTATCTTTAAAATTACAACTCGTTCTTTGTGCACAAGTTTTATATAGACAACAAGCCTGCCTGCCGTCCAACCAGCTGACAGCATCCAAGGTGGACGAAAATCGCTAAGTTGTATAATATAAATCTTTTTTCTGAATTAATATTTTATCTCATTTAAAAAAAAAACACACATTTTATTCATAAAGGGTATTATTATTATTTTTTTTAATATTATTTTTGTTCATACCTATAAAACTTTAACATAATAACGAAGTTGTAAATTGGGTAATAGTATATGGTTAAATTGAAATTATATAATTATCCTGTATAAAATTTAATTTTTTATTTTTTTATTCAATATTTTCTATATTTTTTAAAGATGAGTAAAAAAAGTTTCACTTGCATTATCGTTTCAATAAAATTTAAACATGCTTTTTTCATATTAAGCCATGGTTTTTGTTTATGCTAAAACTTTATCTAATTTTTGATGATTCATTTTTTTATTTAATTTTTTTTTTAGAAATATAGACTTTTGATAGAAATATTAAATTCTTCAATAAGTGCAACCGGTTTTTTTCTTCTTTAAAATATGAACTATTCGAAACCCGGTTTCTCCAAATAGTCGAATAATTGATCACCGTAGTGCATAGGTAAAATAATTTATTTATGCTAACATTCATTTACATTTATTTCAGGCCCAAGCTGTAAACATTTTATAAATTTAAAAAAAGACCTTTTTATTTTGAAATAAAGTTATTTTTTTAAATTTGAACTGAATTTTTAACGATTTGTGAGAAAAAAAAAAAAAAAAAAAAGGACCTGTCACAACCAAGGTTGGGTACCGTTGCCTCTAAAATATCCTTACCGTTAAAAAAAAAAACCATTAAACTTGACTACCGTTACCCTTAAACTACCATTACCGAAAAAATTCTAAATATCAGATTTGATATCTCCAATGTTAATGAAATTCGCTACAGATATTACGTATTGCAAGTGCTGCACAATTCACAAACTTTCGGAGTAAATACCACTCTCGGTCGAAAAATATGACGTTTTAAAAATGGAAATGCTGTTGAATTTTGTCCAAAAGAGATCAAACTTAGTTGCTCATAACATTTAAACTATATTATATTTTTATTTAATTTAATTTAAAGAGACATTGACTTTAATTTCGATTGATAATTTAACTCTACTCTATATTCGTGTCGAATTTCAAGTTGGAGCCTCTTTTGTATTAGCTGAAGATAAATATTATTTGTATGTAAAATTTAAAATATTTACAAGCTACTTTGATTTCTATATTATTTTATGAGCTCATGCTTAAAGAAAATTAAATTTTATATGCAACATTTTATTTTAATTTTTTATTTTGACACATGACTTCTAAAGTAAGACACTCACTTACTTGAAATTTTGCATGAGTATAAAGAAGAGATGTGTTAACATTGTATAATTTGTTAAGAATTTTAAAGATATAGTTTTCAGAGATATAATGGTTTAATTTTTGTTAGTCGTATTTTTACCTTTAAAATTTTGAATTAACAGAATAAAATGACACTAAAGTACAAATTTTATTTTGTATAGTTCAGAATATATTGCTAATAAGATTTTATTTTGGTCCATTACTTCTAATCTAAATGAGACTCCAGCTTAAAATTTTACATATGCTATTTCCTAGTATTCGCATCGAAAAAATTATTTTTAAAATTATTAAAAAAGTATATATGATCTTGACACAGCTCTTCTCTCTACACATATAAAATTGGATATTCTGATATTTTGAAACATTTTTTATTTTATCACAAATTTTAACATTCGGACATTTTAAATACGTTGATTTTGTTGAAATGAATCTAAAAATTTATCATTATTTTTATTTTTCTTGAAAAATGTAACTTAAAGTAGGGTCGAACCATTATTAAAATTTTTAACCAATGGTATAGTAAGCAAATCAATGTTTTTGAATACAACTTTAAGTAATTTTGATTATAAATGGTTGGTAAAGCTGTGTTAAGTTTTTTTGAATACGGCTGTAAAATTATAGATTATATTCAAACTAAATTCTTTGAAAATACTGCCATTTTCACAGCTTCCGATTTCTTTATATTCTGAGTTTAATGCTAATTATCAACCTCCAAAAATTAAACTTTAAAAAATTATATTTTACTATGTCCACTGATATATATATTTTAATTCATTGCGTTTTTACTATTTTTAAAAATTTTTCCTAAAGTTAGCGGGTTAAGCTTCTCCTATTAGATAGATCTAAATTATCCAAACATTTTGTTTAATATCTTGTTTAAAAATTGTTCTACAGAATAATATTATTTTCATAATAGAGGATACAAATTCTAACGTAAGCTTGATAACAAATTATTAATTTTGTGTATGTAAATTTCCGTAAGAGGAAGTTAGAAACTCTTTATGTAACCTACATTAATTTTTTGGAATACGGCTAAATATTTATTTAAAACTGTAATATTGAAAAATGCAGAATGGTGATGTTTATTCCAAAAAAAAAAAAAAAAAAAAAAAAAACAAATTGACTCGTTTTTTTATTTATTTTTTTTTTTTATTTATTCCAATGTATCAGTAACCTAGCCTATTTTTTTAATATATTTCAAAGCCAGAAAATATCTCGATTTGTGTTGTTTAATAATTTAACACAATAAAAACAACTAAGTTTCCATAAGAAAGAAATTTTTAGTATTATCAGAACCACTTCAGATTCTTTAATAACATCCTCAGAATTAGTGGTATCACAACCAATTCTGATATTCGTTTAAATTCGTTTTGAAAAATGTTTTAGAGAACTAGTGCTTAAGAACTAATTCTGTATGACTTCTACATCACTTCTGAGAACTTCCTAGAACTGTTTAAAAAACTTGTATAAAAAATTTCAAAAATTAAAAAAAATATATATGTATATATTTACAAAATTCAATTGATTTCAAAAGTGGACTTTAGAAAATAGCCCATTAGAATACAAAATAAAAATAAAAACAGATTCTGAAACCTTTCCCTAACTCTTCTATGACACTAGTTCTGAATGTGACAATTTTCAACAAAAATTATTGATTAAGGAACTAGTTCTCGAACCGTTCCATAGAATGGGTACTGGCTAGGTAACACTTCCACAGAACTAGTTCTGGAGGTGACAATTTCAAACAAAAATCATTGGTCGTAGCCAAAGTAGAACAAATACAGGCTATTTTTATGTGTTTTAGAACTAGTTGTAGAACTGATACAATATTTCCTAGGTGAATTAAAAATTAAATTTATATTTGTTCACATTTATTATTTGTTTCCAAATTTTATTTTTGGAATTGGAAAGTATATGTGTGTAAAATTTTTATTTAAATCAACAATTTATGAAAATATTTTGGCAAAGGAAAAACATAATAAAATTATATGTGAGCAGTGATGCATAAACTTATTTACTTTTTTAAAGAACTACACCACTTTTAATGGTATTTTTTAAAAATCAATTGAAAATAAATTTAAATTTTAAAAAAGATCATTGGAAAATTAGATTTTTCATTTAAATTTTTGAAAATAAAAATTGAAAATTAGATTTTTCATTTAAATTGTAGAAAAGAAGTGTTCTGAAATTTTTGAAAATAAAAATTGAAAATTAGATTTTTCATTTAAATTTTAGAAAAGAACTGTTGAAATTTCTATATTTCATTAATATTTCAGAAAACAATTATTTAAAATTACAATTTCTATTTCAGAAAAGTACAATTTAAAATAAGTTTTTATATTTTAAATTCACAAAAGATCAATTTATAATTAAATTTTACGTTTTAAATTTAGAAGACTACAAATCAAATTCAGTTTTATATTTTGAATTTCAAAAACAACAATTGAAATTTAGAATAATTCATTAAAATTTAGAACATTGAATAAGAGTGATTTAAATGATGAAATAATGTAAGATCAACTTAATTTATGTGACCTTTAAGCAAATAAAATTAAGAAATTGTTTCAAATCCATCTGGAAAAATTATTCTTAATGCAAATTTCATTCTATATATTATTTCAGTTGAAGTTCTGAATTTATGTAAGTTTTTTCAAAATTTCAATATTTTTCTGAATTTTAAATGGAAAAATCTTCTTATAAATTGTTCTTTTCGAAAATTTAAATAAAAATTCCAATTTAAGTTGTTATTTTCAAAATTATAAATTGAAAACCTAATTTTCAAGTAATTTTTTTTCAATTCTAAATAAAAAGTTTCACTTCTGAAATTTATATGAAAAATGTAAATTTCAATTGTTATATTCTGGAATTAAAAGAGAAATATTATTTTAATATGTTCTTTTCTGAATTATAATAAAAAAATCATAAACTAAAATGATATTTTCAAATTTTGAATTGGAATATATCATTCTCATTTGTTCTTTTCTGAAACTGAATTCATAAACCTCATTTTAAATTGTTGTTTTCATAATATCATATAGAAAGATTTTATTTTAACTTAAAAATAGTGTAGTAAAAATCATATGTGTCTGAACATAATATTAAATAGCATATAACACAATAACTAAAATAATATACTTTGTGAATTGGGTTAGTATGTATTTAGTTCATATTTTTTAATCTTAACACACGTTTTGCTTCATAACTTTTTTCCGAAGCAATTTTTAAAATTATTTTATCATTGAAAATATGTCAGTTATTATTCTTGAAGACAAACTGTTGATTTGTTGGGAGTTTGACCAAAATGAGTAACGAAAATGATGTACGTGCTATAAATTATTAAAAATTAAAAAAAAAAAACAAATTGGTCCTACAAATAATTGGTCAAAGAATTAAATGTCCTCTGTCATACTGTTTTCAACGTCATTCAACAGTATCAGGGGAATTCGACCATCGATAGGAAACATGGTTCAGAAAAAAAAGTCCATATGATATTGGATGGACAAGTAAATTGAAACCATATTGAAAAGCACTCCAAACACATCTTGTAGAAAATCACCCCATTCTCTCCAGTTAAGAGATGATTTTTTTTTGCGTACGAAGAAAGACTAAATTTAGAAATTTTAGAAAAATGGAATGAAAATGGAGAGAAGCGAACTGTAGCTATTATTCCATAAAATCATAATTTATTCCAAATAATGTCTAAAGAAAATGCATAACGTCTATTGCCGCTGAAGCAAAATAAAAGAGGAATCACTACTTTTATTTTTTGCTTTAAAATTTCTCTTAATGATGCAAAAATAGATAAATAATAAACCACTTTTCAAATAAAATTTTTCTTAAATGGAACAAATTTTATGACTGTTTTTGAAATTAATGTTACTATCATTGACTTTTGTAAATACTATGGATGTGCGATTAATCGGTTATACAAAATTTTATTTAATCTTTACCCATATTAATCAGTTAATCGATTAATTAACAATTCTAATTAATAAAAATTCTGATTAATTACTTTTAATTTTGATTAATCAAATTTGAATAATATTATTCAATGTTCTCAAATTTAGTTTACAATTAAACAAATGAAACAAAAAATGCTAAATATATAATATTTGTTATTTGGTGATTAAACGACCCACATTTTATATTTTCAAACGACTTTGCATGCAGTTTTTTATATTATAATGAAAATTAAAAACATAAAAAAGAAAGTCAAATAAATTTAAAATTATTTAATTATTCACGATTTTAACCATAGATTATAACATAGATATGAAGATCCGTTGTCAGAAACCTAAGTCGGTTGTCAAAAAAACCTAAGTCTAAGAATGTATTAGTAAAAAATTGTATTGAAAACAAAAACAATTGTAGTACGTGTGCCTTTTTTGAGTAATTTTTTTCAATTGAGTTTTTTTAAGCTTCATATCTATGTAATAATCTATGATTTTAACTATTTAAATTCCTGATTAATTGATTAATCATAAATATATTTAATCAAATTGTTGAATAAATCAAATAATTAATTAATTTGAAATTTGATTTTTACGTCACGTTACGGTCTTTTGCATTTTAATATGTATATATATAATATGTATATATATTTTTATCTATAAGGTAATTCATTACAATCAATCTTGGATGTTGAAATAAAAAGATACCAGTACCTATGCCACTGAATTACCTCTTATTAAAAACTATGATGAACCATATCCCATAGACGGACATCTCCTGATAACGGACAAAATCACCGCCTAAGGAAGCTTTCGCTGTATATGTAATTTCCTATAGTAGCTTCTTGGCTTGAGATTAATGTTGAATTTTTATTATACAAAAAGATTGAGTGAATGCGTCCATAATATGGATGAAAAAATAATTCATATAACCATCGACGATTTATGATGAACACGCTAAAGTTGTTACTGACTCCGGAGAGAAATGAAATGTATTCTACAGCGTAACGTGTGATAATCTTGAAGACATGTGTCGTTATTCCTCTTCCTTTTTAAAGTGAATAACAAATTGCAAGACTCTTGAGATTTTGCTACATACTAATATACAGTGGCTCACAGCTTAAATTATACAATTTTATTTTTAAAGCTCCATGACAAAGTAACAGACTGAAATTAAAATTAAAATATGGTATCATAAGAAAGAGGAAGATTTCTAGTTTAATATAGAACCATTATTTAGTGTTAAAGTTTACCTTTAAGAAAATTAAAGATATGAAAACAAAATTTTATTTTAATGTTTTTATGTTAATTTTTTAATAAAAAATTATCAAAAGTTAAGTTTTGCGTGAAGCTGCCACAAAGGAGATATTCCTTGCTTCTAAAAAAAAAACATTGCCCATAAAAATAACATTTTGTGGAGGAATAATAAATTTACATTTTTGGCGATTATTTAATAAATCCTACATAAATAAAAATTAATGCAATATTTTAATAGGAACACTTTTTAGCATATGCAGTTTGGACTTTGCATTGGTATTAAATTTTTACTGGTGATTTGAAATTGGGTTAGCACAATGATTATTTTGAATATTCAAAATCATTTTTTTCCTTTGTGGTAGATATATCCAGAAACCTTAAAAGTTAAATTGTAAAACCCATATGTGGTTACAGTTTAATTCGAGTGTCTGATAGGTTTTTAAACAATAAGGTACATCGCTTCATTACAAGTTCCATCACAAATTACAAAATATATTTTAAGTTTTAAACTTAAAATTCTGTGTTTGAAAGCAACAGAATAAAAAATTTTAGGATTTACAGAATTTCTATACTTTTCTTAACCTCTGCCCCAATATATATTCTTTAAAATGTATTATTTATTTTATTTTTCTTTCTACAATATAGTTTTTATTTTTTACCCATATGATTCTAATTCTTTTGTAACAGTTTTAATCAAATTCAATTTTAAAACGAGTAGCAAAATTTGTTCGATTTGAAAATGATAAAATTATGTCAATTTCGTTTTTATCACAACCATGCATTTACTTTCAGTTTGTTTATGTTGTTGAACATTTTTTAATTTTAATATTTTTATTTTGAAGTTTTTTCCAAATGTTTATGTTTTTTATTTTATTAGAAACACAATTTTTGGAAATTTAGATATCACAATAATATCGTTTTCAGCAATACGATATGATATTATAATCGGCACATAAGATGATATCGTTTTCGTTATCATATCGTTCTATGGTTTATTGGGAAATAAATATTCCAATAAATTTGTAATACGACTACACTTACGAATGTTATGTATGGGTTTTGTGACTCCAGAATCCGGCAGTGATACGCCATGAAGACGAGTACAATAATCCAGTATTTGCAATGTATGGCAAAAGTTTTAACGCAACATTGTTTGAATTCCGAATGTCAGTTTTGGTGCTGAGATCCGTAGGTTGTGCAGTCACGATTGTATAAATGTTTCTTCCGTACATCATCAATGCCTTTTATTGTCTAACCGATTTTCATGAAAAAAACTCATAATGATTTCTTGTACCATAGAAGCATATATTTTAACCATTTAAAGTGACCATTTTAAAATGGTTTGTAACCAATACTCCTTTATATAGCACTCACAGTGCTATATAAGTGCGTGGAACCTGCATGGAAGTACTTTTCCAAAAAGAAGTACTGGCTGTGAGCCACTGTATGTTGTTCAAAAAATAAATTTCGTTTTCTAAAAAAAGAAGTCAAAGCATCATCAAAACAATAAAACATCTCGAAATCTGGAAAAATAGAACATAAAAATCATTGATTTCGGAACAATTTGTATTACAAAAAATATAAAAGGCTTATAGTCGATACAATACCTATTTTATTATTCATTTTATTCTTTAAATATGTTTAAATTTAATTTTTATAAAAAGAAATTCATTTAAATTATGTTGTTTTTCAAGTTTTTGACATTTGTATTTACTATTTTCTGAAGCAGCAGAATCTCTGCTGACTGTGTCACAGCATCGACGACGTTGTACTTGCCTTCATACACTCATCATACACGATTTACATTTAAATCAAATGGTATGATGAGTTGCACAAACCTGGCTAATTAATGTTGTCATACACGACTCATAAGCTCCCGTGTTAACTTGTATGATGATATGATGATCATACATAAGTGCAGCGCAGCTTCATCCATCAAAAAATTCAGCAAATATCGTTGCCATTTGGAAAGCAAATTTGCCGCAGAAATTCATGAGTCAACAGCAATGCAAAAAATGTCGCCGACATTATAAGGAAATTTATGAAAAAAAAAAATTTTAAATTAATATTAAAATTTAAAATTTCAAGAATATCATGAATTTACTAAAGGTTTTATATTAAATTCATTAAGCTTGACCGAAATCAGCGGCTGTAATTGAGTCGCGTTTTAACCGAAATTTTATCGGCGGCGGCGGCTCTTCAAAAACCTCCGGCGGCTCGACTCAGCCGGCTTACCGCCGATCGGCGCAGTTCTCTGCCTGGCGCACAGCTGATTTTGAGCCGCCGCCGACAATTTTTAGGAAAGCTGCCGCAGTCATTAAAATTGTTCGGCGCAGGTCTCTGTAGTCAACACAAAAAAAAATACATTTAACAAAATCAGAAAAGTAAAAGGAAAAAAAAAAAAACAACATTTTAATCCAATTAGAAATTTGTATAAATTTTTACTGCAGTTCTTTAAACAAAACAATTGAATACAGATGGTTTAATAAGAATTGAAGAAATTTAAAAAAAATCAAACAAAACAAAAAGTACCTGATAAGGCAACGAATGCTGTAACCTCCATCAATTATCTCTTAAAAATCGAATACTAATTAAAGTAAGTAAGCAAGCCAAAACATAATAGCAATAACAACAATACGAAAAGCTTAAATAAAAACAAGTTTAATACGTAAATAAATTAAATTAGCTTCCGAATAAATAGATCCATTACTTGTGATTTTATTTTAGAACGTGACAAAGACAATACATAATTGTTGACTAATATAGTATCAAAAACCAGAATCTATTTTTTCCAACTATGGTGAATGTTTCCGTTGTAGCAGAATTATGCATTTATATATTAACCTGGAATGTAGGAACTCATCATCCTGGTGACATTTCGCTTAGCGATATGTTGTCGTTGAATGGTACAACCAAATGCCCTGATAATAAATTACCTGATATATATGTTATAGGCTTCCAAGAGGTGAATAGCAAACCAAAAAATCAATTTATAAATATATTTCAAGATGATCAGTGGACACTGAAGTTGAGAGACCATCTGAGCGAACATGATTTTATTAAGCTAGAAACTGAACAAATGCAGGGTTTATTGATTAATGTATGGTCTCGTCCCGAACATGTCTCCCATATGCAGGATATTGAAACGGAAAAAACTAAAACCGGCCTGGGTGGTTTGTGGGGTAATAAGGGAGCTGTTAGTGTACGTATGAGTCTCTACGGTACTGGAGTAACATTTATTGTAGCCCATTTAGCAGCCCACGATGAAGAACTAAAGGAACGTGTTGTAGACTACAATCAAATTGTTGATAATCATCATTACAAAGCCAAAAGATATCGTACCATATTTGATCATGATGTTGTATTCTGGTTTGGTGATTTAAATTTCCGTTTAAATGGTCATGATTCGGCTTGGGATGTTCGTGGTGAAGTGGAATCAAATCGTTTAGATAGTCTTTTTACACGCGATCAACTGTCTATGGTTAGAGAAGCTGGCAATGCTTTTGCTTTAATGGAAGAACAACAACCCACTTTTCCACCCACCTTTAAGTTTATCGAAGGTACTTCCGAATATGATCTAAAACGTAGACCTGCCTGGTGTGATCGTATTTTATATAGAGTTGTTAAGGATAAATATCCCGATATAGAATTAGAATTACAACAATTATCTTATAAATCTCATCCTCAATATACTTTATCTGATCATAAGCCAGTAACCGCGGAATTTTTATATACCATTAAAGCCACCACACATACTACAGAAGATATTTATGCCATGACTCATGGAGGCAGCAGTGAAACTCCTCTATCAAGTGTAATTATCATAATGTTTTCTTTATACTTAACACTATTTTAATAGAATTATTTTTTTTTTTTTTTGTTCTCTTGTTTTTTTGTTCGATTAACACATTTGGCTTTCCTCTACTTAACTTTGTTGATTGGCTTTCCTATTTTTGTAAGTAGTTTTATTAGAAAAAAAAAAAAAAAATAACATTAATACATAGGAGTTTTTAAATACTAAGTTATTAAGCATACTCCGAATTTGTCTCGAATATGTGGAATACTTTTTTTACAATCGAAAAATTTCCTATGAAATTTAGTAGAAATATGCTAATAGCTTAGTGTTGATTAACAACATGGCCATCATTATTCCTTAATATGTTATATCAAATAATGTTTGCTTTATTTTTCTAACCCTTAAATGTGTTTATTACGAAGAAAAGACATAAACATTATTACAATTTGAAGATAATTTTAAGTTTTAAATACGTATTGAAACTTTTATTTTCATAATTTTAAATTTATTACGTAAAATACTCCTTGTATTGTACAAAATAATACTTTTGGTTTGAAATTTTCAACATTTCTAATTGCATTTTAGTAATACATTTATTTTTTATTATATTTCAAATATTTACCTACAAAATTAGATAAATTAGCTAAATATTTAATAATCTATATGTTAAAGACAATATTACATGATGAAAATTTCATTTCATGGCAAATTGTTCAATAGCTTTGTTAGATTTACAGATTTCAGTCAGAAAAACAAAAATATTTATGGAAATTTTGAGTACAGGAACACTTTCCTATAAATTTTGTTTAAGGTTTTGACAGTTAAAAAATTAATCAATTAAAGGCTTTTTTATTGATATTCGATGTGCTTTTTCTAAATTAATTGGTACAAAATCGAGTTTTTTCTGCATTTTTGTGAAAAATTTGTTTTAGTAAAATTTAATTTTTGATGAAAAAACGTATTTAAAAAATCTGATTTTTAATAAAAAATTTAATTTTATTTAAAATTTTAAAATTTCTAGTGAATAAATAAAATCTTTATTAACAAAAATTTTTAAAATTTTTAGTAAAGTTATTTTTTTAAGAAAAATCAATTTTTTATGAAAAATTTAATTTTTATAAAAAATTGAATTTTTAGTGAAAAAATTTAATTTTGAGTAAAAAAATTAATTTTTAGGGAAAAATTTAATATTTAGTAAAAAATAAAATTTTTAATGAAAACTCGAATTTTTAGTAAAAGTTGGTTTAGTGAAAAATCTAAAAAAATAAATAGTAAAATAGTAAAAAAAATCGACTATTTTAGTGAAAAATCGAATTTGAATGAAAAATTAAATTTTAGTAAAAAAAACTGAATTTATAGTAAAAACTCGAATTTTTAGTGAAAAATTGGAATTTTGAATTTTTGGTGAAAAATTAAAAATAAAAAATAATAATACATTTTTAGTGAAAATCGGAAATTTCGACTTATCGTGAAAATATAGATTTCTGGTGAAAAATTTAAAAAAAAAAATCGTATTTTTAGTGAAAAAATTAAAATTTTAGTAAAAACACGATTTTTAATAAAAAATAGGATTTTTAATTAAATTTTTAGTGAAAAATAAGTTTTTGATTAAATTTGTTATTCCTTAAATATTAATTCTAAATTAAGAAATATATACTAGTTTTTCATTCCATAATACCATTCCCTAAACATAATTCTATAACTTCATTCAAAGGCTTTTTTTCAAGGTTGGAAACCGAAACGAATCGGTATTCAATTTATTTTTATTTCGGTAACGGTATCGATAATGGTATTTTAAATTATATCAGTATCGGTATACCGGTACCGAAACTAAAATACCGGTAAATACCGTGATTATTAAAAAACTAGTAAAAACTTAAAAAAGTTAAATTTTTAAATAATTTTTATTTGAATTTCGCAAAAAAAAAAAAAAAAAAATATTAAATTACATATTTGTATATGAGTATTTTTCGTTAGGGAACTTAACACGATTTTAACATATGCTTATTTTATGGCAACATTTAGGATTATTAAACTCGACTTTTTAATGACAAATTGGTATAATTTTTTGCAGTACTGTAAAGTAAAAAATTTGGACAAAAGTTGTAATTACCACAGACAAAAATCGTTCAATTAATTTTAGAAACATTTAAAAAAAAGCTAATTTTATTCTACAAATTGCAAAATGTAAAATTACATAAAGGCTAAAAATCCGTGTAGTAGCAGAAAAAATAAAAAAAAAAATATTTTTTTTATTTTATCACAAGTTAACGTTACTAAAATATGCAAAATGCGTTTCGGATATCGAAGGAATACTCGTACAAGAAAATACTAATTATGTCCATAACTCCCAATTATCCCATTTACTCAATAAAAATTTTTAAAGTTGCAGGATCAAAATGACGCGCCATAATCATGATTAAATGAGAGTGAGAAATTTAAATGTAATTCAAACTTTGAAGTCGCTCAGAAGAAAATTTTCCCGGACTTTTCGAGTTCCCGGGATTTTACTTAAGAATATGAGTTCAAATAGTATAAAATTGAAAATAACCAGAGTATCGCATATTTAAATGTACATAAATTATGGAATAATGTTCTCAAAAAATATCAATTGGAACATGATGTTATATGGTCTGACATCTTTTTCCAAATTCCTAGAGATTAATTTAGGATGTTGTCCATACCTATGACCAATTTATATCGTATATTTTAGATGCTTACAAGATCCTTTCAATGGGTTTAAGTTTTTTTCTTACTTGCTGATTATTAGTGCTGACATGATATTTATTTGAATTCATACTTTAGATTCATCGTTTACAAGTAATTTAAAGAATAATGAAATTATATAAATAGTTGGATAGGTGGATTTAGCATATTATATTATATTCGTTAAAAAATTCGAAAATATATAATCGTTTGTTAAAATTCATGCAGTTTCAAATAGTTAACTAAGAACCTATCATTAATTTCAACAGTACGTTTATGGGCGTCATATGATAATTAATTGAGAGCATATCGAAAGTTGAAATGCCCTTTTTTTGTGTTCGCATTAAGGCTTTTTATCAAAGTGTAGTCGCACTAGGTTTAATGGATTTAAACATCTTTAAAAATATACATATTTATTTCAAACGATATAACCAAGAAACAAACAATAAAAGTCCTCTTAAAAAAAATTATTTCGTGAAATAAACTCTTATTACAAAAATAAATTTATCTTTCTTATTTTTTCAAGTAAATTATATGAGAAATTATTCTTACATTACCATATTATGTTGAAAAAAATATATTTTTAAAATACCGAAACTAAATTACCGGTATATACCGGTACAGAGGGAAACGGTATTTGAATACCGGTATTTTTAACAAAATAATAATTTCGGTATCAGTTACGGTAACCAACTTTAAACGGTATTTTATCGGTATTTATAATGGTTTCGGTTTCCAACCTTGCTTTTTTTGTTTGAATAGAATTAATTCTTTATTGAATTAATTCATAAAGAATTCATTCACCTTTTTTTGTTTTTTCTTAAAAAAATTAATAAAAAAATATGTATTTTCTAATGCTAATTTGTAATAGATTGGAATAGAAGAAAATTTTAATATATATTAAATATATATTTTAGCTTCAATTGTATAATTGATGAATGAATTGTTTAAGGAATTATTACTTTATAGAATTAATTCATATGAAGTACAAAGAATTTAAGTCTATGAATTAAATTAATATGAATGGTTTGAAAGAATGACTAGAATAATAAATTAAATTCGATTTTAAAAACTGAATAAAAAATATTTAGCTTTTCTAACTTTTGAACTCATATAATATACCTTCTGAATTTGGTAAATATAAAAATTGCCATTTTTATTAATTGTGATTCTATACTTAATACCGCTATTTCTTTAAATGTTTCTGCGTATTTTGTTACCAAATATGTAGAAATAAAAATTCAAATTTATTTCTTTAAACAATTATATTTTATATGAGCCATTTATTTTGATAGTGGACTTAGTCTCTTCATCATATAAATCTAGTTAATATTTTACTTAATAGTTTTACAAAAGTTTTTCTCTATATTTTTTTCAGAATGTTTTGCAAGTTTTTATATATTTATATAAAATATTTTACAATTATTACGTAAAAACCTAAATATTTTAATACCTAAAATCTGTGTTTTGATAAATGGACTTAGGCCACTTTCAATAAGCTTTAATTTCAATCTACATACTCTTAACTTATGTACATCCAAATTTAGTATACATGTATACAAAATATACATACATATGTTATATCTTGTTATCAAAAGCCTAATGACAAGTTATTGAAAAATCTTTTACTTATTTTGGTCACGTTTAATTAAAATTCAAAGAAGAAATAAAATAACTCAACATTGAATTTAAATAAGAAAAATATTACCTCTTAATTGGTGAATTTTTTTTAGGTAATTCTATTTACAGTTTATGTAAATATATACATCTAAAATCAATTTTTATTTACTAGAATTTAGCATTAAATAAGACACAGTACAAAATAGTTTAAAGTGTCTTCAAATTGTAAACATTTACTACAAAAACTGCTTATAACACATTTAAGGGTTATTTTTAGTTTAAAATATGTGGTCATTAGCTAACATTTAAATCTCCTACTATTTCTTTTATTTTCTTTTTGTTTATAACCTTCTACTATATTAATCTAAACATTTATTTTATCTTTCTCTTATTAACAAGTACTAAACTCCAATCGTTTTTTATTCTCTTAATTTTTTACTAATTCATATATTAATTTCATTTCTTTATTCCCTCCAAAAATAAATTTATAATCTCAATAATCTTCATATAGTGTTACATTTGTACTAATGATTTACTAACCTACCTCATAAAATGTTATAGACGTCCTTAAGTTTTAAATTAAATTTTTTTATTTTCGTTTAGTATTTTAAAATTGTTTGTAAAAGAATTTAAAATCATATCAATTTGAAAATGTTTATTGTAATTTTAGAAATTGTGATTTAAGTAAGCAATATACACTCATAAATTCACATATATATTTAATTATATATCTAAATAATACATATATACAAAATTTGATTCTCAATATATCTCTTTAAACAAATTTAACAAAAAAGTGGTTTTTATTTGAAAATCATCATTAGAAGCAGTAATAAAATATAATACATACACACCTGTTCAAAATAATAGATACACCTAACTTCGCTTTATTAAAGGAATAAAAACCCTAATTTTCGTTCATTAAAGAATGAAAGATCAGTTCATACATATTTTAGTTGATTAGGAAAGTAAAAAGAAAGCTAAACAAGTGATAAATTATATTATATTAGACGTTAATTTTGTAATTACATTACTATGTAAGCAATTTTGGTGCTCATAATAATAGATAGACTTAAAAGAAAAATACATAAATTAAAAACTAGTCAATTTTTTATCAAAAATTATTAGATAAAGTTAAGGAAGGACTAATATTCCTTACATCAATCTTTATTTTGGCCAACTTTCTGCATTCGTCTGGACATACTAGACAACAACATCTGACATATTTCTAATGAAGTCCTGTACCATATTTTTTATGTTTTACCCTATAGTTCATCTCAATTTTTGACAAATTCATTCTACAGTCTTTTCTTCGAATCATTTAACAAGTCATCTAAAAGATTTAGATCCGTTGATGGATCTGGGCGGGTCAAAATATTGATGTTATTCTGGGAGAACCCACCTTAACTAACCTAGAACTTTGTTTGAGACCATTATCTTGCTTAAATATCCGAAGTAAATAACATTTCTCTTCGGTATATGGAAGCAAATCAATTTCCAACATATCCCTGTACCCATAGGAATTCATATAATAAATGCGATAAATAGGACCAACACATTACCAATCAATCCATAACAAGAATTCCCAAACCTTTGTATTCTAACCTTACTCTTAAACAGTCATCTTTGTAAATTTAACGCAGATTTTTTTTCCTTTAGGGCGGCGGATACTTCTCTGATAATCGTTTCCAATCAAACTAGCTTTCGTTTCAACCGAAAATAATATGTCTCTCCATTTTTTCCGCGTTTTCATTCGGACTAAAGTGAATGTATTTTAACAAGTTTTAACAGTATCTTAAAATTTAGTATACTCATTGATGGAGATATCTTCCTAATCCCTATTTGCCATTACAAGCAACGACTTTCCTGTTTTCTCTTGTTTTTAACCATTTTTCTCTCTTATTTGGTTCAATTATTGTTTTCTTTATAATATTTTCAACCTAAATGCAACTTTTCTTATCATATTATATAAAAACAATAAAAAAATGACAATAGGATTCGATTTAATATAAAAAAATACAAACTAACTAGCTGTATCTATTATTATGATCAAAAATTTTTGGCATTTAAATTGAAAACGTATATGTAAATCAATTTGCATGCTTATACTTGCCATATTTTTCGTTAAAGTGGTATGCCAGAACAAATTGATTGCAAATAATAAAAAATCCGAAGTGTTTCTGAAGAATTTTTCAAAGTTATCGTCACTTTAGTATCATCCTATAAGGTGTATCTATTATTTTGAGCAGATGTGTATATATAATATTTACAAAAAACAAGAAATTCACAAAATTTTACAATTTATTTGTTTGATTTTAACGTCGTTGTATTAAAATTATCAAAGTCCAATGATTATTATCGAATCATTAACACTTGAAGCTTATTTTAAAAACAATTATATAGCCGTTTATTATTAAAGATTGTTTTTACACCTTATACTAGATTTGCGGTTGTTTGATTAAGAAAAGCATTTTTTTCTGAATATTGTTTTCTAAACTTTTTATTGCGTGTAAATATATAAAAATATCCAATAAAGCGCTAAATTTCTAAAAAGTTGTAAATTTTTAAAAAAGTGTTTTTTTTAAGTGAAAATTTTCAAAACATATTAGTGGTTTTCATACAATCAAATAAATGCCGCGTAAACGACTTCGTTAACTTTTATTTTTAAATAATCAAATTTGAAAATCAATCAAGTAATTTTTTTTTTTCAAATTTCTTTGAATGTTTTCTTTTGAAAAATTTGAAATGTTTTTATAATTGACAAATTTCCTGAAGCAAATTAAAATATCCCAGCAAAAACTTTGGTTGCCATGTAATGAGTTAAGAAGCTAATATAATGGCTCTCCAGTACTTACACATTAGCTGAATAACTCATTATTTCAACACGGTGATGACATTAGAGGCAACTAATTACCCTATACATTACTTAGATGTCATTACAATAACTAATTACTTCCAAGCTGTTAAAGAGCGCATTGATTTTAAAGCATTACTGAAGTCATGATAAGTAATAACAATAGGAACTAGTTATATTTTAGGTTATAAATATGTAATGAAATGTCAGGATATAAAATATTTTTTTGTAGTTGTAAAAAGATTTTTTAAATTTTAATTTAAAAAACTTAACAACAACATTAATATTTTTAAAAATCTGATCATAAATAATTATTTACATTCGGGTTATAAATAATTAGTTACTAAATAACTTCTGTGTAATGCAGATAGTATGTTGTTGTCATTACAAAGTAACTACATCCGTAACTACATGTCATTACCAAGTTTTTGCTGGGATACAGGATAAATTAGCAAGGGGCGTTCATGTAACAGGTGAGTAAGTTGTATAAATTTACGAACTGCGTAAATTTATTTATTTCTCGAAAAATATTATTCATTTGCAAAAAATATTGAAATAAAATAAATAAATCATAAAATTATTTTTACCAAAACTAAAAGTGTTATCTAAAATAATACAAAAAAGACAATAATACAAAATTGACAGAAAGAACCTACTGATTCTCCAAAAAGTATCAATTTTTAAGCAAATTAAAAAAAAAAACAGTTTTAATTTGTCAAAAGTAAATAAATAAATAAATAAATATATGACTAAAGAAACAAATTTAATATAAAATAATACAAAAGAGAGAATAATACAAAATTGTCAGAAAGTACCTTATCAAAAAAGTACCGATTTTGAAGCAACTTTTAAGAAAGGTTCAAATTTAAAAGAGTGAAAATTAAAAAAAAAAATACTGTTTCAATTTGCAAAAATAAATAAATAAATAAATAATGAAAAAATGTAAACTAAAATAATACAAAAGAGAGAATAAAACAAAATTGTCAGAATGTACCTCCTAATTCTCCAAAAAGTACCAATTTTGAAGCAAATTTTAAAAAATTCATTTGTCATTCCATTTAAAACCAACCAGCTGATTTTCTCACCACTTTCGAATTTGATAATATTTTTTATTATGCTCGTAAAAACTAACCTCCTGTTTTTATAAAACGAACGAAAAATTCGTTTCGTCAAAATGTATGGAAAACAACAAATAAATTTCAAATTTATTTGTTGTTTTCTATATAAATTGTCGAAACGAATTTTTCGTTCGTTTTATAAAAACAGGGGGTTAGACTAATTCAAAATTTCAAATGATTTCATCAAGTGGTTCGATTGAATGTGTAAAATAGCTATATTAGTGTATAAAGTTGTATATATAAAATTACAAATACCTTTCAAACTCTATTTATGATATAAGGTCCATACCTCGCGATTTTTAGTTCGCTGGTAAATATCTCGAAAAATGGTATTTTTATTACAACAAATGTCATAAATACGAAATATTTATTTCAATTTGTATTGTTTTATTTACAATAAAACAGAAAAATCGCTAACTGCTTCCAAAAATCATCCGAATTTGTTAAAATTTGACAAGAATATTAAAATTGACGCTGATAACGCAAATAACGTTTTAGCTTGATTTCCGCGTTAGTTCCCGATAGTATAGCATCTCAAAAATAAGATAAATTGTCTTTTTAAAAATACGAATATCTTCCAAAATATTTACGTTCATTGAGGTGAATAGTTAAAGGTAATAAAATTACCTTTAAAATAATACCTGGAACATGTTTTTACGATAATTCGCGAATAAAATTTAGCAGTCGCGTATCTCCAAAAATGGTATTTTTAAATTCGTGAAAAAAATGTATAGAGGATGGAGCCATTCTGTATGTTCTCTGTAAGTATCGTGCTGGGACTCTCAATAGTTTCTGAGTTATTGAAAAAAGTCGTACCGAATAAAGTGAACAAATTCATGCTTGAAATTAGTTTCAAAATATTTTTTTTTTTTTTTTTTGTTTCACACTGCGTTATATTTTTTGTAATAAGTCAATAACCATTGAGAGTCAAAGAATTAGTCTTAGTTTGTAATTTTTCGTGTTGGTTTTAAATGGAATGACGCATAGCTCTTGTTAATCTCTACAAAAAATACGCTCACATGCGCAGGTTATCTCTATTCATTTAAGAGATCTTTAGGCCAAAATAAACCCGAAAATTTGTTAATTTTCCAAATTTTTTTTATACCTTTCACCACAGGTGTAAACGGTATATATAAGTTTATCTGTTTGTAATTTCCAACATTTTCATCGGAGAGCATAAAAAGTTGATTTTTCTGGATCTTTGTAAGAAATTATGACGACAGGACCATGTCCGTCAGTCCGTGTGTCGGTTGAAGTGGCGTTATATATATATTAAACGATCGGAAATCCTTTTGAGAATTTTACTATTGAAATTCAGCTAGATCGGTTTATAAATGACGGAGATATGCTTAAAAAAGTGGGTTTTAAACCCGGTTTTCGAGTTTCTGAAGCCTCTGTTTTTGCAAAGAAGGTTCGGAAATTTTTTATGAATTTTTGTACTGAAAAAATGAAATAATTCGGTTCAATATTAACTGAAATATCGGGCAAAACGTAATTTTAATTTTTTTAATTTGGTTTTTTTAATCAACCAAATTCGTTCATAGACAACCAAGTTATGGGCCAAAAACTAAAAAAATTTTAATAATATAAATACACAAGCAAACATGTATATTAAGCATTGTAATGACTTGCTATGAATATTTAATTTTTTTTTCGTATTAAAATTTTTGCAATTTAGAAAAAAATGTAGATTTATAAATGTGAAATTATGAAAACATACTTTAAGTCGAAAATTTTATTATTTGTCGGTAAGATGGTGAAGGGTATAAAAAATTCGGCATAGGCAAATATAGCCTCGATCTCGTATTAAATTTGTTTGTAAAGTTCTCAAATCGAAACACTGGGCTCAAAAAAATATGGGAAATTCTTCAATATCGTTTACTTTTGATGTTCAAAAAAATGTCGAAAAATTTTAAATGGCACATCAACGATATTTAGTACCAATATTCCTTAGCTCTAGTGGAACACAGATCTGTTCGCGTGAATGACTTTTACCGAACGGCATCAAGTTATGGCGGTTTAAGATAAAAATTTATAAAAAAAATTGCCAAAATTCCATTTATAGTCCTAAATCAAAAATTATTGCATTTATGTATTCTACAATGCAGTATCTAAAATACAAATTAAAAATATCATGATAAGTTAAGTATGCTTGGATATATTAGCCATTTAATAATTATTAAACCTTCTTATAAAATTTGCAATATTCAGTTTTTAATGATGTAGTCTTTTTCATATTCATCCATTTATTGCAAAATTCATATTTTTTTTAAATAAGTCATAAGACAATGTTATTTATATACATTTTTTAATTGCACTTAGTCAAATCTCTAAAGTTGCATGAAATGAAAAATCGTACTTTTTTTCGAACGCCATATTTTGATATATGATATTAAAGCAGCTACAGAATGACATATATCATCGCCAATTTTGATTAGCGCCTTGGATGTGCTTCGACGATTAATGTTAAACTAAAAACATCGCGTTCTTAGCCCATGAAAACCTTTGATGAATATTTTTAGTGAAATTATATTAAGTAAAACTTTACACAGGAATTTATTTAAGTTTAAAATTGATTTATAACACCAATATCCGCTATAACAAAATATGCAAAATTGCTGAATTCTTTAAAATAAAAAAGAAATAAAAAAACTTGTTAGTTTCACACTTTTTTGGAATTTTTGACTTTGGGTGCTTGATTTTGGAACCGTTTCAGGTCTTGATTTTTTTTTTTTTTTGTGTTACACAATTAAGTGTTGTTAACATAATTGCATCAAAAGTTGTTTAAAAAAGTCAGAATTTAAAAAAATATTTGAGGTTGAAGTCGGTTTCATAAAGGCAAACGTAAAAAGAGAATTGCATATATATGTTTATTAAATACCTCCATATGATGGGAAAGAGGTAAATTTTTAAAAGATATTTTTCCCGGATTGAAAATTTGGGCATTTTTGTACAAAAAAGTGGGAGTCTTTTTAATTCTTTAATTTTAGGACAAGTTTATCTACATTATGTCAAAATTTCAATAATTTAATTTCAATTTGTTTTGAAGCAAAAAAGTGCTTCAAATCTTAAAGATCCTTTTTTTGGCTCAACTCTGGACATGTCAAATTTTATTCAGTTATGATTAATGGATAACAAGTTACAGAATTATTAAAAAAAAAAACGTTTTGGAACCACTGTGCGATGCTTCATCTTGTAAATGTTTAGTAAGAGAAAAAAAAAAAAAAAACATTTAACTAAATTCAATAAAATGTTAAATTTGTTTTATTATAAGTAAAAATTTTTTCTTAACTAAAAAAGGGAATTAAGCATTATTTTATTTAAAGGTTACATTAAAGATTTTGCCACTCTGACCGTTGCTTATGTTGATGAGTATATAAGATTCGGTACACCCGAACATAGCACTCTAACTTGAAAAGTATATATGTACATATATAAATTTATAAAACAAAAAGCGATTCGCCTCATATTTGCAAAGGCAGAGCAAAACAATAATTTTAATAATTGTTTTATTTGCAGATAATGTTCTTAAAAGTAAAATCTACTTACGTAGATTGAAAAGAAAAAATATTTAATTGTATGTACTAATTACATATAAAAAGTACACATTTATGAATTTTGTTTTGGCGTATTAAACATTCAAACATGAACGCCTTTTTATAATTGTAAATTCTGTGAAATAATAATGCAACAAGGTTTAATTTGTGTGGATCAAGATTATTATATATTTTTTTATATTAAATTCAATAAATATTTACACTCAATTAACTGTTGCTAGGTTTGATGTTATACCAAAATATCTTTAATCTTTAAATAAATACTGCTATTATATTTTTTTTTTCATATTTTTGTAATTTTGTTAATTTAAAATATTAGATACATATGAATATACAAGCATGCATGCATCGTTTTTATTTCATTATTATTATTATTTTTTTTTTCACACCCATTAAGTTCAAAATATTTTTGTTAGTTTGCGAAAAATCCCCTTTAAATATAATAAACACACTAACTAAATAAATAATCAAATTGATTTGTTATAAATAACAAAAGACCATAAGAAACAACTCAAAAGAATAAGGTACTCAATACCATTTAGCCAATTTTATCAATTTTTGTATAGATTAAATATTGAAGAAGAGTTAAAAGCAAAATAAGAAATACAAATAAACTCAATGACCGACCACCTGTATGATAATGTACGTTAAGGGGAATTTTATTAGAAAATAAAGAAAGAAAAAATAGTATTATTGATTGTTTTTTTAATAACCTTTGATTTAAAAGTGAGTTTTATATTTATATATAAATAAAAAACTAGAGCTACATATTTATGTGTACTTTTTTAAGAAAAGCTATATTTTAAAAAAAGTTTGTATAACTTTTTTACTGTTTACGTTTACTTTCGTTTATTAAGACCCTGGTGTTTTATTATAGGAAAAATATCAAATCCTCTATGTATAATACAAATCTTATCGGTCAAAAACTTTGTGCAGTTTAACAAAATGTTTTTGAATGTCTGAACAATAACTTTATCGATTTTCGAAAAATGGATGAAAGTTTATAATTTAAAGTGATTTCCCTGCAGCTACAATATTAACACACATATTGTTGTTATACCCTAAATTATTAATTTAAATATTTTGTATATTTTAGTCTAAACAGCATTTTTTGTGCTTAGCAGTGTATTTTGTCATAAATTGAAATATTTTTTTTATTATTTTAATTTAAGGGCAGTATTTTGCATATATTATATTACAGAGCATAATTTGCATAATTTGGACCCAATGTAATTTTTATATAATTTGGCGTTAGTTAAATTTTCGTTTTACTGTCACATACATAAGTTTTTAAAATTTTAATCCCTAATAATTTTCATCCTATAAATTTTTAGAACTTTTGTAATTTCCTAAGAGCTAAAGGAAAATATTTGTTAACAATTGCTTATAAAAATCAAGTTATTTTTAAAATGAATAATTGATTATTTAAAATTTAGCCCAAAAAAAAATTAATAAGGGTTTTCATTTAACCGGATAAATTTACACAATTTGTAAATTTCTGCGTTTTACTTACATTTTACATGAACGCCCCTGGTAAACTACTTCGTATTATTTTATTAATTTTGCAGAAATTTTGGCAAATAATATAAGTTTCCAAATTCTGTTTTTGTTGTTCTTCGTTTTTTTTTTTTATTTATTTGAATATAAAAAAATTTTAAAATAATAAAATTTTCTTCTTTCAAATTTGACTTTTCAAATATCAAAGTTTACGAACTCATTTACATATTGAAGTTAAAGAGTAAATATTTTTTAATTGTGTAAATAATTTTTCGAACAAACTTTTTTACGAGCTCGTATATTTAAACAGCTTATGAGCTTTACGAGGAATTTAATTGGTTGCATGAAAACCACTAATATTTTATGAGCATATATTTTTTTTTTTTTAATTTTAAAGTTATATATGTATTTTTCAATTTTAAGAGAAATTTTTAGGCGCATAAAAAACCTATTTAAACATACAGTTAGGGGCAAAACTATTTGTACACCTCATATATTTCGTATACCTTCACGCACATTTTCAACAGATCCGCTGTTTTTATACTTGCTTACAATGTATTGTACTGTGGAATGTTGCAAATTTACTAAATTACTTATATTCCGGAGAGATTTTCCTTTTTTATGTTCATCAATAATTAAATTTTTAATATCCAAACTCAATTCTTTTCGCTTTCCCATTTTTGATGTGCTTATTATTCAAAACGTTAAAACCAACTTCTTATTTTGTAAAATAAAACTCGATTAACGAAGAAAATATAACGGTATTTAAAAAAATCATCATACAAGAGTCAAACGTACAAATAATTGTACAAAGTACTGATGTACAAATACTTTTGTCCCAAAGATTTTTACTTAAATTGTACTTTTTTTTAACAATGTGTTATATATTAATTTATTTTTTATCAAATAATTCAATAAAAATGGACCTGAATTAAAACTACATATAATAATTTTTTATTCTTTATAAATTATTGAAGATATACGAAATGCATGGGTGTACAAATAGTTTTGTCCCTAACTGTATTTTTCGTTGGCCTTGTAATGGCTCATTCAATTCAAAATTTCGAATTTGATCTAAGTTTTTCTTTAAGAATAAATATATTTGTATATAAATTTTAATACTACGAGTATTTTCTTTAGAATAAAATGAGATATATATTTGTTAAAATAAGTTATTCCAGATAAAATCGAATAAGTTCTACAGCTCTTGTCCTATTTGAAATAAATCAATTGTAAAATTATGAAAATTTTTATACCCACCATCAAAAAGATGGGGGGTATATTGATTTTGTCATTCCGTGTGTAACATTTTGAAGGAATCATCTAAGACCCCATAAAGTATATATATTCTGGGTCCTGGTTAGATTCTGAGTCGATCTAGCTATGTCCGTCCGTCTGTCTGTCTGTTGAAAGCAGGATAGCGCTCGAACGGAGCAACGTAGGGAGACGAAATTTGGCACAAATATTTGTCTTATATAAGGTTTGTTTGGGATTGAAAATGGGCAAAATCGGTTCACAACCAAAAAAGTTATGGGCTAAAGACTAGAAACACAGGGTGTCCGTTTTATACTTTTCTGATGATATTTCTGCAACAAAAGCATGTACGATTGCGAAATTTTGTACATATAGTTTGGAGATCGATATCAACTCGGAAGCCAAAAATGGGCGTGGTCCGCCCACTTTACCGCCCACCTCCCATATAAGGTGAAAATCAATGAAATTTTGTTCAAATAGTTCAAGGACTAATTCAAAATCGGAAACAAAAAATGGGCGTGACCCGCCCACTATACTGCCCACTTTACCGCCCACTTTACCTCCTTCTCTCATATAACTTAAAATGTGAAAAAGTTGATGGTGGGTATATAGATTCGGCCGGGCCGAATATTTGCGCTTGTTATTTCTATATCCTACACCGGAATAGGTAGTTTGGGTAATTAGAATCACTCTGAGTCGATTTAACGATGCACATTGGGGTAAAAGGGGTTGAAAGGTGATTAATTCAGGGAAAGCTGATATCAATATTTCAATGATCGTTTTATTTTTTTATTTATTTATTATTAGGTAAAAAAATAAATATTTAGAATTTTAAGATTTTTTTTGGCAGAATAGTCCGTCCGTCTATAAATTTGGGTTAAATAGATCGAAAATGGCGGTTAATTCAGGAAAATGTGATATCCAAATTTTTATGATCACGTTAAATTTGTTCTATTTATTAGTTATTAAAAAAATACACACAGAAAAAAGATTTGTTGGAAAACGTTACCAATTACTAAATATTATTATAAGAAGCAAAATCTCATTATAATTTAAGTGGAAAAGATTTTCTTTGTTTAGAATTTTAAATATATAATTGGAATAGAATTGAGGTTCTTGCAACTGAAAAATGTGTTAATTCAGTAGGTTTGTGTCATTACTAAATGTTACTTAACTAATTCGAAAATTACAAACAAAATAAATTCAGCATTATATGTTTTAATACTGAATATTGGTTGTAGTAAGCGACAAATTCAATTACTACATTAAAAAATCAAATTCGGTGCTATTAACCATACTCCAACATAATTGACATTTATAAAAAGTAAATAGTTATTATATATTTTTTTTTTGAAAACACAACAATATAAAACGAGAGAAGATATAGTCGGTCAAGCCCGACTATATGATACCCTACACCACTTCGATCTACATAATTTTGTTTTTACGTATATGTACACAACATACTTGTGTTAAATATTAACATAATACTTTGTATGGGATTTATGCATGTTAGTGATTTTCGGGAGAGGAGTTTGTATGGGAGCTATGGTCAGTTATGGACCGATCTTCTTGAAATTTGGCAGACGTATTTTTGCTGATATAAAACTTATTTGTACTAAATTTCATTAAAATATTCCTATTTTTAAGGCATCTGTAAGTGTTAAAACTCTATTCCGGGAGGACATTTGTATGGGGGCTAGGTGAAATAATGGGCCGATCATAACCAAATTCAATAGGCTTCGTCCTTGTATTGAAAAAAGTATATGTACCAAATTTTATAAAATTATCTTCAAAATTGCGACCTGTACTTTGCGCACAAGCTTTACATGGACAGCCAGCCAGCCAGCCAGCCGACCAGCCGACCAGACGGACGGACGGAGGGACGGACGGACATCGTTAAATCGACTCAGAAAATGATTCTGAGTCGAACGGTATACTTTAAGGTGGGGGTCGGAAGATTTTTTCTCTGCGTTACAACTTCTGCACAAACACATAATACCCCAACCACCTTTGGTGGTGTAGGGTATAAATAGCAAAAAGAAATTGAATTTTTTTAAAATATTAAAGGTATGTAAGTCTTCTATTCTTGTTGTATTAATTTATTAAGACCATTTCAATCTGTTTCAGGTTTATTTATAAGAAAGTCTCTGCATTTTTTCTACATGCAAGTCCTCATATTGTTTTATAAAATCAAAGCAAAATCATCACAATTGCATTCTCTGGGCAAGGACATAACCTATTTATAAAATAAAAATGGCTATTTTATGGAACAAATGTTTAACTAAAAAAATTTATATTTTGTCCCCGGCTCAAGATTTTTCAAACAGGAAAATACACAATTTCATTGCTCTTACTTTATCCTATATGTTGACGTCATATTAGCAAAGTTTAAACCATTCGTTCTTGTACTGTTTAATTTATTGTTTTAATGCATTTTTTTTTTTTTAATAAAATAAAACGAAGAAAAATCGTCCAAGAATATAAAATTACCAAAAAATTCAGTCGTCTAAATTAATATTTTCAGTTCCCGTCATCGAATTGCTTTTATTGATTTGATTGTGTGTACCATTAATTCAGCAATCGAATAGTACTTGCAATCGAATTTGTGATAGTGCTCATAACCGGCAAAATTCGATTGGCAAAAAATTCGGTTGCCACAACGAATGTGTTTTCTGTATTTCTTTTTGGTAGAAAGCCAATGTCCGTCCGTCTATACATTTGGGTTAAATGGGTCGAAATGGCACTTAATTCAGGGAAAGATGATATCAATACTTTAACATTTAGATTTAGTTTAAATATTGGTCAAGAAATAAAAAAATAATATATTTTTGTAATTATAAGATTTATTTTTTTCAGAATTCTAATGTCTGTCCTTTTGTCCGTCTGTTTATTAATTTTTGCAAACTTGCCAATTAAAAATGTTGACTCAATAGTGGTTAAATATTTTCTATGACATTAGTACTCTATTTTGAATGTGCTATTTTTCAGAAAATTTTCTGAACAAACATCCTGTAACATTCTAAGCCGTATTTCATGATAGTTGAAAACTTGTGAATTTTAGGACAATTTTCAAAAAAAATAACAAAAATATTAGGACAACATATAATTTACAAATACTTGAAGAAAAGTACACTTAAATACCTGAAATTGATGGTTCCATTTTAAATTATTACTTTAAAAGACTTTTTATTTAAAATAAATATGTACAGTGAAAGTTGATAAAAATTTTATTTTTGCTCTTTTTCAAAAATGTACGATAAATTTTAACTTGACAGCTCCTTATAAGAAAACAGCCCAACATAGTCTAAAGGGCGCTGCGAACTGTGGCCCCAGGAAACTTTGTCCCAATTATGGGACAATTTTTCATAATGAATCATTTCCCCAAAGTTTTTGGAAATATAACCTCAAAAAAAAATTACAATATTACCCCAAACTTGAAATGAAAAATTGGCCCAATTATTAGGACGAAAAGTTACCCCAAACAAAAATGAAATATTACCTTAAATGAAATGACACAAATAATTGATTCATATGTAATTTTGTCTATTTTTATACCCACCATCAAAATATATACCTACCTCCCATATAATGTAAAATTTTAAAAAGTTGATGGTGGGTATATAGATTCGGCCGAGCCGAATATAACATTCGCGCTTGTTATTCTTTAACTTTATTACAAAAATTTTAATTTCAAAATTCAAGTAATCGCCACTTTTGACTTATTTTACCCTAATGTGCGATGTCCGTCTGTCTTTCCATGTTAACCTTTTGAAGAAAATAGGTACTGGTCCCAATTTCAATATATCTTGATAAAATTAGGCCTTTTGAAATTGATTATGATCCATTATTTCACCTAGACCTCATACAAATATTTACCCGGAATAGTGATTAATCATCATAAATCTTTTAAATATATTAAGCAATTCATTAATGAAATTCGGTGCAAGTAAATCGGGAATAAGCCCAAAGTGCATAAATTTATATAAATGTTAATATCAACGTTATATTCCGTCTTCGTAGGTTTTATTTTACACAATAAAAGTATTGTTCCTCAATTGGCCATTGATCTAACAAAAGACCCCTCCCCGAATTTTTATGCACATACACAATGGCGTAAGTTATGATAAGGTGGGGCTTGACCGACTATATCTTTCTTACTTGTTTTTAATGTTTAAAAATTTGCTTTGATTTTAGGTGATGATGCGTTACATAAAAAATTGCTGTTGATAAGATTTTTGGCAAGACGTTGTCGGTTGCTGTGTCAATAATTTAAAATCTTAAAGTTTATTATAATTTCATAATCATAAATGTTTTCATAGCGATTTGCTTTTACAAAGATTTTTTATCAGTGATATTTTGAAAAGAAAAACGTTCTTAAAGTTTTGTTTTAGTACAAAATGTTTCAATTTAACTTAAACCCAGCGATAGGATTAAGAAAGTTTTTTTAGGAATATAAAAAAAAAATCGCATATAGATTTTTGTTAAATATTTGACCAAGATACCAAGATTTAATATTCATACTTATAATTAAGTTAATGTAGATACACAAAAACTAATTCGATATTCTTTCTGAATAAGGGAAATTTTTCGTCCTTAGAGTTTTTTTTTTTTTTAGTACAAAATGTTTTAATTTCACTTAAGCCCACATATATTTATGTCTCATTAATATTTTCTAGGATTAACAAAGTTTTTAAATAGTATATTATTATCCACAAATAAAAATTCTTTTGAAAATAGAATTTGTCTGATATTTTTTAAAGTAAACAAATAAAATTAAATTTTAAATTCCTTTTCTGGTTAAGCTAAATTTAATTTTAAAAATTTAAAAAAGTTTTAAAACTAAATATTATAACTTATTAAAGAAAGTTTTACTAAATTCGGCTTACGTATGTCAAGAAATCATTTCGCCATACATATTTTTGTTCAACTTATATTAGAGTGTATCTGGTACCATGTAATTGCAGTTATTAAACAGTTCTTTTTATTAGAATTGTTTTTTTTTTTTTTTTTTATTTATTTTATTTGTTTTTAAAATTTTATAGTACAAAAAATATTGATAATTAATTTAAAGTGGATCCCCTTTTATTTAATACAAGTTGTAAAAAATCAATCATATTGTAAATGAAAGCAGTTAAATATTTTAAAATGGCTGTTGATATAATATACATATGAAAAAATTTAAAAATTAAAAAATAATAAAGAATAGTTTGGGGGGTATAGCGAGTTAATTTTAGTTATTAAAATTCAATGAAACCCAAATGGATAAAACACTAAGAATGCTGATGTAGTATGTTGTGTCACAAAAATACGTACATATTCCATTCTGAAGTCCACAGACATTACTTTGGTACCATCAATAGATACCATGATTGTTCATGGTCCTTTAAACCGGATGTGCAACTAAATCTCAGAGTAAGCTGAAATCCTCAAAATTTAAAATATTTTAAAAAATTATGATTCGAAAGGAAATATTTATATAAAATGTAATTAAAAACTACCAATAGGATCTTGCTTTTTCCTTAGTATTTATTAACATTCAATAATTTTATTTATGATAATTTAATTTTACATATTACAAATTTACATTTATGGATAGTGAAAGTCCCAAGAACGTGAGCTTACAATTTGTAATGTAATAAAACCAAATATTTTTGTACGGGTATTACTCATATTGTGTTCTAAGAATTCTATAAAAAAAATGTTATTTTTGTTAACTTTAAGTAAGGCATATGAAACATCAGATTTTTTAAAGTAAAATGCGGGAAATTTTCTTATAGCACTTGTACTAAAATTAAAGCACTTTATAATTTGCCCCCTTTATTCCTAAAATCAAAGCATGAAACACATACTGATCTTAATTATTTTAAAATAAATACATATCACAAGATCAATGTGGATTTATAAGAGGATATCAATAGCTTAGCTTATTATACTTTTTGATGCTAATACTGTCAAACTCCACATTAAAAAATAAATTTTTCTCAACAGTTGCTAATAACGTCAAAATCTATATACTAAAGCCCAGGTTGCGTCGTTAATAGGAACTGAAGAACTGCGACGCAAACTGAAATGATGCAAATCAAATCACTATTTTCTTTGTACATATTTGCACTGTTTTTTAATAATTGGATAAAAATCTTTTCAATAAAAAAAGAATAATTTTTTGCACAAAGAGATGAATTTATAATACTTATATAAATTCTATTTTGATTTTCTAATTAAAAACATAGGATTTAGTAAGAAAATCAATGAATCAATAAAGTTTTTACATACAGTTACTTGAGTTACAAAAAAAAAATATAGTGTATATGGCGACGCAAATCGAAATGATAACGACACAAATCGAAATGACTCAAATCAAGGACTGAGTGTATATAAAAATAATTTTGTAAAAAATCATCTCCGAATTTGCTATTACATTGTACTTTGTCACTAGTCGTGAAATTTTATAATTTTATAAAGTATTTTCCCTATTGTTGTTAGAAATTTCTGGCATTGATACGCTTTAATTTGTACATATGCAGTAAAAATTTATAAAAAGTACCTTTTTTGGTAATAGATAAAATTATTGATAAGTAATTGTTCTTAATACTGAGTATAAGTACATATAAATATATTTATGTACCCAAAATATTTTTATATTCTCAAACATTTAGTTATTATTACCAATTTTTGTTATAAAACTAATAAAAATATAGGCTATAATTCAATGGGGAATGTACGGTGATTTATATTATTGCCATTTCTTTGATCTTGTGCCGAGGTAAATCACACTTTAGCATAAACAATTTTTAAAATAACAACTCAATTATTCGACTATGGCCTGTTAATTAAATTATCTAACATTTAACCACACTGGAAGCTTAACCACAAATAAAATACATATACATATTTTTGTAAAGCTTATCCATTGTTAAAAGTTTGAACTTGAAACAACAATAGTGAAAGACTTTTAAAATATGTATTTTTTTAATGTATAATTTAAGTATAATTGAAGATAGCGCTACATTGGGCCAAACTTGATCAATTTGAATTTAAAGAACATTTTGGAGCTCATAACTTTTTCAAATGTCAAATAAATTTAAATATTTTATAATCTATAGTTTAAAATACTTGTATTTGACTTAAAAGATTTAATTCTTTATTTTTGGATTGATTTTTTTTTTTCATCTATTGATTTTTTTTTAATAAAATTTCTAAAATTATTTAAAATATATATACATATGTATGTGTAATGAAATTTGGTAAAAAAAAAAACATTACTTTTAAATTTTACAATATAATTTACATTATTTATTGTAATGAGATTTATACTTGTTTTCAAATACAGTTATCAATATTTAAAATAACAGTGGCTTACAGCCTATTTTATGCAGTACACAATTTTTTTATTAAGGCCCAACCACATGCAATACTTTTGTTTCCACTGCAACCAGTGGTGTTAGGTGTGACGATTTTACGTCATTTTGACGATTTTTTCAATGAATTTAGTAATTTGACGAATGACGATTTTTTATAGTAAGTCGCTAATATTTTGACGATTTTCTTGACTTAAATACTTTTTACTATATAAATGTGTCAGCGAATATATAAATTTCAGAAAATTATGTATGAATTTATATTTTTGTGCGTTTAATATAGAGAAATAGTTAATTTTGGGAAATCATTGATAATTAACTAAATTTGATATCTTTTTTTTGTCATAAATAAGAAATAACTTACTGTCTTTATTAAAACCTTTTCTTAATTGGGTTAATAAAGAATAATACTATATAAAATCAAATAAGAGATTTGTAAATTTTAACAAAAATATTTTGTATTCATATCAATATTTTTTTGAAAAAGGAAATCTCTAAAATTATTAAACAAACGAACTTAAACGTAACTAAGAGAAGAAATTCCTTAGGAATTTCATAATTTTAAATAATTAAAAAAAATTGAACAATTATTTCAAGAAATATTAATATTATTTACATTGAAAACTACTACCCTACTACATATGCTTTTGTAAATTATCATGGTAATGCTATTAATTTATCAACTACATATGTATATTTTTAAACTAATAGTCGTAAGAAAATATTTATTTGTGTAAACTATGTATCTATAGCTTTTAGTTAAATAATATTCACTTAGAGCCTATTTACATTGGGGATTATCACAGCGTTTTTTTATGATATTTTGTTTTGATGTTGCTTCGTAAACCCTTCTACATTTATACATATAAATTTGTGTTGAGAAATTTTTTTTTTAAAAATGCTTGACAAAAACAACAATTCAGAAAACTTAAAAATAAATTTGAAAAAAATTCATGAAATTTTTAGGTAGCGACGACGTGCAACTTTTATTTTCTACACCTCTTGCCAACAAACGTAAAAGTTGCAGCTATTTTCCTTAAACATTTTTGTCAAATGTTATGAGTTTTATTAGTTAATCCTTTTAAAATATTATCTTCCTCAACAAAATGTTAACTTTTGTTATGAAAATAACTTAGTATTTTATGCAACTGACAGCTGCAGTAAAATACATGCATTTATATGAAATTGAACCAAATGAGTACGCCAAACTTCTGCGTGGTGTATTTCAATGATGAAAAATGTTCAACTTTGAAGTACCGAGATACGTTAATTCATATTGATAGTTGTTTTTGTTTTTTTGAAATATTTTTTCGTTGCAATTCTTTATTTCAACAGAGAACTTCTTTAATTTTAACATTATTATATTTTATTATGTAAAATTTTAATAATAAAATAATAATTATATGGAGCTTTAATTTTAACAAAGCAGTTGACAGGAATAAAAAATAAATTTTGATATCATGGGAAAGTATTAGTTTAACATAGAACTTATTTTATATTTTATCTGTAATGAAATCTTTGTTAGTTAAATTATCTTAAAAAAAAAAAAAAAAAAACGTTGAAAATCCCAAAAATCATCTTTATAAAGATACCTTTTAGAAAAGCCTAAAATTAGTAATATGTTAAAGAAAATTACATTTGAGAGAAAATAGTGTTCACTTTTTCGGGCGTAAATCACTAGCACAGTTGATTTTTAAACAATTATGGTAATGATTCTATAGTACTTTTACTTGCGATTAAAGTAAAGAATTTTTGTCCGATTGCTATTAGTTTAAGAGTTATAGGCTTCTAATACCATTTTAATGGTATGTAACATGACTATATTCATTAACTCCTTGAGAAAAAAGCCAAATTTTTTAATCGACATAGCGGTACCCAAAAAAATTTATTTAGCGAAGCCGGTGTCCGACATACCCAGAGGAGAAAGCCCTAACAGAAAAACCTTTATTAAGGCTGAAAAAAATATAATAATTTTAAGTGTGCTGATAATCTTGTTACCTTTTTCGGCAAAAAAGAAAAAAAAATCTAAATTTTTGCCATTTTCAATTCAAAATCGTTTATTTTTGGACTTGAGATAAAATATTCTTTATTCAATAGATATTTTTTTTTTTTTGTTAATTAGTTAAAGAAAATACTAATAAAATCGTTCGAAAATACTAAGATATATATGAAATAAAAACGTACCAAGAACTTGCAAAATATAAAGTATTTTGTTAAAATTTAAAATGCAAGTAGATAACTCAAAAACGGTATGTTTAAGTACGCATGTTTTTTATAGTCCTTATCGAGGGCTCTAAGAAAATGTAAAACATTTAAAATCAAATAAGAAACAACTAATTGGCAAACGTGAAATATGTGAAATTTTATATAAATTTAACTATCCGATTTAAAGTTACAGATATATGTATGTATATCCAAAAATTTTATATTCTTCCCCACTGTGTAATGTTTGCTACTATTATTTCCAACTTACGAAGATAATTATACCTGATTGTTAAAAATAAGCTAAAATGTCCTTTCAATACATTCAACTGCCTTGCATACACATACTATAGTTTATACATATGTATTGTTTTTTAATTAAAGATATTTACAAATTATACTCTAATAAATAAATATTTTTTATGTTAAAGATCAAACGAAACTACATTTAAATATGTAGAGCAAAAATTAGCTCTCTATACAATGTTATACAAATTTTTAATGATTTCTTTTTAAAGTTCATGCCCATATTACACTCAATTTTGTTACACTTTCCTAATATAAAATCATGTTATTAGAAATAATGCCAAAGATAGCCAACAAACACTCACAAAAAGTACCCTAACGAAAATCTCATGCTTACATTTAGTATTTAGCATTATTTAAAAAAAAAAAATCACTGAACTAATTGTTGTAGTACCAGTAACAACAATAAAAGAAATAAAGAACGAACAAAAAAACTACCGCAAAATATACTCACTCAAAACAATTCGGATATTTTATATAAAACGAACACATTAAATGAGGAAACAGCTCAGTGTTAAACAAACCAATGCTAGAATAACAGCGGGAAAGATATTTTAAAATTAAAAATATTAATAAAAAACACGATCGAAAGCTAAATAATTAAAAATTTATTCGTACAATTAAGAGAGCAAAAAAGATCGTGTAAATTGACAAGAGGTGATTCCCCAAAACAAAATAACAATATCATAAAAATGTTTAAAAATTAGTATTAAAAAAAAAAAAAAACAACAAAACGTGTGATGATGTATAAGTGTTGAAAAGAAAAGCAAATACTTACATACGTCATTTTTATATAAAATTACAAAATTTCATTGAGATTTCTTATTAAGAATGAAAGAAAAAAAACTACAACATAAATAATTATAAAGCAATTGAAATCATATTAAAAAGTACAATTTATTTTGTAAAGAATTAAACTATTAATATAGTTATACCATAATACATAATGGGTGTACGATTCTATGACAAGGAAAATATGTCGACCGGAGATGATTACAGCACCACCACTACACGTACAAATTGTAACTGTAATACTTGCAATCAACCATCAACAACAACCACCAGTACAAGTGCAACACAAACATCTAATAGTAGCTTAGATAACAGTAATAATTTAAATTTTCAAAAGTCTGGCATCTTACGAGAAATCGTAGGTAATTGTAAAGAAATAAGAATCGAAGAAAATACTCACAATTTACGTATTGTGGGAAATAATAATCGCATACGTATATCATTTAATGTAGGTGATATAACTATCATTGGTAATAATACAAGAATGAAAATTAAAACCAATCATGGCCACATTAAATATACCGGAAATGATGGTCGCATATGTTTAGGCAAAGACTCATCGGAACAACTTGTTGACTATAGTGGTTGTAATGGTGTTTTAAAAGTTCAAAATTCTAAGAACTCTAGTCAAGTCAATGGTAATGATGAAATACCTAATAATACTGCAATGGGAAATACATTTATAAATGGAAAAATTAATAATAACAAAAAACCAAATGTTAAATATGCTTCCTATAGTGGCTCGCCATCCAAAAGTGAAGTATTTAAATGTCACATGGATTACAACAATATATTTAATCGTAAAAAATCAATGCCCAACATGACAACAACACAAACACCATTTACAGAAAATATGAAGCGTAATTGTGACCAACAGCAACCGAAAAGTATTGTGCATAATTTTGGTAATATAGTTATAGCAAATTCCTCAAATGTTTGTATAACTCCCTACTCGTATACTTATTAATGGATGCTAAAAAAAAATATGACATAAATAAATGACTACAATGTAGTTTTTTACTATTTTAAATTATTAATAATAGTTCATACCAAAAGTATATTTAGTTGTAACATCATCTTGTCAAACTTAATTTAAGCAATTTATTTTTCTTGCCTTATTTCTTTTAACTACTTAATTTTTAAAAGAAATCTCCTCAAAAAATATGTTCCTAAACAATTTGTAATTAAATTTCATTTGTTAAGATTTTGTTTAAAAACAAAAATAAATAGATATGTAATGTATATCTATAGTATTAATATTATTTTTTGCTAATTAGTACAATTAATGTATATTTTTAGTATATTATAAAATTATTTATTAAAAACATGACTGAATAAAAAAAATATTTATTGCTTTATTATTAAAAAAAAACACATACGCATTAATGTCTTATCATTAAAAAAAAAAAACCTAAAATATTGATTAAACAGTAAGAAAACAATTTGTCCGAATTATGAATACACTTCTAACTGAAAATAGTAATAGTGGAAACTATTATTAACAAAATTAGTACAAAAAACTACCAAGAAAGCTTTTTACTTGATGATTGTCACAATTAACCATTTTTTTTAATAAAATGTTTTTGCTACCTAAAATTTATATGTATAAAAATGAGATTATACAAAAAATAAAAAAAAAAAAATAAAAAAAAAATAAACTATTTGAGATAAAAAAAACTATTAATTTTATTTTTTGCACGATTTCGTAAATAGCAAAAAACAATATTGGTTTAAAATTTCGTAAAATCATGAGTAATAAAAGACGTATTTGGGATCGTTTGCGGAAAAATTTAAGTCAAGGTTGGAAACCGAAATGAATAATGGTATCGGTAACCGTATCGGTATTCAATTTAATTTTATTTCGGTAACAGTATCGATAACGGTATTTTAAATTATATCGGTATCGGTATACCGGTACCGAAACTAAAATACCGGTAAATACCGTTATTATTAAAAAACTAGAAAAAACTTAAAAAAGTAAAATTTTTAAGCAATTTTTACTTGAATTTCGCATATTTGTTTATAAATATTTTTCTTAAAAGAACTTCATACGATTTTTATTACTGCTTATTTTATAGCAACATTTAAACTCGACTTTTTAATGACAAATTGGTATCATTTTTTGCAGTAAAGTAAAAAATTTGGACAAAACTTTTATTTACCACAGTTTTTAATACAGACAAAAATCCTTCAATTAGTTTTAGAAACATTTTTCAAAAAAAAAAAAAAAACTAATTTAATTAAGGAGAGAATCTTCATAGAAGCAAATACCAAACAGTTAACTAAGAACCTACATTAATTTCAACAGTACGTTCATGGGTGTCATATGACAAATAATTAAGAGTATATCGTAAGTTAAAATGACTTTTTATCAAAGCGAAGTCCCACTAGGTTTTAAACATCTTTAAAAATATATTTATTGTAAACGATATAACCAAGAAACAAACAATAAAAGTCCTCTTTAAAATAAAATTCTAATAACTATAGAATTCTTATTAATAAAAATAATTTTACCTTTCTTATTTTCTCAAATAAATGATATAAGAAATTTTTCTTACAATACCATATTATGTTGAAAAAATATATTTTTAAAATATCGAAACTAAATTACCGGTATATACAGAGGGAAACGGTATTTGAATACCGGTATTTTTAACAAAATAATAATTTCGGTATCGGTATCAGTTACGGTAACCAACTTTAAACGGTATTTAATCGGTATCGGTATTTATAACGGTATCGGTTTCCAACCTTGATTTAAGTAAATATCGGTTCCAGTTCGGAAAATATAAGGAGTGCGAACGAAAAAATCTTAACACATAACTTTTTTCCGAGGCAATATTTAATTTTTTTTTTTTTTTTTTTTTTTTGATCTAGTTATCTTTGAAAAATATTTCAGTTATTATTTTTAATGACAATCTTGTTGATTTGTTGTGAGTTTGATCAAAATTAGTGACGGAAAAGATGTACGTGCTATAAATTATTAAAAAATTTCAAAAAATCCAAATTGGTCCTATAAATATTTAAATCTCTGCCGTCAAACTGTTTCCCAAGTTATTAAGCAGTATCAGGAGAATTCGACCTTTGATAGGAAACATGGTTCGTGAAGAAAAAAGTCCACATGATATTGGGAAGGCCAAACAAAATGAAAGCAATTTTTAAATGCCTGTATTTCCGTGAGATTTTACGCGAATGATTTAAAATTTTCGATTTCGTAGTTATTTTTTAAGATCTATAAAAAGCCATCAGCACTTTTCCTAATTTTAAAACGAACTTTTCCAATATAATACACTTAAAGTAAGTTTAAACAATTTCGAAATTTTTGAAATTCCTAATATATCAAAATTTGCGACTTTTGTATTGCACATTTTTAATTTTTTTTACTGAATTATTTCAAATAATATTGTTAAAAAGTTAATGTTAAAAATCACTCGAAGAATAATATAATATTCTTGAGAATATCAATAAAGGTACTTTCAGACGATAATATTTAGTATTATGATTTTTTGAAAGTAAAAATTACGTATTTCACAGTATGTCAAAAAATCCGATAGAAAATCTTGTAGTAGTTCAGACGGTAATACATATATTGAATATTATCTTGCAAAATCTTACCTTTATGAAATTAATAATGGATTTAATGCGAAATATTGATTTAAATATTTCTTTTATAAATATTTTATTGTTTTTATTTTTTGTTTATGAAAAATATTACATGAAAAACAAAAGTTTTTGAACAATTTCAAAAAATTTAAAATACCATTGGTATTTTCAAAAAAATCATAAGTAATTTTTCATAATCAAACAATTTGTATTCAGGCGATAAGTAAATATTTTAATATTAAAATTTTTGACAAATCTTAATATTGAATATTATCGTCTAAAAATACCTTAAGCTGTCTTAGAAATTTTTAATACGCTCTCAAAATTTTTAGTTAAATTTTTTTTTGTCGACCAGTGTTATTTATTATTTTATTTTTTTTTATATCTCTAATGACTTACATAATAGATTTCCATATTTACCCCAGAAAGTATTCATCGAATTAAACATAAAATAATTTGTCTTAAATTTAACTACTTATTACTTACTTATTACTAATTTATTAAATACTTTTGGAGTTTTGAAGCGATTTCAAAAATCGATACATCGTTTTATTCTAAACAAAATATAATTTAAAAGTTTGTGTACAAACATGTTTAGTTTTTAAGAAAAAAAAAATCAAATACATTTACATTTCTTGAAATTTTCAAAATGAAAAGGAAAATATATTATAAAATTTAATAAATAATTTTTACTATACTTATAAGTATGAACGATTTTAATTATGCTCTCTAAATCGATTAAAAAATCTAAAATTTATTTAAAATGTAGGGAGCTACGAAATCTTTATTGCAGCAAATACTCTTAAAACGGACTTTCACGATTATATTTAAAAATTTATAGGGTGTTTCAAAATGTTCGAAAATTGGATAGTGATATATTATTATTGCGTTTATACGCTTCTCTTTCTTTCAATTAAAAGTATTGCAAAATGAAAATTTTGCCGTATAAACGATGTGTTAACATTTTATATGCAAAAAGTAACTCACGAGAAAAAATCGTGATTATTGAAACTATTGTATTTGCAAATAAAGTTTAAGTTCATAGAATTTTCGATGATATTAGTATTATATATTTTTCCTATCCGACAAATAAGTAAATATATGTTTTTATGCAATTTACCTCACAAACAGTGAATTCCCTAAAGGAAATTTTTAACATACAGTATTGATGTGTTGTTTTATCTACATACATACAGCCTAGCGGCAAAATTTCGAGCAGGTCTTCTACAAGGTCTATTTTAAACTTTATTTACTAAAAAAAAAAAAATTAATGTTAAAAGCTTTATTTGGCTTTTTAGAAGGACTGCATTGGGTCGCGAATGTGTAAGGCCTTGATTGCAATGACATCGCGTCATGAACACGGAATGAAAGCAGAAGATTTGAGGAATGCTTCCCGGCTCTGAAAAAGGCCTTCTGGAAGTTCTATCTACCCCTTCTTTTTATCGCTGGGAAGTTACACTTGGTTTGCGAGAATGTGCGTATATTAAATCTAATAAAAATTCGAGAAATCTGAACATTTTTCCTCAGAAATTTTACTAATAATACTTGCTGATTTCAACCTTCTTTTTTATAATTATACACCCTCAACAATTCGCCGTGTTTTTAGACATAATACAAACATTTTCAAAAAACTAAGAATATACCTTTTTTTAAAAACGGTCTAGCTCAAGAACAAGCATCAGTAGAACCGCAATATTTGGGAAACATAAAAAAACATGCCAAGACGTATTTTCAGGAGGTAACAAAACACTTTTTTCTCTCAATGGAGAAACAAAACTTTGATCATGAGTTGCTTTATGATCAAAAGCCAAGAATGAATTAAGTGTTAAAATTAAAAGCCAATAATAAATTAACTGAAGTGCAATAAATTTTGTAAGTTCAAAAGATCCCAGTAAGAAATTGCAAATAAACATGTAAAAGTTAAAAAACCTGTTTAATATAAAACCAATTTAATTGTTGCAAAAAACAATAAAAAAATACCTGACATGATATCATAGCAAAATAATTACTAGGACTTAAAAATTAAAACCCTTAAAAATAATTTGTTCGCAAAGAAAAATTGATAAATCGGAAGATACTACGACCTTGTTTAGCACGTGTGTCTTACATAAAAACTTAGGTTCCTCAAAAATTATCTGACTGATAGGTATAAGTATTTTGACTTATGCATATGTATATTTTTCAACAAATAAATTTATCTATTCTATGATAAGATTGTTTAAAATCGTATACATTTTTATATACATACATATAAACGTATGTGAATATTTATATACTGAGACCCTCCTAATGTCTCGTTTGTATGGAGATAAAAACAAATAGTTTTTCGAGTATAATTATTTTTCCCATGTTTATCAATATGTATATACAGTGAAACCTGATTATTCGTAATGGTCAGGACCGGAAGCATTCTGGATAATCAATTTTCCCGGTTAATTGAATAAACATTTTGAGTAGTATTTTTGTTTATATAATTCAATTATTCAAGGATTTAATATAAATGTTTAAATAATATAAGGAAAAAATTATAATTTTGGAAAAAAAAAAACAATGAACAATACAGAAGGATTGTAGTTGTTTCTTCTTTTTCAAATTCATATTTTCGTTAACTAGCTTTTCATGAATGCGATAAACTTAGAATTTATCTTGCTTTTATTACATTTATAAGCGCGATTAATGCAAATAAAAATAACTATTTGCAAGTTTATACGCAAATTGCACAAAGAAATATATTTCCTTATTTGTCGTGCCAGATGGGAAAAATGAAACTATTATCATCGAAAATTCTATGAACGTAAAAGGAAGTGAAAGGAAGCGTTTTATTTGCAATTAACTTCACTAATCACGTTTATTTTTTGTGACTTATTAACTTACAAAAATAATACTAACTCACTGTTTATACAGCAAAACTTTCATATCGCAATATTTTTAATTGCGTGTAAAAGGTGCGTATAAATGTAATATTTGACTTATCTCAGTCGGCGTTCGCACAAGGAAATTTTTCTTGCAACAGTTCTGATTTTGTGTGAAAGAGAGCGAGAGGGAATATGAACGAATACAAACATGCGTGTACTTTGAAATTCGTTTTGTTTTTCTTTTTCGTACTTCAAATTAAAAACAAATCAAGGCAATTAAAGCAAGAATTGCTAAAGTAAAATTTTGTGTGTGAACGTAAATGCAAGTTCAAAAGAAAAAATAGAGCAATTTCAGAAAGAAAAATTGCTGTGTGTGAACTTGGACTTATTCAAACAAGGGAATTCCCCTTTTTCGTTTTATTCACATTGTATTTGATTGTTCAAAAGCAATCGAAAAAAATTATGCTTAGAATCCCGGATAATAGAGGTTATCACGGTTAGTCGATGCAAAAAAAAAACAAATGAAATGGATGGAAAAAAAGAAAGCAATTACAAATTTTCTTTCCCGGATAATCTAGGCCCCACTGTATTTTCTATATGATAGTACAAAAAATCGTATGTTTTCTTGTGTATTTCTTAAAAACACGTGCGCCAAGATAGCGTCGAAAAATAGCGTCGAAAACGCTTATTTGAATTCCCAAAACCGGGAAGTCAAATTAGCGTTTTTGGGAATATGAAAAATAGGAATTTCACATTTTCCCGTTAATGAGAATAGGAATTACGTGGCAAATGCTAAATAATTGGTATTACAAAATACCCAATTCGATTACATGAAGGAAAATTAACTATTGCATTTTTAATAAAAATTAAGCCAAATGCAATATAATCTCATAAAAACAAAATATAACTAATGTATATTATTTTAAGAATAATATTCCATGGAAACGAGAGTGTGTCAAGACACAAACTATATGGGACATGAAAGTACATCATCCAAGGATTCTAAAAAGCTTTCCGTGCAACAAAACGGCCGAGCCGTTTTCCAGAAAATCCACTTCATCCAAAATGGTCAGAAAAATCTGGGATTTAATATTCCATAGAAACGAGGCTGCGTCAAGACATAAACTATATGGTACATGAAAGTACATCACCCAAGGATCATAAAAAGCTTTCCGTGCAAAAAATCGGCCGAGCCGTTTTCCAGAAAATCCACTTCATCCAAAATGGTCAGAAAAATCTGGGATTTAATATTCCATAGAAACGAGGCTGCGTCAAGACATAAATGGGACATGAAAGTACATCATCCAAGGATTCTAAAAAGCTTTCCGTGCAAAAAATCGGCCGAGCCGTTTTCCAGAAAATCCACTTCATCCAAAATGGTCACAAAAATCTGGGATTTAATATTCCATAGAAACGAGGCTGCGTCAAGACATAAACTATATAGGACATGAAAGTACATCATCCAAGGATCATAAAAAGCTTTCCGTGCAAAAAATCGGCCGAGCCGTTTTCCAGAAAATCCACTTCATCCAAAATGGTCAGAAAAATCTGGGATTTAATATTCCATAGAAACGAGGCTGCGTCAATACATAAACTATATGGGACATGAAAGTACATCATCCAAGGATTCTAAAAAGCTTTCCGTGCAAAAAATCGGCCGAGCCGTTTTCCAGAAAATCCACTTCATCCAAAATGGTCACAAAAATCTGGGATTTAATATTCCATAGAAACGAGGCTGCGTCAAGACATAAACTATATGGGACATGAAAGTACATCATCCAAGGATCATAAAAAGCTTTCCGTGCAAAAAATCGGCCGAGCCGTTTTCCAGAAAATCCACTTCATCCAAAATGGTCACAAAAATCTGGGATTTAATATTCCATAGAAACGAGGCTGCGTCAAGACATAAACTATATGGGACATGAAAGTACATCATCCAAGGATTCTAAAAAGCTTTCCGTGCAAAAAATCGGCCGAGCCGTTTTCCAGAAAATCCACTTTATCCAAACAAACGAGGCTGCGTCAAGACATAAACTATATGGGACATGAAAGTACATCATCCAAGGATTCTAAAAAGCTTTCCGTGCAAAAAATCGGCCGAGCCGTTTTCCAGAAAATCCACTTCATCCAAAATGGTCACAAAAATCTGGGATTTAATATTCCATAGAAACGAGGCTGCGTCAAGACATAAACTATATAGGACATGAAAGTACATCATCCAAGGATCATAAAAAGCTTTCCGTGCAAAAAATCGGCCGAGCCGTTTTCCAGAAAATCCACTTCATCCAAAATGGTCAGAAAAATCTGGGATTTAATATTCCATAGAAACGAGGCTGCGTCAATACATAAACTATATGGGACATGAAAGTACATCATCCAAGGATTCTAAAAAGCTTTCCGTGCAAAAAATCGGCCGAGCCGTTTTCCAGAAAATCCACTTCATCCAAAATGGTCACAAAAATCTGGGATTTAATATTCCATAGAAACGAGGCTGCGTCAAGACATAAACTATATGGGACATGAAAGTACATCATCCAAGGATCATAAAAAGCTTTCCGTGCAAAAAATCGGCCGAGCCGTTTTCCAGAAAATCCACTTCATCCAAAATGGTCACAAAAATCTGGGATTTAATATTCCATAGAAACGAGGCTGCGTCAAGACATAAACTATATGGGACATGAAAGTACATCACCCAGGGATCATAAAAAGCTTTCCGTGCAAAAAATCGGCCGAGCCGTTTTCCAGAAAATCCACTTTATCCAAACAAACGAGGCTGCGTCAAGACATAAACTATATGGGACATGAAAGTACATCATCCAAGGATTCTAAAAAGTTTTCCGTGCAAAAAATCGGCCGAGAGGTTTTCGAGAAAACTCCATTTGTACCAATGGGCCACTGCCATCTGGAACTGCATGTAAAGTGTGTCCGGAAGATAGAAGATTTATCAATTTCAAAACAAAATAATATCCTTACTACAAAAAACAACATTTTCACAAAAACGCCCAAATAGTTTCCGAGAAAACTCCATTTGTACCAATGCGCCACTGCCATCTGGAACTACATGTAAAATGCGTCCGGAACATGGAAAACGCACTAATTTCAAAAGAATATAATATTTTAACTACAAAAGACAACTTTTTTTCAAAAACGCCCAAATAGTTTCCGAGAAAACTCCATTTGAACCAATGGGCCACTGCCATCTGGAACTGCATGAAAAATGCGTCCGGAAGATGGAAAATTTATCAATTTCAAACGAATACAATATTTTAACTACAAAAAACAACTTTTTTTCAAAAACGCCCAAATAGTTTCCGAGAAAACTCCATTTCTACCAATGGGCCACTGCCATCTGGAACTACATGTAAAATGCGTCCGGAAGATGGAAAATGTACTAATTTCAAAAGAATATAATATTTTAAGTACAAAAAACAACATTTTCTCAAAAACGCCCAAATATTTTCCGAGAAAACTCCATTTGTACCAATAGGCCACTGCCATCTGGAACTGCATGTAAGCTGCGTCCGGAAGATAGAAAATGTATCAATTTCAAAAGGAAATAGTTTGGACAGAGTTTTCGAGAAAACTCTGTCAAATTCATCCAAATTGGTCAGAAAAATCTGGGATTTAATATTACATGGAAACGTGGTTACTTCAAGATAGAAACTATGGAGGACATGAAAGTATACCATCTAAGCATCATCAAAAGATTTCATCAATTTCATTCAATTGGTCAGAAAATTTTAAAAGAGTGTAAGGTAAGGACATAATTTGTATAGGAATGGAAGTGGACTATTTCTGGTTTAATAAACACATTCCATGCTAAAATCCTTCTAGTGAGAATATTATATATGTTTCCTAAAATTTTCAGAAAAAATATTTTTTTTCTTTTAGCGATTTTTACGACATAAAATTTTTTTGCAAGAGAACAGTTTTCAACACTTTTATGACGCGCGTTTTTTTTATTAATTGTGAGTTGGAATATATTTGGCGGGTTTTTTTTTGTTTTTTTTTTTTTCTTTGCACCCTGAAAAATCTTGTTGTCAATTAATACTTATACACTACTGAGTTTGAATTGGTAAATATGTATGTATGTGTAGTATATAGACAATTCCAAAGCAATTCATATGCACAACCATTATTACTATTTAAATAAGTGTAGCATAAAGCGTATATGTTTTGTTGTTTTACAAATATAAATACTTCAATTCACACCGACTTGATAATGCTTCTCCTAACGAAATGCGAATACATATTTGAGATTTTTAGTTTTTAAGGAACTATATAAGACAATAAGAAATAATTATGTAAAAATTACATACAAATTTTTACGTACAGAAAAGTAATACTTTAGTAAAAGATGTACTAAACAATTTTTTAGTTTTGTTAAAAAACTGTATATAACAAGTATTTTGAGTTTTATTTTTTTTTTTTTTTACAAAAAATCAATTTGTTTTATGTAAGATCTATAAAATAGATTAATTAGTGTAAAGCATGTAATTTTTGTATTAAAAGTCAAATCTCTGTTAAGCAACTTGTTAAATTTTTGATTATATTTAATTTTGAAAGGTTAAAACTATTTGATGCAGTAAATTTTATTATATACATAACTTTTTGTCAAAATCTTTACAATCCACGTAGGGGCAAAGGTATACCAAACGAGACATTAAATAAACCGCGGCATTTAAAATAAGTGATTAAGATAATTTTCTCTAGATTTTAAATATGTGTTATTAATATAACCAACAGAACAATATTAATGCAAAAATAATGAGAATATATGTACATAAGTTTTTTTTATATTTTCTTAATTGTGTTCTTTCCTAATTTTTAAATACTATTTTATTATTCTAAATACATGCCAAAAATTGTACCATTCTAAAGTTTATTCAACATAAAAGGAAATTATAAATTTGAAAATTTTTATTTTTTTTTTCAAAGCATACCACTGTGTTGCCTACCGTTTCTGATGCCCCTTAAATTGTAGAAACTTATAAATAAAAGCTAATTGTACCAAATGTGAACATAGCTTTACAATAATTATGAGTTTTTTTTTTAGATTTACAATTTTTTATAAGGTATATTAAAAATAGTCAAATTGTTTTCAGAAATATTTATACACTTTTTTTATAAATGCATAAACCTCATAATAATTGTAATGTTACCCAATAAACATCGATTCGAACCTTATAAATTTGTTGGAAAATTTCCTTTAATAAATAGCATAATTATCAAATTAAATTCGAATTTAAAAAATATGGGTTATGAAATAAACAAGAAAATTTAAAAAATTTCCAGTTAATGTATAATGTTAGGTTTTTATAAAATTTTCAAGTGATTGTAAAGTGTAAAGATAAGTTTTTTTATATTTTATTTATTTTGTATTTTTTCTATTGTTTATAAGAAAATATTCAAATCATAGAACACAACTAGAAGTCCAACTCTTTTCATTCGCTCAGAAACAAAAAATTATTCTCTTCACATGTATAAATTTGTTCTGTAGAAAATTTTACTAACACATACAAAGAGTTATGTTTTTTTGACAATTGAGTTAGGTTTTTTGTGAGCAAGTTGGAGTTCTAGTTGTTTTCTATGATTCAAATGTTTTTCATGTTTAAAAAAGCTTTCAGTTTTTATTTTTTCATAAAAAAGTTTAAAACTTAGACATGTTTGTTCAAAAAATAAAATATTATACATACATTATAGAAAGAAAATATTTGTACGCAATTGTGCCGCAATAAAATGGACAAAATTTGCTTCTATAGTCTATAAAATATGATGAACAATATGCTTAAAATGATGAATGAAAAATTTCATTTTCAGCTAATATAAAAAAATATATCAATATATAATTTATTCATGCAAAATTTCAGTTTTAAAAATAGTTTAGAAAAAAAATTATTTCATGTTTAACTCAAGTGTATTTTAAAATTTGTAAAAAACGTTTTGAAAATATTTGAGAAACATTTGTTTGTTAAAGAAACTTCCAGCATAGTTTTAAATTATGAAAGCGTTTGACAAATACAATTGTTATATTAGAACCCTTTTGTTGGAGAAAGGCATAGTTTTGTATTTGAAATAATATGAATTTAAAGCCTTTTCTCACAGCTAATGTTTGAAATTTAAACTTGTTTTCAAATGAATAAATATGAAATTTCAAAGGATTTTGCTTATTGGGTAGGTTCACATTTGGTACAATTAGCTTTTATTTATAAGTTTCTACAATTTAAGGGGCATCAGAAACGGTAGGCAACACAGTGGTATGCTTTGAAAAAAAAATAAAAATTTTCAAATTTATAATTTCCTTTTATGTTGAATAAACTTTAGAATGGTACAATTTTTGGCATGTATTTAGATCTTTTTTTTTTATTGAATAATAAAATAGTATTTAAAAATTAGGAAAGAACACAATTAAGAAAATATAAAAAAAAACTTATGTACATATATTCTCATTATTTTTGCATTAATATTGTTCTGTGGGTTATATTAATAACACATATTTAAAATCTAGAGAAAATTATCTTAATCACTTATTTTAAATGCCGCGGTTTATTTAATGTCTCGTTTGGTATACCTTTGCCCCTACGTGGATTGTAAAGATTTTGACAAAAAGTTATGTATATAATAAAATTTACTGCATCAAATAGTTTTAACCTTTCAAAATTAAATATAATCAAAAATTTAACAAGTTGCTTAACAGAGATTTGACTTTTAATACAAAAATTACATGCTTTACACTAATTAATCTATTTTATAGATCTTACATAAAACAAATTGATTTTTTGTAAAAAAAAAAATAAAACTCAAAATACTTGTTATATACAGTTTTTTAACAAAACTAAAAAATTGTTTAGTACATCTTTTACTAAAGTATTACTTTTCTGTACGTAAAAATTTGTATGTAATTTTTACATAATTATTTCTTATTGTCTTATATAGTTCCTTAAAAACTAAAAATCTCAAATATGTATTCGCATTTCGTTAGGAGAAGCATTATCAAGTCGGTGTGAATTGAAGTATTTATATTTGTAAAACAACAAAACATATACGCTTTATGCTACACTTATTTAAATAGTAATAATGGTTGTGCATATGAATTGCTTTGAAATTGTCTATATACTACACATACATACATATTTACCAATTCAAACTCAGTAGTGTATAAGTATTAATTGACAACAAGATTTTTCAGGGTGCAAAGAAAAAAAAAAAAACAAAAAAAAACCCGCCAAATATATTCCAACTCACAATTAATAAAAAAAACGCGCGTCATAAAAGTGTTGAAAACTGTTCTCTTGCAAAAAAATTTTATGTCGTAAAAATCGCTAAAAGAAAAAAATTATTTTTTCTGAAAATTTTAGGAAACATATATAATATTCTCACTAGAAGGATTTTAGCATGGAATGTGTTTATTAAACCAGAAATAGTCCACTTCCATTCCTATACAAATTATGTCCTTACCTTACACTCTTTTAAAATTTTCTGACCAATTGAATGAAATTGATGAAATCTTTTGATGATGCTTAGATGGTATACTTTCATGTCCTCTATAGTTTCTATCTTGAAGTAACCACGTTTCCATGTAATATTAAATCCCAGATTTTTCTGACCAATTTGGATGAATTTGACAGAGTTTTCTCGAAAACTCAGTCCAAACTATTTCCTTTTGAAATTGATACATTTTCTATCTTCCGGACGCAGCTTACATGCAGTTCCAGATGGCAGTGGCCTATTGGTACAAATGGAGTTTTCTCGGAAAATATTTGGGCGTTTTTGAGAAAATGTTGTTTTTTGTACTTAAAATATTATATTCTTTTGAAATTAGTACATTTTCCATCTTCCGGACGCATTTTACATGTAGTTCCAGATGGCAGTGGCCCATTGGTAGAAATGGAGTTTTCTCGGAAACTATTTGGGCGTTTTTGAAAAAAAGTTGTTTTTTGTAGTTAAAATATTGTATTCGTTTGAAATTGATAAATTTTCCATCTTCCGGACGCATTTTTCATGCAGTTCCAGATGGCAGTGGCCCATTGGTTCAAATGGAGTTTTCTCGGAAACTATTTGGGCGTTTTTGAAAAAAAGTTGTCTTTTGTAGTTAAAATATTATATTCTTTTGAAATTAGTGCGTTTTCCATGTTCCGGACGCATTTTACATGTAGTTCCAGATGGCAGTGGCGCATTGGTACAAATGGAGTTTTCTCGGAAACTATTTGGGCGTTTTTGTGAAAATGTTGTTTTTTGTAGTAAGGATATTATTTTGTTTTGAAATTGATAAATCTTCTATCTTCCGGACACACTTTACATGCAGTTCCAGATGGCAGTGTCCCATTGGTACAAATGGAGTTTTCTCGAAAACCTCTCGGCCGATTTTTTGCACGGAAAACTTTTTAGAATCCTTGGATGATGTACTTTCATGTCCCATATAGTTTATGTCTTGACGCAGCCTCGTTTTTTTGGATAAAGTGGATTTTCTGGAAAACGGCTCGGCCGATTTTTTGCACGGAAAGCTTTTTAGAATCCTTGGATGATGTACTTTCATGTCCCATATAGTTTATGTCTTGACGCAGCCTCGTTTCTATGGAATATTAAATCCCAGATTTTTGTGACCATTTTGGATGAAGTGGATTTTCTGGAAAACGGCTCGGCCGATTTTTTGCACGGAAAGCTTTTTATGATCCTTGGATGATGTACTTTCATGTCCCATATAGTTTATGTCTTGACGCAGCCTCGTTTCTATGGAATATTAAATCCCAGATTTTTCTGACCATTTTGGATGAAGTGGATTTTCTGGAAAACGGCTCGGCCGATTTTTTGCACGGAAAGCTTTTTATGATCCTTGGGTGATGTACTTTCATGTCCCATATAGTTTATGTCTTGACGCAGCCTCGTTTCTATGGAATATTAAATCCCAGATTTTTCTGACCATTTTGGATGAAGTGGATTTTCTGGAAAACGGCTCGGCCGATTTTTTGCACGGAAAGCTTTTTATGATCGCTGGGTGATGTACTTTCATGTCCCATATAGTTTATGTCTTGACGCAGCCTCGTTTCTATGGAATATTAAATCCCAGATTTTTGTGACCATTTTGGATGAAGTGGATTTTCTGGAAAACGGCTCGGCCGATTTTTTGCACGGAAAGCTTTTTATGATCCTTGAGTGATGTACTTTCATGTCCCATATAGTTTATGTCTTGACGCAGCCTCGTTTCTATGGAATATTAAATCCCAGATTTTTCTGACCATTTTGGATGAAGTGGATTTTCTGGAAAACGGCTCGGCCGATTTTTTGCACGGAAAGCTTTTTATGATCCTTGGATGATGTACTTTCATGTACCATATAGTTTATGTCTTGACGCAGCCTCGTTTCTATGGAATATTAAATCCCAGATTTTTGTGACCATTTTGGATGATGTGGATTTTCTGGAAAACGGCTCGGCCGATTTTTTGCACGGAAAGCTTTTTAGAATCCTTGGATGATGTACTTTCATGTCCCATATAGTTTATGTCTTGACGCAGCCTCGTTTCTATGGAATATTAAATCCCAGATTTTTCTGACCATTTTGGATGAAGTGGATTTTCTGGAAAACGGCTCGGCCGATTTTTTGCACGGAAAGCTTTTTATGATCCTTGGGTGATGTACTTTCATGTCCCATATAGTTTATGTCTTGACGCAGCCTCGTTTCTATGGAATATTAAATCCCAGATTTTTCTGACCATTTTGGATGAAGTGGATTTTCTGGAAAACGGCTCGGCCGTTTTTTTGCACGGAAAGCTTTTTAGAATCCTTGGATGATGTACTTTCATGTCCCATATAGTTTGTGTCTTGACGCACTCTCGTTTCCATGGAGTATTATTCTTAAAATAATATACATTAGTTATATTTTGTTTTTATGAGATTATATTGCATTTGGCTTAATTTTTATTAAAAATGCAATAGTTAATTTTCCTTCATGTAATCGAATTGGGTATTTTGTAATACCAATTATTTAGCATTTGCCACGTAATTCCTATTCTCATTAACGGGAAAATGTGAAATTCCTATTTTTCATATTCCCAAAAACGCTAATTTGACTTCCCGGTTTTGGGAATTCAAATTAGCGTTTTCGACGCTAACTTTCGACGCTATCTTGGCGCACGTCTTAAAAACTTTGCTTTACAGTGCTAAGAAAGTTATACCAATATAAAGCTTAAAAAATGCGCGTATTTTGATGTCAATATTATAGAAATTATAAAAAACAGTCTTTGAAAATGAAAAGAACTATTTTTCTCCTCTCAAAATCTTTTATATTATTGTTGCTCTTAAAGTTTGTATTAAAAAAATTTTAAAAAATTACGATTTTATCCTTTGATCCTTACTAAAACTTTCCATTTATTTTATTGTGCCTATTGTTGGACCAAATGAATAGAATGCGAAAAGTATAATTTTTTTTTTTTTTTAATTTTACAAATACAAAATAATTCAAACAATAAATTAAAAATATTAATCACTAACATAAATTGTTTTTATACAATTGGTAATGTCATATTTTTAGCGCATAAAGTTCACCTCGAATAGATTGGAATCACCGTTAGTTAATCACCAGTTTCCTAATAATTATGACACATTGCACTCTCATAAATAACCCCTTTTATCTGTAGAAATCACTACTCAATGTGCGTAAAAATATATAAATTAATTAAAAAAACGACTGATGAAATATTTATTTACCTTGCAATTTTTCTATGCATTGACCTAAATACTGAATGACCAAAAATTTAACAAACAATTTTAAAAAAATCCCTATAATACATAACTATAAGTGGTTTGTTTATTTTCATTAAGTAAATAAAAAGTTCATAATCGTTTGACTATAGTACGGGCGAATGAATACAAGTATTGATGGGTTAACAACCATTAATAATAAATTTTAGGGGGTTTTTATTTGGGGGCTGTTTGTGTATGTCTGTGTGTACCTGAAAGTGTTTGAGGTTTACAAGTCTCACATATTTATCTTGCTCATTTTTATCGGATATGTTTGAGTGGTATTTCAATGGCATTTTTATTAAACGTGCCAACAACATCGTAACGATCATTTCAAAATGAGCATATTTTTTAAATGTTAAAGGGAAATCTTATACAAGGAATTCTTTAGAAGATGAATGATTTCATTGTTGACATTTTTTTGCAAAAGTATCAAACAAATTTTTGTACATTTGAACTTAAATATTTTTAAAGTTTAGCACATTTATATTAACTTTCTCTCACATCATAGACAATTAAAACGATTATAAAAGTAATTAAAATATTTTAATTGAACATTCACGTTATAAAAGTGTGATGCCTAGGCAAAACGTGTTTAGCAGAAAAAATTACAAATTGTTTATTTATTAATAAAGTTGTATTAGTATTCGAAGAGTGCTTGTGAACAAGTGAAAAGTACATTAGTAACTAAATCTATTATTCTATACATATTGAAAATCCATTTTATACACATCTTTATTAAAAAAGGCAGATTTAAGAAAGTAATAGCAGTTCGGAGAGGATTTTTACCAAATTTTTTATATATAAAGTTTTTAGGTTCAAACAAATAACTGAGAGAGATAAACAAATCAAACGGCTGTGGTGAGAATCGCATATCGCATAAAATTGGCGACTACGACTTGAAATCGCATAAAAGGTGTGATATAAATCACAATCGCAATCCCCTAATATGTATGGATAATTCCTTATTTATTTTTGTAAAAAAATCTGTTTTGAAATACCAATTATATAACTTTGACCTTAAATAAATACACATCTATTTAAGGTAGCCTAATATATTTCTTTTTAAGATCTTTGGTGATTTTTCTATTTTGTAAAAATGAATTAAATTTTAATTTGAGCTGGGAACATCGATATTTTATTCGTCCTATTCGTCCAAAGAGGCAACCCTTTTTCAATTATGCAGTTTTTTTTTTTTTTGTTTTTTTTGAAAGAAGTTTTTTTTTTCTGGAATCTAATAATATTTTTGAAAGATTGTATTTTTTTAATTGGTACTAAAATTAGTACCTTTTTTACAAAATTGTAAATTTCCTTTTCTTTATAGTCACTCTTTTGGAAATTGGTATTTTTTGGATACTTGTTTTGAATTTTGTTTTTTAAATGTTAGTTTTCTATTATAAAATTGTTTAAATTGGTACTTTTTAATAATTTGTACTTGTTTTGGAAAGAGATATATTTTTTTTTTTTTTTTATGATTCATACTGATTCTTTCATATATTTTTTGACAGATCTGTAAAAGAACGGTGGATTCCCGGTTTAACGAATACTCAGTTTAACGAATTCGCGATTTAACGTACGTCCACATTTTTAACATTGAGTACCTTATATTACGAACGATCTATATATTTTAGTACTCTATATAACGGATTTTTTCAAAAAATGTGATTTGAAATCTATAAAAAATAAGAGAAAGTAAATAAAACAAATGTCCCATTGAAGAGTCGAAATTCGTATGAACAATATTTTTTTTGTTTGAAGACTATTTTCTAAATAAAAAAAGAGTAAAAAAGCAAAATAAAAATTCGTTATAAAGCTGTTATTTGATTACTTGTTAAATATGCTTTCGTTTGTATTTTATGCAATGTAATTTTTTGATGTACCACCATACAAATATGATGTGTGATAAAGTATCCATTCAATTGACAATTACTTATTAAGCTAATTTAACATTATAAACAGTTCAGAACAGTTGCAATCAAAGACCTACTCTCTAGTACAACGGTTCTCAAATGGGGGTCCGTGTCAAACAAGGGGTCCATATAGCCATTCGTAGGGGTTCCGATGAAAGCATGAAATTATTTAAAAATAGAAGGATATTTTTATACAAAATTCTAAAATTAAGGACAGAAGTAATGTTTTTTTAATGAGTGCTTTTAGGAACCAATTTGCATTAGCTGCAAGAAAACCGATACAAAAACCTGATCTTTGATTGAAAATATTCTGTTTGATAAAGAAAACAATGATCCTATAAAGAAAGTGATGCTGACGAATGACACAATATAAAAAAAACTACGATGTGGCAGGGAAAACTTTTAATTAAAAAGATAAATATTTCACTTTAACTTGATGAAACTATAAGTTTATTGTGCCAATAATTTTGTTTATAAAGTCGTTTCAATGCCCTTTCGATATTTAACCATGGAATAACATCCTGCGTAATCAGATTATTCAAATTTGCTCGAATGGTGTGACTTCTCATTGCAAAGTCCACAAAACATTTATTTCGCAGAGAAAGTTGCGGGCTGTAAAAACTAATTTTGCTTAAACGACTTTATAATTCAAAAGCATAAAAATCCTTTCAATATTAATATTGATAAAATACCAGATTAATTTTCAAAAGTGTTGAAATGTAACTGATGGTTTAAATTTTTATTCTCAATCTGTAGATTTAAAAGCATTTTAGTTAAAATATAGCAAAGTTTATCCGCTTGTTGGCTCCGAAGTTCTAAAAATATTAGAACAATTTTCATCAACATACATTTTTATGTGAAACTGTCATATTCGATTATTTGTCCATCAAAATTAATGTATGAACTTTTTTGTTCGCAGAGAATGATATTAGATATGAATTATGTGCAAAATTCTCTAAATATTAAAGAAATAATTCAGCAGAAACAATGTCGCAATTATTAATATTATTTTATCCTTACATAACATTTTATCTGAATTTTTATTTGTGGTGGGTAGCGCTTCCATTACCATGTCAAAAGGGGGTCGCGAAGCAAGATCTTGTGAGAACCCCTGCTCTAGTATTTGACATCCATAGTAAATTCTTTGTAATTTGTAAAAAAAAAACTGTTATTCGAAGAAAAAATAAATTGTTTTTAAAAATTTTAATTTTGCCTTTTTTTTTATTTTTTAATTTTGTATGTTTTGTTAGTAAAACATATTTGCGATTTAACGAATTTTTCGATTTTAAGAATTGGTCTTTCGTTAATCCGGGAAACCACTGTATGTATGTATGTTCATTTCGAAGACTCGCAATTAAAAGCAAAATATTGATGAACAAAGTTATCTCGAGTTTTCAGAAAGTTCATTTTAACAAATCACTTTCAGTTGTTATAAACACAAACTAATTAAAAAATATAAAGGGTTTTCATCCAAACGGATAAATTTACTCAATTAGTAAATTTATACGTTTTACACACATGTTTATTTATTTATTTATTAATTTATTTATTCTTTTCACTAATTTATTTAAATTATTTTTATTTATATATAATTTGTTTTAATTAGGCTTCACTTATTAAATATTCCTTAAAACTTGAATTAAAAATTACTTATCCATGCTAAAATATTACATAACGGTCAAAAATTAACCGCTGTTTAAAATAACAGAGTTGTAGTTTTTGTTTTAAGCAAGTACTGCCAACGTTGAAAAACAAAAATCTTGCAAAAAATTGCCGCACGCAGTCAGAACAACAACAATCAACAAAAGTCTGGAAGAAAACAAAAATTTTTTACAATAATTTCTAAATTTGTAGAAATAAATAAAATAAATTTTAGTACGAAGTGAACAGTGTATAAAATAAATTTAATAAAATTAAATTTAATCTAAACAAATAGAATCAGTTATAAGCAAAACAACATGTTTGGTCAATCAACTTTAGGCGGCACCAGTACATTTGGTGCTGCTACTACAACAACCTCCACAAATCGCATGAACGACTTTGAAGTAGTCTCTCCACCCGAGGATTCCGTTTCTGCATTAGAATTTAGTCCCGCAACAATGCAACAGAATTTTCTTATTGCTGGTAGTTGGGATTGCAGTGTCAGATGCTGGGAGGTTGAGCAGTCAGGAAAAACCGTACCAAAATCTATGAAAACTATGGGCGGACCGGTGTTAGATGTTAGTTGGTCTGATGATGGTTCTAAGGTGTTTATAGCCAGTGAAAAACAGGTCAAAGTATGGGATTTGGCAGCAGATCAGCAAATACAGGTAGCAGCACATGATGGTCCCGTCAAAGTTTGCCACTGGGTAAAGGGTACCAATTATTCGTGTTTAATGACTGGTTCATGGGATAAGACTTTGAAGTTCTGGGATACTCGATCACAAAATCCTATGATGACCATCAATTTACCCGAGCGTTGTTATTGTGCCGATGTTGATTATCCTATGGCAGTGGTGGGTACAGCTGGAAGAGGACTTATAGTTTACTCTTTGGAAAACAGTCCAACTGAGTTTAAGCGACAAGAAAGTCCTTTAAAATACCAACATAGAACTATTTCAATCTTTCGCGATAAGAACAAAAAAGCAACGGGTAAGTGTCAAACAATAGATTTGTATAAGTGCTTAATTTGAATGTCCAAGTAGATTGAAAAATCTTTACTTAATATTCTCAAATTTAACTAGCATGGAATCAAAACTTGTTTTTCGGGTCAAAGTTTTTTGATAATAATATAAAATGAGTTTTTGAAAAAATTAAATTTGTTATTCTTTCTTATTCTTTACAAAATATTAAGGTTATGCTTTGGGCAGTATTGAAGGACGTGTTGCCATACAATATGTTAATCCTGTAAATCCCAAGGATAATTTCACTTTTAAATGTCATCGTTCTTCTGGTACTACTGGCTATCAAGACATCTATGCAGTTAACGATATCGCTTTCCATCCAGTGCATGGTACTTTAGTCACAGTTGGTTCTGATGGCACCTTCAGTTTTTGGGATAAAGATGCTCGTACTAAACTAAAGTCTTCCGAAACCATGGATCAGTCGATAACCAAGTGTGGTTTCAATGCTTCCGGTCATATATTTGCTTACGCTGTCGGCTATGATTGGTCTAAGGGTCATGAGTATTTCAATCCAGCCAAAAAGCCACAAATCTTTTTGAGATCGTGCTATGAAGAATTAAAACCACGTTCCACTTAGAACTAAAACCTTTAAAAATACGTATCATTTATCTTTTAATAGATTTTGTAATTTTTCTGTAATGTAAAATTTAAGTAAAATAAACCATGAAAGTCCTTCCCAAATCGATATTTAATAATTTTCATTTATTTTTTATTATTAGTTTAAAAGCAAAATAACTTGTTTATGAAATGGTTTACTTAAATAATTTCCTAATGGTGTTCATCGTGACCATGACCATGATGATCATCGCCGCCCAAAAGAGTTTCACAGGCAACGGTGGCAGCAGTTAGACCCAAACCCAGGACAAAACCACGCAACATAAAAGCTCTCAAGCGGCTGGCATGTGTTCCGAATTGTTTGGCATCATAGCGCCATACTTCATTACTAAAATTATAAATACAATTAATAAAACATTTATGTATGCATGCATGTGTAATTGTACATACCGCAACCAGGGATCCCTCAAACCTTGTCTGGCTAAAGACTCTTGGACTTCCACCAATTTGGGAACATTTTCTACTTTGTAAATAGAAGCATCTGGTACTTTGTAAGGTTCACCGTGTCCATGGCCACCCATTGTTGCTAAAATTTTATAAATTTATGGTGTTTAAAAATTGTTTATATTGCTTATTTCCTCTCAATATAGTTGTTCTCTTTCCTGAGAGGTTACATAAGGTTTTTTAATGTTATTTTTCTTTAAGCTTTAATATAATAGAATGTTCTTTGACAATATTAATAATGCACTTTTAAAGTTTGTATGAATTATAATATTTTGGAACGCCAAATAGAATGAAATTAATTAATAATTACCTGATTCTTATTTGCAAATTTATCACCAAAAAATTGTCCAGAGTACCACACACCAACTTGGTTTGTAATCAACAACTGTCAGTTTGACATTTAAATTACAGCTGATTTAACAATGGTAGATATTTAACTGCGGTTGTTTTGTTTACCACGGATGCTTATAGTAACACACATAGTATAATAATAAAGTACTCGCACATCTACAAAAACAAAAATTGCTTGTATTTTGTTAGTGTAAAACTACTGCCCACAATGTCAAAATGCTTTGAACGGAAAAATGAGAGAATGTAGGAGAGCTAAACCATAGATAGAGATACTCATAGTATAATAATAAAGTATACTCGTAAGACCAGCTGTTTTACAATTTTTTCATTGGCAAACCTCGCGGTACTGTCAAATTGTTTTTGTATTCACATGTAAAATATTTTTTGAGTTTTTTTCTCTTGCTCTCTTTCGTTCTCTCATTTTTCCGTTCAAAGCATTCTGACATTGTGGGCAGTAGTTTTACACTAACAAAATACAAGCAATTTTTGTTTTTGTAGATGTGCGAGTACTTTATTATTTTACTATGAATTATACTATGAGTAACACATAGAGACGAAATTCTCGATTGACAATTGAACAAAATTGTTGTTTTGTAAAAAAAAAATGTGTTTTTATTTTCTTTTAGCAACAACAAAATGTATTTGAAATGTTTAAACACAAAGCTGAGCAATAATGTTTAACATAAACTGTCAAATTTATTGTTATTTTTCATAATATAATAATAGAAGGTAGAATCACTAGAGAGAGTCGTCAATTTTATTTCTTGTTAAGTCAAAAAACTGAAAAATGAAAAGCAAAAAACAAAAATCAAGAATGAAAAAAAATATAAAATGTTTTGTTTACACACATAAGTATATGATTCAAATTGTTTCCTGAAATGCCGAATTCTATCCTTGGAATACAGTGTAAACTTTTAATACGTACATTTGTCCAACTGGACATTTACAGTTCATATATTTGTGAATATTTGTTAGAATAAAATTTAGTTGCATACATTTTTTTAAAGAAAATTGTTGTAAAATATTTTTTTTTGTGTTTTTCTAATTTGAAGTTTTATTTTAAATTTGTTTTACATTTTCTTTTGATTTATGTGTTTGACTTTTCAGGGTAAATAAAAATGAGAACAAACTTTCTAGTGATTTTACCTTTAGTAATTCTATCATGGTTATTTTTTAAAATTTTGATGTTTTTAACAAAACAAAGATGGAAATAAAAGTTTTTTCTTGTTATTCTGCCGACGTTATTTCTTGTGTTAAGAAATAAAAGTTTCTTCGTGGAGACGTAGAGTTACTTTCGTCTCTTGTTACTCATTGGCTTATATTAAAACAGGGCTGTTGAAAAACACCGTTTCCTGTTGTTTTAAAAGTGTCTTTCTTAAATAAAACTATGAGAAATCTATTCCAAAGTATTTCATATATATAAAATCACGTGTAAGTAATTAAAAAAATCTCCAAAAATGTGTTTTTGTTTGTGCAAAAATTGTATATATAAGTAGCATAGTGAAATAAGGAAGTGAACTCGTATGCACTGCTGTTTGAAACTGTCAAATTGTTTTTGTATTCGTATCCAATTTTTTCGCGTTTTTTTAAACCCTTCTCCTTTATTTTCTCACAGCATTTTGACATTATGTGCAGTAGTTTTACACTAACAAAATACAAGCAATTGTTGTTTTTGTACATGTGCGGCCAGTTTCTAATTTCAGTATAAGTAGCCCTTATATAAAAGTCTGATTACATCATTACATTTTCTACCATTCCATGGATTCCTTACAATATTTTGAAGAATTTTTGCAGCGCGGATCATAAATTATATGGTCCCAATAAAAAGTTGTATTTATCTAAATTTGAAAAAAAGAGCCAACCTTTACTGTTTTTTTTTCTTTTTGTTTTTTTTTAATTAACCACATTGTTATTGAGAATAACAACAAATGTAAATAATTCAACGATAATATTTTTTTTCACGTATAATAAAAGTTATAATTAAAGAATACGTTATAATCCTTAGTGTGCACGGTTTTTTTGTGTATTTTAAAAAATTAATTTTTTTGAAAGAATTAATTAGTTAATTTATTAAAAGAGCTTTTATTTGACAAACTCATCGGATTTGGTTCATGTAAATAGGATGTTACTCTCTTGGAACTATCCATCTTCAAAAGGTTCCTTTTATGTTTAAAAAAAAACCTTGCAAATTACAGTAACTTGTCGAAAGTCTCCAGAAATTAACTTGAAAAAAGTGAATTTAAGTCGCGCTTTTTCTTTTGTTTTTGTTTGATATATGTATATATAGCTGATTTTAGTAATAAATTTGTTTAACTCCAGCAGCTCTCATACAAAAAACAGATTAAATGCAGACTTTTTTCTTTGTTTTATCAAACGATAGACAGTGGGGCAGAATCGAACATTTTTGGAAATAAATCTGTAACTTCAAATCGGTTTAACCACTAGCGAATTTCTGTTATTTACTCGATTTAATTTTTACATTATCTTAAAGTTCTTAATAATTTTTTGAAAAACATGCTTGCATTTGAAATTTCAAGAATCTCAATTTTCAAAGAAGTTCGTCAAGTTTTTTCCATATATAGCTCAACATCATCAACCGATTTTATTATATTGTTTGTAGTTAGTTAAAGTCGATATCTTTATTGAGTTTAAATATAAATGATTTTGAATTAAAAAATTTGCAAAAATTAACAATCAGGAAGGACAGCAGAATTCTCTCAAGAAAAAATTTTAAAATTCCAAAAATATATTTCTTTATTTAAATGTAAATATTAAAATATTGACATGATCTTTCCCTGAATTAAGCGCAATTTTCGACTCATTTAACCCCAATTTATAGACAGACGGACGTACATTACCATTCTGCAAAAAAAAAAAATATGTTTAAATTTTAAAAATTTATTTCTTAACTAACTAAAAAAAAAAAATCTGGTCATTAAAATACTGATATCAGCTTTTTCTGAAGCAAGCGCCATTTTCTACCCATTTAACCCCAATGTATAGACGGAGGAATTAAACGCTATTTTCGAATCCGCGTTGGTGAAATTGTCAAAAAAAAAAAAAATTCTGGAAATGGAAACATTTTTAGACATTTTTTTTATAAATTATTTATTAAAAACACCTAAACATACTTAGATATAAAATTATTCGAATTATTCGTTATTCGAAGAATATTTTCGAAACTTTCCAATCTTTTCTTTCAACTTAGTTTTAAAACCTAAATGCATTCCTAATTAATTGTTCGAAAAATTGGAACCAACCCTTACTCTACTTGCAAGTTTTTGGTAGATCCGATTTAAGACCCGGATGAGGACAACCTGCCCACCATGACTTTTAATTCAGAGAAAATACTCCTAAGTTTTTCATCTAAGATTTCAATACTTATGGTTAGGAATAAGAAGTTATATAATATATATTTATATAAATCTACAACAAATAATTTTCTTTTTTAATTTAGAAACATTTTCTAACCTTTTCTATCAACCCAATTTTAAAACAAAAATTCTTTTCCATTTTACAACATTTCCAATATAATGGTTTTCTTCAATAATTTTTATTTTTTAAATAAAACATCATTTTTTATTTAGTAATATTTTTGAAACATGTAAGTATATTTATTGCATTTTAATTAATTATAATTTGTAGTTGTTATTTTTTATATTTAATTATTAATTATTTTATAACTACTACACATGTATATTTATTTGGGGGATTTTTTAATGTTTTATTTTTATTTTTTAATGTGCTTAAAATGTAAAGTTTACATTTGTTGTTTTAGAAGTATAATATTATAAGTAATTATATTATAATTAAAACTGTTTAGGAAATACATTAAAAAAATATGTACTTTTATTACAGTTAAAATAATTATTTTGTAGTTATGGTAAAATACCTTTGTTACATTTTAACTAAACAATTTAATATAACCTTTAAAATATATATATTAAAAAAGTAATTATATTATTGTTAGTATTATTTTAATATACTTTTTTTATTTTATTTTTTTCATGTCTGTAGTTTAGTAAAATAAATTTCTTAAAGAAATATATTAAATCCTGAAAAGGGGAAAAACATTAAATAGAATTTTTGTTCAGGTTTTAAAAACATTAAGGAAATTATATAATATATAGGTAGGATTTCATTATAAAAATATTAGTAAAAATATATGTATATATTATTTAAATATAATTTAATTTTATATAAATATTTTTAGCATTTTTTTAGTTTTATAAATCTTTTATAGATTTATAGCTCACTAAGTGCTTAATTTTTATAATTGCTGTACAAGACTTTAAACAAAAATTCATATTACATATTTCTTTATTTACTCGAAACTTTGTTAGAATTTATTTTAAAATAAAGTTAATAGCACAATATGCTATTAATTTGATTTACTTTTTTTAACTTTTATAAGAATTTAATATTTATTAATTTATAATAATTTGAGTATTGAAGACTTATAGTTCAATTGTAGTCAGTAATTGCTTTCAGTTTTATACAACAAGAACGTTGAAAATAAAGAATACTTTTTATTGATTTAGATTTTATTTACATCAAAATTGATTAGTTCTTAACTTAATTTTCTGTTTCATAACCTAGATTAACTCATAGATATGAAAGTCTGCATTAAAAAAACTTAACATAATTTTTAAAATATTGGATATTGTAAATGTATTAGTTAACAAATTAATTTTAAAATTATTTCAGAACTATGTGTTAATCTATATTTTTAATTATAACCTCAAACTTTGCTTTGAAATTTAAATACTCTTTAAATGGAAACTTCAGATCTTTTTTGAACATTTATTTATTAAATTATTGGCAGAATAAAAATGGATTATCAATAGTACTAAATTGTTAATAATTTGAAAATTTTATCGGAAATGTATTGTAGTGAGCTATAATTCTAGTATTTTTATGTGTGTATTTCTAATTCGACTGTGTGTTTTTTGTACAACAAACCTTTAGAATATTAAAGAAAAACTTAAAATTGTTCATACAAAGATTTAAGACAACTCTTTTGTTTATTTTACAAAACCAAATACACAATTGTTTAAAATTATACATATTACTAGTATATATTTTAGATTTTCGATTATTTGAAATTATAATACAAATGGTTATTTGCTTTCTAGAGTGTTGGTTTTCATTTTTAAATGCCTTATTTATAATAAAAATAGTTTTCCATAAATTATACAAAATCAAGCACTTGAAAATTTTTGTTGGAACTCATTTTAAATTCATAAAATTATGTATTTTAAACTTTTCTTTGTTTAAATTTTAAAGTACAATAAATTTTAATTTAATTAAAATTCCCTATTTACAGGTGAATGCTGTTGAAGTAAATTGTAATAAAGGTATAATTTTTAGCTTGACACTAGATATAAATTTGAAAATAGATTCGACTTTCAATTTAAATTCTAGCAAAAACAGTTGATTAAGTTTTAGAATTTGTTTAATGAAATTTATGTAAAAATGTTGCTTTGCAAAATATGTAGGTACTATTTTAAAATTCAAGAAAGTGATACCTATTCGTGTAGAATTAGTTCTTGAAATGTTAGCAATGCACAATGCTTGAGTCACTAAAAGAGACAGAGGATCTTGTGGTTCAAATTAAAAGTAAGTTTCCATTATTTAGCCAATACCATAAAAACAATAATATGTAATAAATTGATGTAAAATTTTTTTGTTTATTCAGAATTGTATTAGCAACACTTATACGGAATTCCTCAATAAAATTGAATACATGTAATCATGAATCTATAAATCACTTTTTTGAATTGTCTCTAGTTCTCGATATAAACAGCTAAATGTAAAATTAGTTCAATTGTCCATATAAAATTAATATTTAAAACGCCTTCAATTTTTATTAATATTATTTATTAATATAATCAATAGTTAAAGAAATTTTCAAAAAGAAGAAATTAATCAAGAAATTAAAAATTGTATATTTTTTTTTTTTTGTTTCGAAAAATTGTAAAAATATATAATAAAGCTAAATATACTAAAAATAAAATGAGATATTTTTCATTAAAATCCATGTAACTTTTGACTGTATTTCTAACTAATTGCAACCCATTTAAAATAGTTTGCTATTATTTAAAAAATAGTGTTGCTACACTATGGTTAATAGACCGTACACCGATTAGAGCAAAGATAAAACCTATTCCAATTACATTCTTACTTTATTTATTAATTATTTAATTGATCAATTATTTAATTGATTTTTTTTAGAAAATAATTATTAATATCTTCCAAACTATTTAGCTGATTAAAAATGGAAAGTAAAATTTATGGATAATTTGAATCCAATTTTTTTGGAAATTTTGTTTAGCGAAATCGCATAAATTTTTTTCGGGATATACCGCAATATGTTGAGCAACCTACTCAATTTCACATATAAATTTGTATCTCGAAAACTAGAGTCAATTATAAACATAAAGTAATATTTAAAGGCTTAGGACATTAAGATTACGTGTATTTGAATTGACTGAGAAATCCGAGGAACCGACAAATTTTTTCCTCCTGTGTTATCTTTTATTCAGAATAGCAAAATAAAAACCTACATTAGAATTGTTTTTTGACTTAAATATTTTCAAGTAAAAAGGTTGTGAATGTTTTTGCTTAATTTAATTAAGCTTAAAAGAAAAATATATTTTTCGAGCTATTGTAAAAAATAAATGATTTTTTCGAAAAGTTTCCATTTTATTGTATTATCATTTATTGCATTTAATGTTGTTTTATAATCATGAATAAAATAACACTTATTTTAAAAATATTTACACTCAAAGAAAAATGTATAAATACATAACAAATATGAAATTAGTTACGTTAAAAAGAAATCCATTATTTATATTGCATAAAATTAAAAAACTATTTAAGAGTAAAACTGTTTAATTTCTTAAAGTTACTAACTTGTTGTCAATTGATAAAAAAGCAAATCAGTTTTCAAATTTATATCGAACCGATTTTGTAGGTATCAATTCTGTTGGTTGGTTCAAAAGATTTACAAATTTTTAATTATACGATTTAGTACAATCAAATTTACTAATTGAGAACTTAATAAAACAAATGTATTAAACATATTAGAAGTAAATTTTTAAACAGTTTCAAATAAACCTAATAGACTTCAATTTTTACAATTAAATTTTTAATTTCAAGATTTTAAGCTAAAAGTTCAGTTATGTTTTGTTTCTAAACTATTTAAAGAAGTTTTTTATCTATATATTTTTACTTAAAAAAAAAAAAATTCTGATACATTTAATAATTTTGCCATTAATTTTTTTAATTCAACTTTTTAAAACTAAAGTTTTGTAACATATTTTTTGAAACATTTGTAAAAAGAGTTTCCATTTCAAATAATACATCCATAAAGTTCAATTTTAATACATTAATACAATGTGTTTTTTCCCATTAAGATTTTAAACTAAAATTTTACAAACACTTTCAAGCATATAAACAAAATGTTTCTGTAAATATCTATACGAACCAAGAGAATATTATTTTGAAAAAAAATCTTCAAATATACATTATAAAATATATATTTTCTTATTTTTTAATTGCATTAATATTCTCAGGTACAAATTACATTTCATTATCTTTATAACTTTAACGAGTGTAGTAATTTTAAACAAAATTTTTCTTCATTTATTAATGGTCTTTTAAAATATTTTTATATTTGCTTTCTATTTGTTTTATATACAAAATATATTAAATGGAAAATTAAAAATATTTTTATTCATATACATATATTTAATTCAGTTTTATGATTTTTCTTAGGCATTTTTATAAATTATAATATTTTATATTTAAATTTGTCTGTTCTTGTTTTAATTTTTTATTTTTTAAGGAAAAGTAAAGTTTGTGTTTAATATGTGCTTGATATCTAATACAATAAAAATGGAAGCATGTTAAGTTTTTCTTAAAAACATTACAAATTTATATAAGAACCTAATTCATTTAATTTATCAATATTTTGCCAATAACAATTCTAATCTAATATTAAAAGTTTTAAGAACCGTTTTTTTTTTTTTGTTTCTTTGATTGTTAATAATTTTTGTAAACTAATTTCAATAAATTTTATTTATAATACCAATCACAGTTAAATTTGTTTAATCTTATGTAGTTGTTTTTAGGGTTTCTAATATAAAATATATGTAAATCCCATAAAAGTAGACTTATTTTTTTATTTATTCTATAACAAATTAAACTGTGATTGTTTTAAATTTTTTTAATTTTCAATATTTATTAGCCTGAGTTTTATCTATACAATATTTAAGTAGTTTTTTATTAAAATTTTTATGAAAAAGAAAACTTAAATACTGATAATAAATGTGGCCTTAATGAAGAAAAAGCTAAGCAACATGTTTAGAAATTAATTTTTTTTTAGAATTGATCTATAGTTTTGTAAAACAAACGAAAAACATTGTGTGAAAATTTCTTAAGGGTCTAATATTGCAAATTTCAAACCTTTGAATTTTTTTAGAAACTTTGTAAGAAAACGTTTAGTTTTTTTTTTTTAAATATTTTAACTGATTGGCGTTTGTAAACAGAGGGTGATTTAATTGAAGTGTTTTTTACTTTACAAAGTTTTAGTTTGTTTTTGAAACTTTGTTTTAAAAAAATATTACATCAAGTTTTATTTAGACATACAATTAAATTATATAATTTTTCTGCTAAAGTTCCCGACTTACTCCACTTCATGTAAAAATAACCATTTTAAGATTAATTCTTAATACAAATCACTGGAATTAACGTTTTTGATATTGGAATATTTTGTCTGAAATCTCAAATAAAAGGCTTTATTCATTGTTTTATTTCATTGTATGTGTTCTGGCTTTCGATTTCACAAGAATAAATGTGAAAACGAACGATTTCACATTTTTTGAGGTTTTCGTTTTCACTTACGAACAAAAATAATCGAATTCTTTCCATTTAAAAATATGTGGGTGAAAACAAGTGGAATGCATATTTTTTCTAATTAATAATGATTAATTTTAAAATGAAACGACAGATAATGAAAATTTGAATTGTTATTTATGTAAATTTACATTTTTTAACAATATTAAAATCAAAAAATATCCTCATATTTCCCATACATTTTGAGCAAAAAACCAAAAACATTTTTATTATACTCTTTTTGCCAAAACATATTTTTTGAATTAAAAAAAGCTGTTTGTGTAACTATATTTTTCTTCTTAATTTTAAAGAAAATGTGAAAACGAGAACACTAATTTTTAAAAACGTTTCGAAAACGGGAACACATATAAATATCTCTGGATATTAGTGTCCCAAGAAATTTCAATTTTTCGATTCTGATGTACGCCTCAAACGCTAGGTGGTTAGCTAAATTCAGAAAAAAAATAAAAAATTAATGAATTTAAATAAAAAGTTTCGAAATAAAACTCTTTTTTTTTGAGCTTGTTATATATAAAAAAAAAAAAAAATTCATGGGATTTTGTTCCTCGAAAGAAGTTTTTGTTATTGTAACAGCTCTGTTGCTGAGTTCAAAATTTTTGGCCGAGTTTAACTCGGTTCATTCCGAAACGTATATCCAATTGTCGTAGAAACGAAAGGAGTTTCTAGTGCATTCCTATGAACAAATTTTTTAAAACTTTTTCATTACTGACTTTTTATTATTGTGTCTTTCGATTTGAAAGAAAACACTTTCGAAAATCAATGTATTTTAAATATAATTCCGAAAGATTTTCTTTTCGAATGGAAATATACAATAATCGTCCTGATGCCGTAATACGGAATTTCTCAATCAATTTAAATACATGTAGTCATTAAGTTCGAAGCCTATAAATCTCTTTTTCAAATTTACTCTAGTTAAATTTTATTGATATATTAACACCAAAAAAAAAAAAAAAAAAACTTTGGTTGCCAGGTGATGAGTTAAGAAGCTAATATAATGGCACATTAGCTGAATAACCCATTATTTTAACACGGCGATGACATTAGAGGCAACTACTTACCTCAAGTCATTACATAGATGTATTGATTACTTTAAGTCATTGATTTTAAAATATTACTGAAGTCATTATTATTTAAAGCAAGAGGAACTTGTTGCGTTTTAGGTTACTAATAAGTAATGAAATTTTAGGATATAAAAAGTATTTTTTTTTTTATTAAAATTTTAAATTCAAAAACATAACAATAAGGAACAAATTAATATTTTAAAAACTATTTTAGATTAAAAATAATCCATACGCAAATTTTGTCTCGTCACATATTTATATAAATTAGTAATTACATAGCGGGTTATACATAAGTAGTCACTAACTACTTCTATGTAATGTAGACGGTATGTTGTTGTCATTAAGAAGTAACTACATGCCATTGACATGTTTTTGCTGGATAGTTAAAGAGATTAATTAATTACGTAATTGTATCAATTATTTGTAAAAATCTAGCAAGTATTTCAAGAGATATTTACATTTGAAATTAAAATTTTCCATACAGTTGCATGGAAATTTAAAAATATAAATTGATCTCCTGAACTTTAAAAATTACTTATGTAGTTTTTCCTTGTAGCCACAGAATTATTATTTTGTACGATTTTTTTTATACAAAATAATTCTTAATACTTGCTAATTGATTTCAATCCGAATCCGATTTTTTTTTTAAATTTTATTCAGCGAAATCTTGTATATTGTTCTCGAGATATATCACAATATGTAGAGTAATCTCCTTAATTTCGCTTATAAATGTGTATCTCGATTACCAGAATTAATTATTGACTGAGAAACACCGTGGAACAGATAATAAATATTTTTTTGTCACCCCGTGCAATTTAATTTTGTTTAATATTTTACTCATAAAAGAAACAAAAGTATAAAATTTTTATTAATATTTTTTCCATTATATATGTATGTACTAAAATAGCCTTTTATAGATCGAAATTTTTGGGAACATATTTTTAAAACATTTTTTTCATACCTAGCTTAAAATTATGAAAATTTTTGATACTCATTTCGAGATAAAACTTTGATTTTTTTTTTTTTTTTACAAAAAATACAAGACCCGTGATTTTAAATCGCTGGTAGGGAACTTATAATTCATTTTTAATTTTTTTTATATTATTTCTGTATTATACTCATCAATATGAAACGTTTGACTTTATGAATCGATATGAAACACATCTCCAGTTATTTAAATAATTACCTATGTATTTCTAAACATGTTGCTAAAAAACTAATAATGATAAGAGTTTTAAATGATATACATATGTATATGATTTTAGTATGTCCAGTTAATTTTTATTATTAATATAATCAAGTCAGGTATGTATTATTATGAGTGTATTAAATTGAATTATATGTAATTCGTACTTCAATTTAAATCTGCAGTCATCAATTTTATCATTTTACTCAAAACTTTCTATATTTAGTAGTTTGTTTCTTCTTCACCGTTGCTTCTTTTATAAAGTTAAGAGATCAAAACTTATTTATTAAATTTGTTATTAAAATGTTAAACTTTTTCTGTTTTTTTTTTTATATTTTTAATAATTTTTTTTTTATTTCCAAATTTGTTATTTTTCCTTGTTTTCTTAAAAAAAAATAATTATGCAAATATGTCTTAATAATAATTAAAAAAATATCTGGGGTGTTGTATTATTCTTTTTTTTATTTTTTTATTTATGTATATTTTTGTTGTTGTTTTGAATAGTATTATCACATTGGCATGAAATTTCACTCTTTAAGTTTGTGAGATAAAAACAAAATTTTAGGTTACATTTTTATTTTGCTTATAGAACTCAAATGTTAATGTTTTCTATAAAAAAAATTAAATAACCTTTCAAGTTTGATTTTGGGGTTCTGGCAGGGTAATAGGGGGGTTTTTTGGTTAAATAAATTAATTGTGAACATGAAAAACAATTTCATTTCAAAATTTATTATTATTATTTAACGTTACAAAAACCTTTCAGGTAAAACTTTTTTTTCAAATTTCAAAGTTTTTCTGTATGTTCTACTTTAGCTGTGCTGGCTGACTGGCAGGCTTTTAAATGCGCCTCAGCGTTTTGAATAATTATCCAAGTGTTAATTTGTTCTACTATTTTGTATATATACATTCAACACATTATTTCCTCGCTAAGTATTTCGGTAAGCAAACGATTTAGACTGTCTAGGCCGGTTAGGAAGCCATTGTCTGGACCATGATGAATGGTGGTTGGTGGTGTGGGAAATAAGGCTGAACCGTTACGTGGCACAAAGGCTGTGTGGGCAAAATCTATGAGTCTTACATCCACCAAACAGTGCATGTCGTCACACAACTGTATTTTGGTATCAATGTCTAAAGATTTGGAGGCATGTTGTAAGAATTTCTTTGATTTTGTTATATCTTTGATTTCCTGTTGCTGCTGGTGTTGCTGTTGTAGTTCTGTAGTGGCTCTGTTTAGAGGCGTTGCAGTTGATATTGCTGCTGTCACCGATGTCGTTGTAGATGTTGTAGTTGTTGTTACTGCTGCAGTATTGTTGGGGGTGGTATCCATTTTAATGCCTTCGGTTTCCAATGATTGTTTGATTTGTGCTTGTTGTGGTTGTTTAGCAGCTGAGGCAGGTATTGTTTGTGTTTTAGCAGGTGAATTTATTATTGATACGGGAGTTGATGATGACAATGATGTGGCATTGATTGTAGATTTTTTAGCTACAGATGATGATTTTTTTACCGAGTCCTTTATTTCACGTCCATCCAATTTATCATTGCTCTGGTGAAGATGATGGTGGTGTTGATGCAGGCGTTGGTGATTGTGGTCATCATCATCGTCGTCGTAGTCATCATCATCGTCCTTGCAACGCAAACGTTTGACAGCACCTTTAACCGATTTCAACGATGATGTAGTCGAAGATGTGGGTGAAGCGGTTGAGTTCGTTGTGACAGTAGCGGAATTTAGTTTTTTGTGTAACAAGGTTTTGGGTGTTAAGGGCGGTGTGGCGGCTGCTTTGGCCACGGCAGCCGCTGCTACTGCTGTTTCAAATGCATCTTGTTGTGATTTGTAACGTTTTAACATCACTTCCGTTTGACTGATAATGCTGCTATCATAGTCCGAGGAAGCTTCGTCTGAGCTATTATTGCCCGTTTGGCGACCACTGGTAACCGCTTTAATTTGTTCCGACAATCCCGAGAAGTCATCACTACTATTGCTGCTATAATTCATCCACGAGTCACCCGAATGGGGCGAAGATGTGGCTATACTGGGCATAGGTGGTTCAGGATCAAGGAATACTGTTTCTTCGGAAATGGGAATGAAAGGTGCAGGTGTGGTAGGCGTAGAGGAAGCCGTGGGTCTGGACAAATCCATAGCTTTAGGACCCATAACATTAGAACCGGCTAATGGGGGTGGTGGTGGCATCGATCTACTATCGTTATCGGTCATCAAATTATTTGTGGATTCTTCCTCCGTTTCAGAGGATGAAGACGCATGGTGTTTATCACCTCTTTCAATGTGTTCGCCAAAACCACGGATCGTTTGTTGTCTCATTCTCTCTGGAGAAACAGTGGCTGTTGGTGTGGTTGCCTCCGATCTTACTGTCGCACTATTCAAATGTCTAATGCGGGTTCTGAGATTCATATCGGCTGTATTTGAATCATTTGAAGCATCAGCATCATAACAACATTGATCCCCGCCAGTGCTGCTATTTGTAGCCGAAGCATTACCACTGTCTGCCGCCTGTAAATGTAAATCATCATCTGTGTCATGAGGCTCCAATTCATCGCCACCTTCGTGACCATCCTCATCATGCTCGTGATCATCCTCATCTACAATATCATCCTCATCTTCATCGATGCTATTATCTGGATGATAATCAAATGTGTTAGATTTCTTGGCATTCTTAGTGGGTGTGGCCGGTGTCGCCCATTCATCAAAATCCATAGGATGTTCCATGGGATTATCTTCATAACCCTCGTACACAATTAAGAGTGAGCTGTACAGGAAATCAAATATTGAAATTAGTATTTCATAATAAATTATAATTAATTATTTAACTTACCACGAATAGAATCTATAGCTAGATTGTTTTTCAATAACACGACGCAATTGCAATAGACGCTGTACAATCTTCTTGATAACACGTGTTCGTAAACGATAACCATTATAAAAGAAATCATGTAAAGCCTGTTTAAAGCCCATTTCATTTAGCTCACGTCCCCAGTATTTATCACGTTTGGCATACTGATCCAAATGGGCCTGATAGGTTTGCATGCCACACAAACGTACACCCAATGAGGCCGAGGTACTGGCCGCACATTTAGCCATTTGTTTGGTACGTTTTTCAGCAGAGGCATCGTCACCATGCTGTCGTGTGCCCATTTTTAAATCTAATATACAGGGATTGCGAAATTGTGATGTTATATTCTCCAGCATAAGAAAATCTGCAAGATAATAAATAGATATTTGAAAAATTTTAAATTTTTAAAATGTTGAGCTTTTCAAAACTTACATTGTTTATTGGAATTATCCAATTGTGCGATACTCTTAATAACATCTGCTGCATTGCCATTTTTATGAACTTTCATTCTGTAAGAGAAAAATATCAGGGGACCGGGTTAGTTAGTTCGGTACTATAATTATAAAATATTATGTTATAAGAACCATTTAAAGTTTTTTGTCCAAATATTTTTTTTTATTGAATATTTTGCGATTTGTTTGGCTTAATGTTTGGAGAAGGGCATTTATATGTCTAAACCACAGTTGGGTACAGAGGGGCGGGGCCAAAATGTTGTCTAAAATAGGTAGTTATAATCATTTTTTGTTTGGTGTTTAAATAAAATACAAACCCTACACCCATTTAAGTAGAAAATTCATTAATTTGGTTTGAAAGTTTAACTATTTTTTTTTTTGTAATAAATTGTCTATTAAAATATAATTATAAGTATGAATTACCAGCTAAATGACGTCATGTACTGAAAAATAGTTTAAGTATTTTTTTCTAATGATGATTTTTTTTTTACAAATACAAATACATTTGATAATATTTGTTGATTTGACCTAAAATTACTAATGATTTAAATTGAAATTTCTTCTTGGATATAATTTGGAAATTATAACTTTCTCTATAAAAAGGGGAATTAATACTTAATTTGGGAAATATTTTAATCATTAAATCATTCTCAATACTATTTTTTATATTATTATAATTTTATTTTCTATATAAAATCAATTAAAAAATTCTCTTATTAGAAATAGCATCTCATTTCAGATTTTTAACATAAAAATACAATAATCCTATGTTTTAAAAAAAGTTTTGTATATATTAAATCTTAGGCGTGACAAAGTTGTGAAAATTATTATAAAAGTAAACATATTAATTTAAAAACGATTTTAACATTTTAAAAATAATTTACACAAAAAAAATTTTAAAACAAATAAAATTATTCAAAAAATTTAAAATTTTTTTGTTTTTCATCATATGCAAAAGCTAATTTTTCTGAAAACAACTTAACAGGTTGTATCATAAATATTTATTTTAGTAGTTTTTATTTGGTTTTTAATAAAAATTAGATGAAAATGGTTTTTGATTTCTATGGAAAAACTAAAGAAATTTATCAATCAATCAAAAACCGAATGAAGAAATAATTACTAGTTTTTGTTTGGTGTAATAAATTTATTTATTTATTTTATTCCATAATAGAAACACTGCAATAAAATATTCCAACTTTTTGGAACCTTAAAATTAATATAAGAAACACCTTGAAATGTCCCCTTCAAATTTATATTTATGAATTAAACTATTTTCATTTTTTAAAACTAAGGTCATTTAGTATTTGATTCTTAAATTTGACATAATTGAAATCCCTATTATAAGTATTTAAAAATCTATATATTTAAATCTGCTTTGCAAAATACTTTGAAATATATTTTTTATATTCATGAATTCTATTATGAAAATATTCAGTCCTAGACTCTAAAATATGCTAATGTAATTATTTTGGGTGTAGGGTATGTTTTAAATTTTTATTAACCAATATATATTTTTTAAATAAATATTACACAAAAAAATATCAGGTATCATACCCATTCTTTGATCATTTTAATAATATTTTCTCACTCATTTTCTCTCTTTCAAACACAACCACAAAATATCTAAAAAATTGAAAATATATCTTTTGATAATAAAAATAATCTTGTTAAGATCTTTAAAATCATAAATAGGATATAAAAATCCTATAAAGGAAATTAAAGAAAAAATAGGTAACATTTGAACAAAATGTTATAAAACCCACCTTAAAATATCATCCCTTTTACGTTTAGAGGCACTCATCTTACGTTGGGGTTCTTCACGGAAACTGGGCGAATAACGTTTCTCCAATTTACAACCTCCCATTGTTGTTGCTTGCATAACACCTAAAATGAAACAGGCAAAATGGATTAAAAATCTATACAAGCCATTTAGCAATTATATGTGGATTTAATAAAAATTTTGTTTTTTTTTTTAAACATAATTCTTAAAGTCTTTAGTTAAGTCAAACATAAAGATTTTTATATTTTACTTTTAAACTTTTTAAAAAGTTGGGAGTAAATAAAATCTTTTCGTTAAATGTTATATGAAGTGATTGTAGAAGAAGCAATTTGGTAACAAAACAAACAAAGAACATAACAGAAAATATGGACAGACAATTAACACAAGCCCTATGGGGACTAATTATGCTTTCGATACTAAAGTGAAAGTGAAAGTATCAATGTTCGAGCTATAATTTCGATTTTATGAATGAAATGTTTGAAAAATGTTATTTTTTATTAGATGGCGAAGGAAAGGCCTAAGCTTTAGTTTTAATAAGGAAACAATTTCAAATGGGTTAGAAAAAAAATTTTGAAAATTTAGAATTTACAATTAGGAACATAACATTTGAATAGGAAATTGTGTTTTATAAAAAAGGTTTTTATTTAAGAAAAAATTATAATGCTCTAATTGCAATATCTTCGATTATACAAATATGTATATAATATAATTCAGATTAGTTTTTATTAAAAATTATATTAATACTATGTTTACACCAAACAAAAACTAGAAGTTTTTGACTTCTAACGGTTTTTGATTGAAAAACTAAATGAATTTCATTGGCTTTTCCATACAAACACCATTTCTATTTTTTACTTTTAACCAAATAAAAGCAATTAAAATAACTATTATGATACAGCCTGTTCAGTATGTTTCATAAGATTGAGTTTTTATATAGAATGAACAAACTTAAATTCTTTCTATTTTATTTGCTTTGCAAATTTTGTAAATAAATTCATAAAGTTATAAAAACTATTATTCACAGCAAAAATTAATCAAATTGTGTTTAAATTAAAAGTTAAAATATATTAAATTTGTCAACGAAACCCTTATAGGGTGATAAACACAGGTACAAAATCGATATAGTTTTTGAAATTTATTTTCCTCAAAAACCAATTAGTTTTTGTTTGGTGTTAATGGTATATAAATATAAAAAGTTCCTTACAAAATGTTATGTTCCTTTTCAAAATAGTTGTATAAAATTTTGATTTAAAATTTTTAATTAGAAAAAAGTAGTAGGTATAACAATTTAAATACTATTTTTGATTTTTAACATTTAATCAAAATAAATATTTAATTTTCTATTTTAAATTTAGTTTAATTTAAAAAGAAATCATCCCTAAATTATATTAAAATAAATAATTATCAAGAATTGATAAAAAAAAGTCGACAACAAATCAATTCTTTTTGTTTTGTTTTTTTTTTTTTTGAAGAAAAAAAAAAAAAAAAAAAATATTTTAACTATACTTAATATAAATATATGTATATAATTATTATATATTAAAAATAATTTTAAATTAAAAAAAGTTATAAGTATAAAAATAATAGAAATATTATACAAACCCGTTTTTTGGATACGTTTGTTTTGAACATCACACCCATTTTTGATTTTTGGATGAGAGCGAGAAAGATATTTTCTGAATCGGAATCAAAAGTGAAAGTGAATAATTTGCTACATTTTTTTATATTAGAAGTTGTAATTTCCCTAAGAGGGTTTCACAAAACTCAGTCCTCGCTGGTGGTTGTCGTACATTATAAAGTAGAAGACTAGTAGTAGTAGTGCAATTTCAAGACGTTCACGGACGATGATGTGCTTAAACTGTTTTCTGTATTTTAATACAATACAAGATAATAAGATAGTTTTTTGTGTAGATTTGTGGTAAAAGAAAATAGTATACAAGAAAAAAATTACGCTTTTCTTTTTTAGATTTTTGGGGCCGTTTCTCAAGAGTCTTTCCAATGGGGAAATAAGGCTCCAGTTATGAACACACATTTCTATAAACACTCACACACTCACTTGCCCTCAGCGCTTCATGTCCGCAAGAACGCACGCTACGAACCGTCTTCGTTTTCTATTTTTTCATCTTTTTAAAGTTACATCTCAGCAGCGAGTTTTCATTTAACAAAATTTTGATATTTTTTTTTTTTTTTTTTTTTTTAAATATTAAAATTTTGTTTCAAGCTAAAATTCTCTGTTGGTGTTTAGTTTTCTTTTTTGTTTTTGTGATTTCTTTTTTTAAGTGACTTGTATAAACGTTTAGGCACTTACCCTCTTGGCATTTGGTTTTATATATTTATTTTTTAACAACACTTCTTTTTATTCACTTAATATTTTCTTTTTGCGTTTTTTTCATACGTTTTCGTTTATTTCCATTATATTTGGCTGTAAAATTAGAAATTAAAACAATTTCATTTTAATTGCTTAAAAATTGTAAAACTTAAAAGCAATTTAGTTGAAATTGTTATTAACATCATAAAAAGTTAACAGGTAAATTAATGGTTAATAAACAAAAGTATAAAAAAATATATTTAGAATGTACACAGATTTATTAGAATTTTTAGGTTTCCTTATAGTTTTTTTGTTTGCTTCAAAGTTTTATTTATTAAACGAATTTTATTTTTTTTAATATAAGAAAGGTAACAATTTAACGTTTTTATGCTTCAGCATTTTATTTATAAAATTAAATATTGCCTTTTTTATATTAAAAAGTGTAACATTTTAATAGGGAAACATTTTCGTTTAAATAATAAAATAACATAAGCTGCAAATTCTTCAATCTTATTTCATGTTTAAGTGACTACGTTTAAACTAAAACGAATTTAAATTTTTAATTTATGGGTTTTTTTAATTTTTATACCCTTCACCACAGGTGTAAAGGGTATATATAAGTTTGTCATTCCGTTTGTAATTTCCACAATTTTCGTCGGAGAGCAAAAAAGTTTATATTTTCGGAATCCTTGTAAGAAGCGATGACGATTGGACAATGTCCGTCCGTCCGTCCGTCCGTCCGTGTGTGTGTCGGTTGAAATGGCGTTTATGAAGCCCACCGATAACTGACATATATAATATGTATGTCAAACGATCGGAAATGCTTTCGAGAATTTTGCTATTGGAATTCAGCAAGATAGGTTCATACAATGCGGAGATATGTTCAAAAAACCGGTTTTTTGAACCGGTTTTCCAGTTTCTGAAGCCTCTGTATACACTACGGACTTCGTTTTTACAAAGAATTCTCGGACATCTTTTTCTGAATTTTTGTTCTGAAATAATGAAATAAATCGGTTCAGTAATAACTGAGATATCGGACAGAACGCATTTTTTATTTTTTGAAGCCTTGGTTTAAGCTATAGATTTTTATTTTTATACAGATCGGTCACAAATATTTTTATAAAATTTCAGTTTTTTGAATCAGGAAGATCGGTTTATAAATGGTGGAGATATGCTTTAAAAATCGGTTTTTAGAACCGGTTTTTTAGTTTCTGAAGCCTCTGCATATACCAGGGACTTCGAATTTTTAAAGGGGGCTCGTAAATTATTTTCTGAATTTTTGTTCTGAAAAAATGAAATAAATCGGTTCAGTAATAACTGAGATATCGGGGAAAACGAATTTTTTATTTTTGTTGCCCTTGTTCAAGCTACAGATTTTTATTTTTATATAGATCAGTCATAAATATTTTTATAAAATTTCGGTTTTTTTAATAAACCAAATTCGTTCATAATCAACAGAGTTATGGCCCAAAAACAAATCTGTTAAGAATATAAATACACCAACAAACATGTATATTAAGCATTGTAATGACTATTAGTGACGTTTTTTGTTTTTTGTATAGACAAGTAGTGTAGTTATCAACAGCAGTAATATGATAAATAACAGTGTTGTTGTTGTTGTTCTTTGTATATGCAGTCTGTACAAAAATAAATAGATATGGAATTGTAGTTGTTTATTTTTAAAAACTAAAACATATCTGTTAAGAATATACATAAATACATACACAAACATGTATATTAAGCATTGTAATGACTATTAGTGACGTTTTTTGCTTTTTGTATAGACAAGTAGTTTAGTTAGCAACAGCAGTAATATAATGAATAACAGTGTTGTTGTTGTTCTTTGTGTATTCAGTCAGTTTGTACATACAAAAATAAATATATATGGAATTGTTGTTGTTTCTTTTTTAAAAGCAAAGCCTGTTATGATTGTTTTTTTTTTTTTGATATTCAAATTTTCGTAGTTTGAAAAAAATTTAGATTTAGAAAATATGCAAGCATACGTTAAGGCGAAAATTTTATTAATTGTCGGTAACATGGTAATATGATGTCGATAAGATAGTAAGATGGTAATATGGTGAAGGGTATCAAAGATTCGGCACAGCCGAATCTTTTTTCAATTTCATTATTTTTAATAAAGGGCAACATTTTATTGGGGCAACATTTTCGTTTAGAAAATAAATCATTCTGGGCTTAAGAAATCATAAATTTATTAAACTTTAGAATCATTTAACATGCCATTTACTAGTAGTTTTTGGCTTCATTCGGGTTTTCATTGAAAAACTACATCAATTTGTTTAGTTTTTCCATACAAATAAAATTTGACATGTTTCTGTTCTGCATCATATTCAAAAGCTGACTTTTCTAAAAAACACGTAAACAGGTTGTATCATAAATATTTATTTTAGTAAAATTTATTTGGTTTTTAATAAAAACTAGATGAAAATGATTTTTGATTTGTATGGAAAAACTAAAGAAATTTATGTAGTTTTTCAATCAAAAAACCGAATGAATCTAAATACTACCAGTTTTAGTTTGGTGTAAATGGAATATTAAAGTTTTTAAAATTAAAACAAATTTATGTTTTTAATTTGTGAGTTTAAACCATTTAAATTTTACTTTTAATAAAAAAGGGTAATATTTTCTTTTAAAAATTAATCACCATTTAACTTTGGAATAATTTTAATTATTAAAATTAAAACGATTTTAATTTGTTAAATTAGTTTGAAAACGTTAAAATTTGTTTTAATAAATAAAATTCGTTGAGAAAATAAATCATCCTGGACTTAAGAAATACTAAATTTATTTAACTTTAGAATAATTTTAGAATATTTTTTTATATTAAGATGAATTTAGGTTTTTAATTTGTATTTCTACAACTTTAAATTTTCCTTTTAATAAAAAAGGGTAACATTTTCGTTTAGGAAATAAATCATCCTCTGATTAAGAAATCATAGATTCAAACACTTCATAATTATTGAAGAGTTTTTCAAACCAAAACGTTTTTAAATTTTAAATTTGTGGGCTACGAAAATATAAATGATCCTTTTCTTTTAAAAAAGGTAAAATTTTCGTAGGAAAAGATTTAGAAATCATACATTTATTTTATTTCCAAATAATTTTAAAAGTACTTAAACTGAAAGGAATTGAGATTTTTAATTTGTAAGTTTAACAACTTTATTATTATTTTAATAAAAAGGGCAACATTTTTGTTTAGTAAATAAATCAATCATGTGCTTAAGAAATTTTAAATAATAATAAGAAGTATAAATTTAAAGTTAAAACTAATTCATATTTTAAATTGTTGATTTTATAAAGCTACATTTTTATTTATGAAACAATATATTTAGTTTAATAAAAGGGCAACATTTTCACAAATCATAAAAATTCTTGATTTTATGTAAATAAAAGTGTGGAAGTACAAGGTAAATCATTTAATTTTTAAAATTTCGTTTTAGTTTAAGTGTAAATAGGAACAAATTCTAACTGTGTATATCCTATTTTAATCCGGGGTTGGAATTGATTTGTTTTTAGTTTAAATTATTTGTAAAAAAAAAAAATTATTTAATTAAATGTTTTAAACAAAAATCTTTAGTTTCTTTTTTATTTTTATTTTCATATTTTATAACTATTTTTTTTATTATAAAAATGTAAAATTTTATATAATATATATTTATATTTTAAAATATATGTCAAATTTTTCAGTCTTTTTTTTAATTTTTTATTTTGTTTTTATGTTTTTTATTTTGTTTTATATTTATTTTAAAAACCACAGTATTACTTAAAAATAAATTAATATATTTTAAATACTTCAAATACATTTTTACTAAATTTTAAAATTAAATATAAATATATTTTTTTATAAAAAAATTTAGCTAAAAGTAAACGAAAGAAAGTAGATAAAAATATTTATATAAAAAATACAACGTTGTTTTTTTCTGGTTACTATTAAACAGAAATTCTATAAAGGAATTTATCACAGAATTATTTAGGTTCTATTTTTTTATTTTTATAAATTTAAATACAATATATAAATATATAAGCTATATAAATTGATTTGTAAATATATTCGATATAAGAGTAAAGATGATATATTTTTTTTTAGATTTTTATTTAATATTTTTATTACTTTTATTTTTTCAAAGCAACATGTAATGATGAGGGTTTTTTTTTTTTTTTGAGTAGAAATAATGATGCTTAATTTTTTTAATTTGTTTAAATTTGCAAAAAAAATAAAAGACGTTCACACAGACATATAGAAATTAAAAAAATTATATATTATGTACAAATGTCTAGTTATATTTTCTTTTAAAATTTTTTTAAACAAATGGCATCATGATTTCAAATGATGTTTGACTAGAGTTGTAATAAATGCAAGCAAAATTTATAGGTTTTAATTAATATTTATTTTTTTTCTAATCATTATTGATTTTTATTTTTATTTTTTGCATTTTATTTATTAAACAATAAAGTAGTTAAATAGTTAAATGTTTGTATGAAACAAAGAAAAAAGAATTATGAAATTATAATCAATTGTTTACTGAGCTTACCTTTATATTTGGGAACAAACTTCTGTATATCCTGCGGAATGTTTTGATAAAAATCCAATTCACGCAAATTAAGGGGTTTTATAACAGTCGATTGATTAAGCAACAATAGGCGTGTATGACCTCCAACCTAAAAATAGTAATAACAAAGAAAAATCAAATTAGAATTATGATGAATAATTATATGTACAATACATAAATAAACAAACATACATAAATATGTTTACCATTATATAAAATGTTTTTTTGATTAAATATTGAAATTAATGGAGTGTAGAAATGTAGTAAATAATGATGATGAAATCAGCGGTATTTTTGTAGTATAGTTATATTATGAATGGGGGTATATTTACAGATATAAATAACTTTGTTTTAATTATATTTGGCTAGAATGTTGATTTTTACATTTTAATAAAATTATCCCAAAATGTTTGAAATAATTTATACATTATATTTAAAAAAAAAAAAATGTGAGATATAGAACTTTGACTTATAATAGACGACTACTAGACGGATCGAAATAGCAATTTTTGGCCGAGATATCAATTCGAAAGGTATGTAGACAATATGTATATTAAAGTGCCTCACGAAAAAAAAAGTTGCAAATGTACCCCACTAGAATTGAAGATATGTATGTTCTTATATGATCCCCAAACATCTTCAATTTACGTGAGCTGGAAATTTTTAAAATGCCTATAAGAAAATTAACTTCAAATTATAATAGAGACATACTAAGACCTGGGGGAATGCGAGAAGCATTCGTATGCGAACGAATGGGCGAAATATACAAAAAATAAAATGCTGAGAAACATTAATGCTAAAGCATACATATTTGGCCGAGGGCTTATCGCCAAATGATTTCCAAAGGAAAGAAATGTCTAACCAACTTTAGAAACATCTTGCCATCAAACTGATGCCTCCCTCCGAAATGTGTCGGAAGCTAATATAAAAATTTAAAACTCTTATTTAAACATTTTTGTATTTTTTCTGAATGACTTTAAGGTTTTCTTTCGCGTCTAAATCGGAAAATGAGCCATAAAAAAGGAAATTGGATATAATTTTAACTTTTATTTAGTTTTTATTTTTTTATTTTCGATTTTCTCTGTTTATTTTGTAAAAACATATGTTTCTCATTTACATTGTTTTATATTTATTCAGCGTTGTAAAGCAAATTTATTCAAGTTTATCACAACACTGAAGAAACATTTCGGTTTGTTTGCTATCGAGTAACATCATTAGAAAAATAAGTACTATTGAAATTATTTTCGATTCGAAGTTTATTTCGATCACGAGTGTGAGAATTACCACCTGGAATTCTCATTTAAAAAATTTTTTCAATCGCGAAATATTAAGAAGATTTTACTAACATTTTTTTTTTATATTTTCTTACTTTAAATAAGTAATAAGTTTATATATTTCGGACACTTTTTAAATACCATTTCAATGTACCATTGGAATGGTATATCCTGATACTATTGAAGGTTACATGTAATTAACCCTTTAATAGCAAGAGGATAAATTTTATATATTTAGTTCCCAAAAGGCTAAATTAGCAATGTAGATGAATTAATGTAAAACATAATAAGTTTCTTCAATACCGAGATAATAATTGAATAAAAAAGAGTCTTTAAAATTTAGCCGCTATTTCAAACGAATTAGCAATTTCTTTGATCAATTTAACTCTTTTATTTTAATTCGGTTTATCCAGTAGTTATGAGATACAGATTTATAACCAAACTTCTTGCGTTGTACTGTTGTAAAAACAACTTTTGGCAATTCAATTGAGAAACGAAGAAATCATTGATTATTACTAGATAGCGATCAATTCACTGAAATTCAACTATATAAAGAAGTTATTGCTTGTCTATGATTTCATCAACAAACTATACTCTTCTCCTCCTGATACCGCATCCTGCCATTCTAAATAAGTCAGAATTAAAAATAAATAATCAAACAAAATTGAATTTCATTAAGTCATTCCGTTTTGAAACGATTCACAGAATTTGAGCCGATGATCGAACAAATGAAATGGCAAATCAAAATATTGACAATTTAATACTTCTATACCTCTAAAAATAAATATCCATTATTTATATGAATACAAATGAAAGTTTTTTGATTATGAAATGATACTGTTTTCATTTTTTACAATTTATGTTGCTTACCTGATTAGATAAGGGCTGTAGAGCAACTTCATCTTCACTCTCCAAATGATCCTTACTCAATTGTGTTGGTAATTGTTGTTGCGATGTTATAGATCCCAAATGGTTCTTAATATTAAGGTTACCACAATTATTTTTACCCGTAATGGCAGAATTAATATTGGAGTTGTTGTTGTTGTTGTGGTTGTTGGTAAGTGTGGTATCAACATTTTTATTTTTTCCCGCAGCAACAGCAGCTGCAGCAGTTGTAAAATTAGTACACGATTCGGAACGTTGACGTTGATGACCCAAATACTGATGTAGAGCAGCAGCGGCACTAGCTAAGGGATATTGTTGCTGATGTGTTTGATGATGTTTGTTTAGTTCAGTATTAACAGCAGCCAAAGTTTTTAAAGGTGTATCAACGCAGTGGCTTAAATTATTACTGCTTACAGACAACTGTTGCAAATTGGCAGTGACCAAAGAGCTAGTGGCAACATTTTGTAGTGTTGTAGTTGATGTTGATGACGATGTTGGCGATGTTGTTGCTGTTGTATCAACTGTGTGACTTAGAAACGTCGCTGAATCAGTTGTGCTGCCAAATTGTAAGGGAGACAATTGATTTAAATTAGGAGCAATTTGTCCAACCTGTTGATGTTGTTGGTTTTGGTGCTGTTGCTCATGATGATGATGATGGTGTTGATGATGCTGTTGCTGATGATGAAACTGCTGTTGTATTGTATTTGGAACATGTTGATGATATGACGCACAGTCAGAATCTCCCATGCCCCAGTCCCCCAAAAAATATACCATTCCCTTCCACGTAAAACAGTTTAAACAATTGTCCGACGTTTTTCGGTTTAAATAATCAATCCCCAATTAATTCCTAACCAATGCTGTAAATGGAATGTGGGGAAGCGTTGTTTTTTTTTTTTTTTCTCAATATTCTTGGTTTCTGTACAGTGATTTATTAAACTGTTGATATTTGATTTGTTTTAATCACCACTGTTAATAAATTTCTGCAAAAAGAAAAACAAAAAAAAAAACTCAATAAATAAATAAATAAATAAATAAATAAAAATAAAGTAGTTATTAAGAGTGGAAGTATTTTTTTATTTTTCTTTTATAAAAAATATATGGTTTAAAAAATTATATTATTGCAAACGATTTTCTTTGTTTTGATTTTTTTAATATAGGTGTAATTTTCTTCAGTTTCTTTGTTTCCTGGTAAACTTGATGATTGCTTTGTATTTAGTTTATTTTTAAATAAATATAAATTTATATCATTGTTTATTTTTCTTTTATTAATTCAGACCTATAACTTCTTATTGATTTTTTGTATCCATAAGAATTTTAAAAAATATCAAGTTCTTTTTTTAACAATTGTCATAATCTCTCACATCATGGTATAAACTTTTTAATACGACTTTTCTTAGAAATATAATTATTTTAATAGACTTGTTGTATTTTTCTAGGTAAACCAGTTTTTTGCTTTTTATTTCTAATAAAATATTTAAATTTTAATTATTGTGGAAATACCTAAATGTCAATTACTTAAATAGTAACTGTAATTTAATACCCAGCATGTAGGTTTAATAAAAAATAAGCCTACTCTTATGTGACATAAACCTAATTCATATTTAATATAATTTTACAGCGAATTTTCCGACTTACACAAATAAATTTGGAACAGGTCTCTACTGATTTATATTCTTTAAGAACTTGAAAATACAGTGAAATCTGATTATATACAACATTCGATATATCCTTTACCTTATTATGATTTTTAGTAAAAATCTATTTTCTCTTTTCTTTTGTAAAACTTTTACTTTTAGTGGACATTTCTTTTGGAAATAATTCGGTATTTTGATGAAAATATGATTTTTAGTTGAAATCGATTTTTTGTGATTATCTTGATTTTTTTGGTGAAATTTCGATGTGAAAATTATAATAAAAATCCCTTAACTTTGATATTAAAACTTTCCAAACCAAATCGTTTAATACTAACATATTTTGTACTATATTGCTAGACTTTACTGTATAGCCAAATGTACATTTTATCTTTTCTATAATTCATAAAGTTTTTATTATGTTTAAAGGCCTGATAAATGGTGAGTAAGTGTATATTATTGTGGGAAATTTTTATTTGCAATTTATATGAAAATATAAATGAACATACGTAAATACATATGTATATAAATTTATGTTTGTCTGCAAGTGTAAGTTTATACATATGTATGTGTAATTTTTATTTCTGTTGACCTAGATAAATTTTGTTCCATTTAATGAAAGTTGAACATTTTTATTTTACTTTTCCATAGAAAAAGGCTTTAACAGTTAGAATCCATTTTATGTTTTGTAGGAAGTTAAAAAATAACGTAATATTTTTTTTTTTTTACAGTTAAAATAAAGGTAGACATTTTTAATACGATTTAATTTTAATTTAATTTTACTTTACCATAAATTTACGATAAAAATACAGATTTTCTCATTTTTTTCGTATTTAAAGTATTTTATAAAAGTACTTTAACACTTTCGAAATTGAATAATATTTAATTTCTAGTTATAAGAAATTTATTTAACAACAATGTTAATTAACTTTATAATTTATTTTTAAATGTCAAATGTCAAAAAATATGTTTTAAAAATTAAATAATAAAATAAAATTCATTTAAAATTTGTTATTTGCAAGTATTAATAAACAAAGAAATTTGACGTAGCAAAAATATAAAACAATAAAAGTAAATATGTCTTTTTTCCAAAATTTATTAAACATAAAAAATTGCAAAAACAAATTGCTAGATACGTTTATAGGTCAATGGCTCCATAAAAGAAATTTTTAAGTACATATATTTAATTAAAAAATCTAAGACTAATAAAATATAAAATAATAATAATAATAATAATAAAGTATTGAGATTTATGCATTTATTTAATACTATGACAAACATTTTATTTTGAGAATATGTGAATAATCACTAGAAGATTTTTGTTAATAATACTGAGAAAACATAGAAAGCACTATAAGTGTTTATAAAAAATTAAAGCAATCATTTAATTTGTGTATTTAAAATTATTAATTTATTAAAAAATATACATTTTCAACTTTTACACCACTTATATGGTAAGGGGAATATCTTACACCATAAAATATTTACTGATTGGGCATCACTGTTTATGTATTGTATTTTAACTCAGCTGAAAGTTGCACTTTTAGTAAGTAACAAGTATTTTTTCCATGGGCTTGAATTTTTGTTCTCAATAAAATTATACAAAACATTAAAAACTTTTGCAAGAATTTTAAAAAATTATGTTTTAAATCAAACAATAATTATTTATTTTAATCAATTTATAAATATTTGTTATTATTGCAAAGCAAATAATATTCGTAAATATGACACTAGCTGGTGGCGTGTGTGTATTATGAAATATGTACTATATAGTTTTCTTACTACATGTGTACTTAATTTATTTATTTTTGACCTTTGTTTGGTATAATTTCTTTTCTTTTTGTGTTGATAAAGATTTAAGAAAACAAAAATTAAAATTTTTGTTTTTATTTTATTTTTATACATTTTAAATGTCAACAAGAGACTTGAAACTAATATGTATCTTTACTAAAATACAAACATATATTAAAAATACATATAAGGAGTGAGATCTAATATTCAATAACTTGGAAACGGTTGATCTTAGAGTTTTCATTATTTTTTTAATCATTTGATAATTTAGCACAGATCACAGAAATATATAATTTTTATGATTCTAACCACTAATTATAAAATTGTGGACAATTTTTGAAAACCCTTTCTTTGGAGATTTGATAATTGCTTCAGTCACTTTTTTGGAACAGTGTGCACATCTTCTGTTAAAATCTTCGGTATTTTGGGCTCTTGAATTAACTTTTCACAAGAGCTCAATATCTCATCACTGGTCTAAGCTATGGACAATTTTGAAAATTGACCTTTCTTGGTACTAAAACTATGTTATTGATTTGGTACCACTCTAGAGCTTTCTTACCGTAGTGACATGATACCAAATGGGTCCAAAAATATGTGAACACGTTGTGCTTTCTTAAGAAAAGAAGAAGTCTTTTTTGCAAATATTCCTTTATGCATATTTTGGTATTTATAGATCCGAATGTATCAAATGACTTTCCTGTTTTGCCGCAACTGCAAAAAGCTTGTCATACCATGAATTTTGTAAGAAATTTTTGCTGCTTTTGGGTCTTAAACTTATCTCCAACATTGCTTCGAGCATTAGCAATACAAATTTTTGAGACACAAGCTGCGAAGATTCTGCCAGCACCTACGTTTCTTCGTCAATTATATAGCTTGAGTATTTTTGTATGAAATTTGGTTTTAAATTCCGAGTCCTATTTTTGGCTTGTAATTTTTTTTTTGCAGAATTCCAGTTTGGAATTTTTTGAACTTTATATGTTATCAACTTTCCCATTAGCTTTAAATTTTCGCACCAAATAGTCGAAGCACTGAAAAAACTGAGCAGATTTTCTGCCAGATGTGTTTGTAGTTCCTTTCAATATGCCTTCAATTTTCTGGCCTTCCCAATATCATGTGGTCCTTTTTTCTTACCGAACTAGGTTTCACATCAATAGTCAAATTCTCCTGATACTGTTTAATAACATTAGAAACGGTTTTACGGACGTCATTTAATTCTGTGGCCAATTATTTGTAAGACCTATTTGGATTTTTTGAAATTGTTTAATAACTTGTAGGACGTAAATCTTTTTCGTCACTTATTTTGATGAAAATAAGTACAAATTAACATGGTTGTTATTAAAAATAATAACTGAAGTATTTTTCCATGATAACTAGATCAAAAAAAATTTTCAATATTGATTCCGAAAAAAGTTATGAGGCAAAATGTGTGTTAAGATTTTTTCGATCTCACTCCTTAAATATAAAAAGTTATAAATAATTATATATAGTGTTGAATTTGATACTTTCTCACGGCTAGAAGAATTGAGATAATAAAAAAAAAACATATTTTTGAATGTATTGTGAATGCTACGGAAATTATTTGAGAAACAAATTTTAAATTCAAAAGAAGATTCGAAACTAAAAACTTTTTCATTTTCGAGGTGGTCAACTTTGACACCTTGAAGCTCATCTCTTATCATAACAGGGTATGTACAAGATCATTATTTTTTTGAAATCCTAGGTCCTTCTCTACAACATTTCTATATATTTCAATTCAATACGATCAATAGTTTAGGATTATTTTGTTATTTTTGTAATATTTCCTTAGGGAAAGACAAACTTCCTTACCACTAGTGATGGTGTGGTGAGTAACAAAAAATGTCATAACATTGAACAAAAAAGTCATAACAAACACTCGTCAAAAGTCATTTATATTTACCTGCAACAAAACAATAAATGTCATTTTGAAACAAAACTATTTTTTTTTTATTTTAAAAAGAAATAAACTAAAAATAATCTGTTTATGATGGTAAAAACAGACCCTAATAAGATTTAATTGCAAAAATAAAAAAGAGTAAACAACAAATAAAGATTAGGCACTGAGAAACATGTGTTGGGGTGGGTTTTATTTTCAAGTATTTACTGCAGAAATAAATTAGAAATAATATTATCAATTTCATCAAAGAAATTAAACCCAAACAAAGATTATTTTGGCGAATAATAAGTGGCTGATATTAATTAAATACTAAATAGGAATATCAATAAACAATATAAAAATATATAAAAAATAATAAGTTAAGTAACCTTTGATTTTATAATTGAAAATCGATTATTTTTATTAGCAGAAAAATTGTGTTAAAATCGATTTTTATTATTTTTTAAACTAAAATTGTTATTTGTTGCTAACTATTTATTCATCTTGTCTGCTAGTTTTTTTTTTTTTAAGAAATATTAGCCTTAAGGAAATTAAAATTTTTTTCGAAATAAAATTTCCTTGTCTTGAATTATTGTGTTTACGTTTTATTAGTTTATTTTTATACTATTTATCTGTAAACATAGACTTCCTGTAAACAATACTTCCACTCGAACAAATCCTTTACGTAAATTGTTATGTATAAAAAAAGAACTTGCTAGTATTTTACAAAATACTGCTAGAAGAATGTAAAATAGAAAATAGTAAAAATAGCGAAATAATATCTAAATACATACAAATGCATATATAGTATGTATCTATTTAAAAATACATAAATAAGTATCTGTATATGTTGTTTTCTTATTTTTATGTAGTACTTTTTTTTGCAAAGTTCATAGTACTTATTTTTATATATTTTTTATTTATAGAAAAATAAAAATAAAATACTTTGTTTAACAAAGCCATTTCAGTGACAGTAAGTCTACAACAATGTTTTTTTAAAATACAACAAAATACTTCACATTGTACATATGTATGTATTTATAAGATTGGTTAAATGAGTTTATAATACATTGTATTATAGATACGTTTACAAAAATTCGCGTCATTAAAAATATAAGTCCTTGATGGATTGTTATAGATAAAAATAAATGTTATCTTTATTAAGGCAAAAAAAAATAATAATATAAAACATATTTATTTTGGCTTAACATAACTTTATGGATTTATAAAATGTCAAAAAAGTTTATTTATACAATTTAATGCACTGCTAAAGATTTAATAAAATTTTTGTAGACCCTGAGTATAATTTATAGTAATCTAGTCAAACTATAGTCTAATCTATAGTCCAAACTATAGTTCAGACTATAATTGAATCTATAGTCCAGATTATAGCCTAATCTATGGACCAGGCTATAGTATGATCTATAATCCAGACTATAGTCTAGTCTATAATCTAATGTATTGTTGAGACTATAGTATATTCTATAGTCCAGACTATAGTGTAATCTACAGTCCAGACTTAGTGTAATCTATATTCCAGATTATAGTCTAATCTATAGTCCAGATTATAAGCTAATCTATAGTCTATTCTATAGTCCATCTATAGTCTATTCTATAGTCCAGAAAATACTCTATTCTATAGTATAAAAATAAATAATGTAGTCTATAGTCTAGTCTAGACTATAAACTTGACCATAGTTTGGTATATAGTCTGGACTATAGTTTAGTGTATAGTCTGGACTATATGTTAGACTATAGTCTGGACTATATGTTAGTCTACAGTCTGGACTATAGTTTGGTCCATAGTCTGAATTGTTTAGTCTATAGTTTCAACTATAGTTTAGCTTATAGTCTGGAGTATAGTTTACTCAATAGTTTAGTCTATAGTCAGGACTATATATAGACTATAGTTTAGGCCATAGTTTAGTCTATAGTCTATACCATAGTCAGTTTATAGTCTAGACAATAGTTTATTCTATAGTCCAGATTATAGTTTATTATAGTTTCGGATTCTACTTAAGACTCCTTCAAAAAACCATTATAGAATTTTCTGGAAAATTTAATAAAATAAATAATCTAATAAAATAACACAAATTTAAGCCATTTAATAAATAATAAAATTATTAAGATCGTTCATTTGTTTTATTTTATGGGGAGCACCGAATAATTTTTTCAAATTGCGCGCGTGTGTTTGATATGACTAATAATTAAATCATTATTCTTTTTAAAGATAAAACAAATTCAAGTTGAATATTTTTAATTGACAAATATTATAAACTTTATTGTTTTTTTTTTTTTCCTTATTTCTTATCGTGTTTTTGCCTTTTCAAGTCTAACGCAAACGTCATTCACTAAAAAAAAGAGAAAAAAAAAAAAAAAAAAAAAAAAAAAAACAGTCACTCGAATGTTTTTCCATTGAATCTTGTGTTGTCAAGAAGAAGAATAATAAGGAAAAATTAAATAATAACAACTTCTTGAATTGTTATTAAATACGAGTTGTTACTGTTGTTTTTGTTGCTGTTTCCAAGTGTTTATCATCAGGTTTATTTTGTATTTATATTAGAGCGTGTGTGTGTATGTAATTTTTTTTCTCACACATTAAGTAATTCACATAAATTATCTCAATTACAACATACAATAACAAAAAAAATATACGCAAACGAAGCGAAAATTAAATTGAAATTGAAGCGTAAATTTTTTAACACTTTAAATCATTATTAGAGAATATTTATTAATACAAAAAATAAGGCCAAAGTTGATAAATTGTCATTATGTATTTGTTAAAAAAAATATTGCAAATATTTTAGTTAAATAAACAAATTTATTAAAAAGATTTTCCACTCTATTTTACCTACTGTATTAATTTCAATGGAAAAATTTCAAATTTATTTTATATTTACTTATTATAATTAAAATAGTAGGTATCTAATTATAATACATAATAAAAAAACTAAATTTATAAAACTTTGTTTATGAATTCATAAAAGAAATTTTTATATTTTTATGTTGTTTAAACAAACTCTCACTTGCTTCGCATAAAATTTTCAACATACAGTTTCACTAAATGAGGCTAGAGGTGGCCAAAAAAAAAAAAAAAAAAATAAATAAATAAATAAATAAATTGTTTAAATTTTAACGATAAAAAAAAAACAAAACATTGAAAACTGATCTTAATTGTTTGTTTTGTTTTGAATTCATGTTTGTTACAATTAAAATTTGTAATACGACGACTGTGTAAAGGCATACATATTTCTTGTTGGCGGGACGTGATAAAATGCAAGTTCATTTATTTTTTAAACTTGTGTTAAAGCAGTCAACAAAGTTTCTCTTATTGAAATTGGATTTATTTCCAATATGTATAACAAGTTTTAATTATGGTAAATTTTTTCTAAAGTTCTTAAGACTTAAAAAAATGGTTATGTATACAAAGTCTGTTTTTGTAGAGGTATAGATCTTAAAGTTGGCAGCACTGTTTTCAGAGTTTAGCTATTATGATTAGTCTGGTTTGACAGGCTTAAAGATTTCTTAATTTATAAACGAAATTATTCGTTTCCGAGGTGGTATGGGTCGAAGAGCTTCAATTTTTAATCATACCTTCTAGGTCCGAACTAGAACTTAGCGTTATTGTTAAAATACGGAACCAAATGCTACAAAACCAGGCAAATCTGATAAGGTGAGGTTGAGAGCCATGTTCCTCTACCAAATGTCAAACACCATTTGTAAAAAATTATTATCTTCATTGCAGAATGATAAACTCCATATCCAAAAAATATTTAATTCGCCGTTGTCACAACCATTTGATTCGACTTCCTACAAAAAGTAATCCGATATGACCATGCCGGAACTAGAAGGTGAGCTAAAGAGCCCAGCTGATATTGAATTGCCGCAAAATATAACACTAAATGTCACAGTTTGTTTGCATTTTTTGTTGATATTTTTTCTGGAAAATTTTTGTCGAATGTGACTAACGTAGTAGGCAATAATAGTGAACTAAAAAATTTGTTTACTTAAAAATAATAGTACACACCTGGTCAAAATATTTGTCTTTTTTTTAATCCAAGTTTATTTGTTTTTTAATGCGATAAATAATTCTACTAAAGGAAAGTTTATTTTAATAAATATAAGGTTTGTTATTTTTTGAAAATCATGCCATTTAGTCTGTAAATACAATTCAGTACACCTTTACCCTAAAGTTTAATCAAATATTTTGAAAATATCTTGTTTTTTGTTTAGTTTGTTTAAGTTTTAACAAGTTATTAAGACTACTACTATCAATGACAAAATAAACTGATAATTGTATGGAAAATATTGCTAATTTATCACTAATTTAAAAGGTTTATATATTTAGCTTGTTTTTTTTTTTCAATTCATAGGAAAAATAATAAACATTTTTAGTAGTTGTTTGTCTGACAAAGATGGCCAAAAAAAGAAAGAAAAGAAATAACAAATTTTTGCAAAACAATAAAAACATAGGAAGTCTTCTAGTCTAGAAAATAATGAACAACATTATAACGCATTTATTCTAGTTTTCACAAATAAACATAGGAAATTTTATTTTTTTATTTTAAAAACTAATAATTTAACAAACATTTCTTCCTGATTACGTTTTTAACATTTCAATTAAATGAAATATATCAAGAGTAAAATAAAAAATATTGAAATAAAAACTTGATATTAGTTTATTTGTTAAATAATCTTGCTTTGAAATACATAGAAACTAAAATCTAATTAAACAAAGCAAAAAATTAAAAAACAAATAATAAACTACTAATGAAAGCTTTTTATTACATTTTTTGTTTTTTTTTCTAACTTAAACATTTGTTTTTATAATTAATTAAGTTTTATGTGTCATGTTTAAAAAGCAACAACAAATACATAAGTAGTACATAACAAAAACAACAATAATAAAAACATGTCTTTAATAAATGCAAACAGAGTTGTATTTGAGGCTGTTTTGTAGTTGACAATCTGTCTCAGCACATATAGTTTGTTATATAATGAAAAAAAGAAAAAAAAAAAAAAAATTATACGATTTTTATTAATTTTATTTTTTAATGAGTTTTTGCAATACGATACAGCTGTCATGACTAAGAAAAATAGCTTTGTAAGGTGATTTTTTTTCTTTAGTTTTGTAAATTACTTAATTAACAGTAAATTATTTAATAAGCTAATAAATATCAATATTAAGAGTTGCCAATTGGGTTTTATAAAATACGCTTAAATGAATTTTCTACATTTTCTAGTTTTTTTTAATGATTTGTAAACAAAGCTTAAAAATTTAGATTTATTAATATGTATTACTATTTTTTTATATAAAATGTTTATTATTTTGTTTTTCAATTTGCCTTATTCGCTTAATGATTATTGTATGTATTTGGCATAACAATGACGACAATTCTATTAATACGACAAATTTTCATTTTATTTTTTACCTTGTCCCACTATTTTTTGTTTATAAACAAATACCAATAAAGAGAAATAAAAAAACCTTTGGCTAAATTTGGTACTATTTTAAAGAACAATTTTTTAAAAACAATGTAATGAAGTTATTTCCGCGAGTAATTGTTAATATACCACCTTATCATAATTGAATATTTAGTTTATTAAATGTTAAACAATAAAAAATTTCCACATAAACATTTAATGTAAACTAAAGAAATCAAACATTTCTTAAATGATTTTGGCGGAGGTAGTGGAGTGGTAATTAATAACAATACGACGAATTCATAAATTTTTTAAACATGGAGTTTGACACTTCAGCGGATAAGCAAAAATTGTTTTGCAGTTCTAAGTACTAAAAAAACAATCAGCTGATTGAGTGAGATAACCTGTTTTAATTCGCCTTGGTCTGATGTGTAGAAACAGTGTTGACAGAAGATGTAATTTGTAAAGTGCTAAAACGTCCAAAAAATTATGCTAAATTGTTCTACAGCAGAAAATGACAATGCTAAATAGTTTTGTAAAGAAAATTAATCTTTTTGTTGGCCTTGTTTCTTGTAAAATATAGTTCAAATGACAACTTACAAAATTTTTTCCCTAGGAAATAAAGTAAAATTAAGGCTTATATTTTAAAACTGACAACTAATAACGTCAAATTTACTAAGAATTATTTTCAAAAAACTAAAAAGTATTTTATTAAAAATTGTCAGTGCATTTTAACCTTTTCAAATGCTAAATCTATCATTGAAAGTGCTAAAATGGCAACACTGTGTAGAAAATGCTTGCATAAGTATTAGCTAAATGAAGAACTTGGTTTTATTTTATGATGGAAAAAAAGCCCTTTGTATGTAAAAAAATGCTTGGGAGTTCATTAACTTAACCAAAAGACGTATACGGTTTCTCAGGGTGAATTTAAGAAGTTCCCAAAATATCTGTTTGAGTCGCAGTATACGGAGCTTTTCTTATATCGTAATGATCGTTCATTGAAGTAAATTTTAGGTTTAATAGTTAAATAGATAATTGACCAAAACTTCTGCAATTGAAATTAAGATGATCCTTATTTCTGAGACGATGTAACATCAAATTTATAAATTGATCTGAAAATTGTGTGCTGATAAATAAGAAATGACGAATATTAATCGCCGCATTAATACTTACATAACCCCAAAAGGAGGAAAAAGTGATCACTAGGAGGAAATATTTTTGGGGAAAAATACAATTATTATTATAGTGGCAACGTTGTATGCTTTATTTGCAATTTCACTAATCACGATTAATTTTCGTGAGTTACTAATTCGCAAATAAATATTAACTTAATAATAGATAGTCCTTATTAATCTTTACAAAAAATATTTAATTTAAGAGATATTTATGACGAACAGTGTTCCCAGTGGATAATTTTAAAAATAAAAAATAAAAAATTCGATTTTTTTCTACGCATCGAAAATTTTTCACCTACGACAAATCCTTACATATTTTAAGTATCAAATGAAGAAAAAATTGCTAAAAAATTAATAATATAGATATATACTAAATTATTTTAAAGTACTGCTATTCTGTAATGGAAACAAATCTTTTCGTATAAAAATACTAATTACCGAGGTCTGAAAATTAACAATATCTATTTAAAATTATCATCTGATTTTTTATTTTTGACAATAAAATTTCTGACGATCGAACCAAATACCTAAGATTCCTAGTGAAATCGTGGTCTTCTTCTATTATTGGTTTTTGAAAAACTGAACACTAAGTTGCATATAATCGAAATATTTTGTTTTTTAAATTTATTAGTTAAAAAAAACTTACATTTTAAAGAAAACTAAAAATCTGTCCGATTTTCCTTACGACGCTAATTTAGCGACAAAAATACCTACATGTACAGATTTTCCCTACTTCTGACAACACTAATGATGAAAGAGATGTTTTTCTTTTTTAAAACTTTGCGGCATCAATTTGGTTCCTAAAGATTTTTTTTAATATTTCTTACTTTCAATAAGAACCTCTAAATAACACTGTAAAATGTATATCGTTTCATTAAAAAGTTTTATTAATCTGAAGTTAAAACTTGAAATTATCAAAATTTATTTATTTTTAATATTTGTAAAATTCTCAAAAGACAAAGCAGGGATTAAAAAAAATATATATAGATTTATATTTTAATTAGTCAATTACTATGTTCTAAAGTATCCTGTGATATTTAATACTTAACATTAATTTGTTCTTTGCGAACTGAAGAATAAGAATGTAATTTTTTTCGTTTTTTTCTTATTTCTTCCAAAGGACCTACAATATTTTGGTATCAAATGAAAGGTCTTTAAAAGGCACATTTAAAAGATTAACACAATATTCTGAGCATTATCGTATAAAAAAAAATTAGATTATTCACAAAATAATTTCTTTTAATAAAAATATTATTTAAATTAAAACTTTGTTAAATTTAATTTAAAAAATTTAGATTTTTGACAAACAAAATTTATATAAAATATTATTTAAATTAAAACTTTGTTAAATTCATTATATGACAGTAATTTAAAAAAATGTGATAAATAATATTAAATTAAAGTGTATATTCTATTTAAAAGATTTGTTTCTGGTAATCTTTTTTATCGTTATATTTTATAACTTTTTAACAATTTATTGTCAATAAATTTAAATTTCGTAGTTTTTCATAATATAATTTTTTGTAATAATATAAGTTTTTATAACAATATTGTTAGTATTAAAAAGTTTTTTTAAAACTCCGTATTTTTAAACACCATCACCCACGATATTTGAGCATTTGCTTAATTTTTTTGTGTTAATTTAAAATATTGCACTTTTAATTTTTTTTGATTTAAACAAAAATCTTTAATTTTTTATAAACTTTTTTCTGTTTGAGGATTTTTTAATAAAATACCTTTATATAAACATTAAACCAGTTAATTGGCAACACTGTTGACAATAAAAACATTAAAAAACAATAATACAAAAAAAAAAAAAAAAAATCTTGTATGAATAAAATAGGGAAAACTCATACTAAATAGGAACACATTAAAAATACAATAACTACAACAACACAAATTAAAGTTGAAGATACAAAACTAAACACTTAAAAAAATTTTATGGTAAAAATGTCAATAATTTTTCACCAAATTAAGAAATGTTATGTTTTTATTAAAAAACATTGTTTTGTTTACTGAATTTTAATATTTTTTTTTTTTTTTTATAAATAATTTTAACATTTTTGCATATTTAATGTGAGGAGAAAAAACAAAAAAATAACAAAAACACGTACGCACTAAAAGTGAGTGTTTAAATATGGGTGTGTTTGTGTGTGAGTATTTTAGAGATTTATTGTTGAAAAAAAAAAAAAAAAAAATATACAAAATTCCCCACAAAAGCAAAAACAATTTTTGAATACACCATTAACAAAATTATACACTCGCACACAAAACTGACGTTATTATTTTGATTTTTGTTTTGTGTGCTGTTTTTTTCTTGTCTTGTCTCACTCACGACCTCTTCACCAGTTTTATAGACTAAAACACAACAACAATGACGACTACATTGTATATAAAACCACGATGACGACGACGGCGATACACCAACAAAACTTATGCACATTTCGTTTTCTTTTAAAATACGATTGAGATTTTTTTTTTTTATAAAAGACACCTCATATTAAAAAAAAAAAAAAACATAAAAACTTAAACTTGTTTGCAATTTTATCTTTTCGATTTTTATTTTGTATATTTCTTTTACCTTTATTATTTTTTTCTCGTATATTTTTTTTTCCTCAACTTTTAATCTCGAAATTACGTTGAGAAATTTCTATATGGAAATTTTTTTTAATTTCAATATAAATTTTTTTCTTTTGTGATTTTTTTTTTTTTTGATAAAATTTAATGTAATTAAATTTTTTTCTTATTTAACATTTACTTTTAGTAAATTATTTAGTATAATTTCTTGTATTTAAACAATTTTAAAATTTTCTATTTAAATTTTTTCACAAGCTTTTTCTTTTCTATATTATACATATAATTTTTTTCTCTGGTTAATTTAGTATATATATAAAATTTTTTTCTTGCTCACACGCTTTAGAAATCTTTTTTAAATAATCTTTTATTTTGTAGTTTTTTTTCTATCTGTATCCGTTAAATACGTCCGCTTTAAACGAGTTGCCAGCCTAGACTGAGTGAAAAGAGCGAAATGAATTACTGATTTTAACAAAATTTTTTTAAAGATTTCTATTAATCACTCTCTCTCTCTTTCTGTCTCTCTGGGTAATTTGCTTGTTTTTTTTCTCTCATCAGTGTAATTATTTTTGGTGAATTTTTCTATTTAATAGAAACACTGTTCAATAGATTAGAAAGAGATATAGAATAAATCAGCTGTTCTGAAAAAGAGCACTGAACCTTTTTCACACATGTTTAATTTGTATCTTTTGGATTTTTCAATGAATTTTCTCTCTATTTCATTTTTATAAAAGAGGGAGAGAATGAATTATGTTTCTCTCATTTTGTGCGCATTTAAGTTTTTGTTTTTTAAATTTTTATACCGTAAAATGGTGGTAAATTCTCAGTCTGTTGCAAATTTTGTTTGTATGTGTGGTGAAACAGCGCTGAGCAACTAATTAGTAATATAAGACAGTAACTCCTTAGACTTAATTGTAATAAACTACAAAAAACGGTATCAAAATATTTCGAAAATAAATCAATTTAAATAAAATTTCACGCAGTATTAGCAAAGAACTTTATTTATTTAGTTTTTGACGCTGGACCCCATAGACCCTTTAGAAGAAAGTCTTTGGTATCACAAAAAAAAAAAAAAAAAAAAAATTCAAATTCTTGAATCAGCTTATTCAAAACACAGACTTTTTATTTAAATTTAAACAAAACTATTAACCATAAAGTGTACGATTTTAATTTTACGGAGAACCCCCAATGCACAAAAACTCGGACTTTTGCAGGCTTCAAATTGTCTCAATTTTGCATCGGGACTTGAGTTTGGAGCCGTAAAAGATCTAAATGATTTCGGATGTGAAATCAAAGTTGATTAACCAACATTTGGTTGCCAAATTCGAGAGGATAGTTTTGTCTGAAAACATCGCCAAGTCTGTGAAAGTGCACAAGAGAACCCGAGTCAATCGATTCTTCTCGTGTACAAAAAACTTGCATTCGGATTTAAAATTTTTGGTTATGTATCCGTATTAGATTTTTTTGACAAAGGAGCTTAAATCAAAGTCGATTTTTCAACGTTTGGGGGTAAAACTCCAAACCCAAAGTGTACAAAAACTCGTACTCGGTAGAATTATGTGTCGGGACTAGGTCATGTACCCTTAAAACATCCAACTGACTAAGGAATCAAATGAAAGTCAACTAACTATCAGCCAACAGTTGTAAGTGAAAAAACTTTCTGTAAAAAATCAGATTTTGACAGGCTTCAAATTGTTGGACTTAACGTCGGAGCTTGGGTTGTATCCATAAATAATTGATTCTCCAACGTTTGGCGGTCGTATTCCGCTGTCTCTGAAAGAGTTCAGGAGAATCCGTAGTGCCCATGAACTCGGACTTTCCAAGACTTAAAACTGTCGAAGTTTCCGCCGAAACTTGAGGTTCGACTCTTCAGCGCTTGGTGGCTGAATTCAAGACGATCACTTCGTTAAATAAAGCCAAATACCGTACGTTAAAGGAATGCTAGATCGACCATCGGCAAAAAGTGCAAAAGAACCCATACTAGAACTTTCGCAGACTTTAAATTTTAGATTTTTTGTAAAGGGTCTTGTGTTTGCACGTGTACAAAATCCAGTTGACTCAGGAATTCAAATCAAAGTCGATCTAAAGTTTGGTGGTCAAAAGAGACAATTGGCTCCTTAACAAGTTAGTAAACAACCTAACGTCATACGAACGCTAAATTTATCGCGGAGATGCCATGAATGAGGTCGAAGTTCTGTCCCAATAAGGCACAGTCATGATAATTTTTAACCAAATTTTGTCCATCAGTCGGATCATTTAAAATTTTTCCATTTGATTTCATGTCACCAAGCTAAGCTGTGGTGAACATTTGAACGATATCATATTCCATGAGCCTTTTAAATAAATAAAAATAAATCCATTTGATGGATTTTTTTGACATAAATTTTGTTGTGCGATTTTGTAAAATTCAAGTTGCATAAGAATTGATAGCGCACGATCACAAAATTACTTTCGATACTGATTTTCAAAGACAAATTTATTTAAGTTCTCACAATAGATTTCTTGAAGCAAATAATTTAAGAGCTGTTAATTTCACACTTTAGACTTGTTGATTGCCTCACAAATTCTGGTATTTAAAATTGCTAAATTCTTTTCTGGATTATTCTGGATTACATTATAAATAGTTATCTTCTTCATCATATCGAATGTTCCATAATTAATTCAAAATAATAACTATATTTATTTATATTCACAATAATATAAATAATATAAGTCGGCATTTATCTTTTATATTAATTCAAATACACGATAATAAAAATTTCCATGAATCACTAAAACTTTTTCCAAATACCAAAGTCCATACTTATAAAAAATAAATCCCTTTTAATTTTAATAATTATTATAAATTATATGATAATAAACCCAAAAAAATTATGCTTAAACATATTTTCTTGCCATTTTTTTATTTTCCTTTGCCCGAAAGAAAACGGAAATTGATATTAAATCTAAATTCTTAGAAAATATAACACAGTAAATTCATCTCATTAAATATTCTCCATTTACCTACAACTACAGCGGAAATTTGTACAAGATTTATTTATTTACTTTGAAATTATATAAAATTTTTTTCTAATTATTATTAATGACCAATTAAGAATCTAAACATAAATATTTATTTAAGGATTTGCGGTTAAAAAGAATTTTTATTGAACAATTGTTAAGATTCAAGCAAAAACTATAGAAAACTAAATAGTTTTGTTTATAGCTTATTAATTATTTAATATACTTTAAAGTTTATCTTTTTATTGTTATGATGATTACATATTATTTATTATTCTTTAATTTTATTATTATGTCACAAAAAATATTCCATACACAACACAATTTTAAATTGTTTGTTTGTTTGTGTGTGTGGTCATAATTTTTTTCAACATTTAACAAAAAAAAGTTATTGTTTTCTTTTTTTGTTAATTGAATAATATTTTTTTTTTTTTTTTCTAAATTATTAAATACTTGGAATTGAAAGTGACATGATATAAAAACATTTTAGCAAAAATATAAAAAAAACTTGTTGAAATAATTAAGGGTTTCCCTTAAATAAAATAAGTTTTTGTTTTATTCGCTTTTATACGATTTTATTAATATTTTTATACCCTTCACCACAGGTGTATAGGGTATATATAAGTTTGTCATTGCGTTTATAATTTCCACAATTTTCGTCGGAGAGAAACAATTTTTACATTTTGAAATTTTAATTTTTTTTTAGAATTTACTAAACTTTTTTCCTGCCAAAAATACTTTTATTTTCAATTTTTTTGGAAGTAATTATTAATAACATCCAAAAAATCAAACAATATGCACATAATTGTACTTTTGAAGTAGGATTGCCAGATTGATCTAACTTGACATACCTGAAAAACAAGCTTGTTTTCCAAAAAGAAACTTGACAATCGGCTTCCGCCAAAATCTTTTACTTTTTATATGAAATCTATATAGAAATACGTAAATAGGTATATAAATATATCCGAACAATAGGATATAAATGAATGTGTTTTAGAAGTTTTTTACTTTCAGGGTGTAATAATGCGGAAAACATTGTATGCAGTAAAATATACAAATATTATTCGGGCTTATCACTGCAAAAAAAAAAAAAAAACACTTTTCATACTGTAACAACCAAAAATAATAATCACTTGTTTGACTGAGATTACCATGTATACATTGGCATTGATTTTGACGTTTGTCTTGATGGAAAATTGTTTAGTATAGACACTAGGTAACTTCAAATTGTTTTCAACTTGACAAATTACAATTGAACTTGTAACTTGACAACCTTCTAAAATATCATGACAATCAAGTTCATCCAAGGCCGTCTGGCAACGCTGTTTTGAAGTGTTATTATTTGGAAGCACTTGATCATTATACCCTGCACCACCATAGGTGGGAAGGGTATTATGCGTTTGTGCTGATGTTTATAACACCCAAAAAAATAGGTTCAAGACCCACCTTAATTAATACCAATAATTAAACGAAGCTTCCATACAAATGTCCTCCCGGAAAAGAGATTCAACGATAATAATTACATAAATATTTTAATGAAATTGGGAACATTTAATTTTCATATAAATCTTAATCTGTGTGCCAAATTTCTGGAAGATCGGTCCATAATTGACTATAGTATCCATATAAATCCCTTTTCAGAAAATTACTTTAAGGTCATAACTCCCATTAAACTCTTAGTATCAAGTTAATATTCGCCACAAATAAGTTTTATATATATATAAATGGTAGTGCCAAATTTAATGAAGATCGGTACACAATTTACCATAGCTCCCATATAAGGCCCTATTTCGGGAATCACCCAAAAGTGAATAAATTCATATAAATGTAAGTATCAATGTAATATTCTGTATTCGTTTGTTTTATTTTACAATTAATATGAGTATCGATCTAGAATTGGCCCCAAGTCTAATAAAAGACCTCTCTCCGAATTTTGATGCGCAGGGTATCATATAGTGGGGCTTGATCGACTATATCTTTCTTTTCGATTTTTTGCTGGGTATTTATTAATTAGTTATTTGTTTTTTATTTACGTATTTATTTATTTATTTATTTATATATATATATATATATATATATATATATATATATATATATATATATATATATATATATATATATATATATATATATATATATATATATATATATTTATTTATTTACTTATTTACTTATTTATTTATTTATTTATTTAACCAATTTCATTTATTTATTGATTAGGAGGATTCCCTGACTTTTTTTTTACCTGAACCACATTCAATATCGATCAAAATTTCAAAGGATTTATCTGCAATTTTTTTTAAGATATCGAATGCTGTAATTCTTTAGAATTTAAGTGTTTTCTGTTTCTTAGAATTTATGTGTTTCTGAACAAATGTTTAAGAAGTGTTAAAAAATAGTGTCTTCTGCATAGAATTTTATTTTTTATTTTTCTTATCATAATTTTTGATAGACTTTATTTAGCTTAATTTAACAGTGTCTACATCATTATTTTGCTACTAAGTTATATTATTCTTAATTGCTTTTATTTAGGGGAACTTACATTTTATATTTAATTGTTTTTTTTTTTTTTTTAAATATGTATATGATATGTACATATAAAAAACGTTTACCCCGTGAAACCCCCATTTTCATAATAAATAAATTTCCATAAAAAAACTTTAAACTGGTTATTCCCCCACAGAGAATCCTCCACCATAGACGAATAGTTGGACTTGATATATTTTGATGTGCTTAACACGAATCCGCTTTCAGTTTTTTTCCATCAGGTCTGGATTTTTTTATGGGCGTGTCTAATATTTCGCCCATAGTAAGGCCATTACTCTAGTATATTTCCTTATAACTCAGGAACGGTGTGTACGATTGACATAAGTGATACGCCAAAAGATGCGAACTAAAAATATCTTTAAATCTCCCAAACTCCATTTTTTATGTGCTCAGTAGTTTCAAAGTTTTTTTGAAATAAGTGTCCAAAAAATGAAAACATCAAAAATTTTTTATCATCTTTATCATCTTTATCTTAAAGCTGGCAATGTTGCGAATAAAATAAGGCATGTATCTTCAAAATTGATAAATAAATCTTGATTTTATTCACAGTTAAGTAAAAATACAAAAGTTACATGCAATTGAGTAGATATACAGTGATGGGCAAACAATTTTTTTTTATTTTTTTCTTGAAACAAAAATAGGTGGACTAGGTGGATTTTGATGAGTTAAACAAGAATTTTCTTTCACTTTTTTCTATCACTTACTGATTACCTTATTCAGCGGTCACACTATAAAATCCGAGAATGGTTTGTCAAATTTAGACTATAACTCAAGAACCGTTTACACGATTTTGATAAATGATACAATAAAAGATGCATACAAAAATTGTCTTCAAGGTATATCAACAATATTTTTTATTCGCTCAAAAATTTCAGAGTTATGGATCAAAATTTTTACAAGTGTATCTCCACTTAACTGTAGGTATGCATGGGTATCCTAACTTAACTGTGAATGCAATCATGATTTGTGCATAAATTTTTATGATACCTAGCTTTATTTACTTATAGTTTTGAGATAAAAATTATAAACTAAAACATTTTTGATGTTTTCACTATTAAAAAGAAGTTTTAGTAAAAAAAAAAGAAATCTTGAATTTAGCATGAACAATTTTTTTTCGGACACTTATTTCAAAATATCTCCAAAACTATTGAGCGGATAAAAATTGTGCATACCGTTCTTGAGTTATAGTGAAATATACTCGAGTAATCAGCTTATTTAGGACACAATAACAGACACGCTCATAAAAAAATCTCAACCTGATGGGAAAAAATTGAAAGCAGATTCGAGTTTAGCATGAGGAATTCCATCTTGTCCACATATTTTTTGTTTGAAGGAGCACGAAAAAAAATGTTTTTGTAGACCAGTATTATTTAGTGATAATTGACCATAATAGGTACCTAAAGTAAACTTAGTATTAATAATAAATCACTTAGTAATACTAAAGCGAAAGTCATGATTGACGTGTATTGATTAAGCCGTGCTGTGATCTTGAAAATCACTCAGAGTTTAAAATGTTTATAGTCTTTACATCACTGCAATAAATATAAATCATACTCCAATAACAAAACTTTCCTAATAATAAACAAAAAAATAATAATTTCTTAAAGGAAATGTTTTCTAATAACAGCTATATCAGTCAGACTTGAAAAATATTTGGGGGATTCACAAGGTGTGCTATCATGTCGTATTGTCATATGTCGTAAAATATTTCAATGTATAAAAAATATTGTTATTGCTTTTTCTTTGTAAAATTTTATGACATTATAATAATACGACATGATAGCACACTTTGTGAATCCCCCAATTATATCAAAAATGCTTTATCACTTGTTTGAGGAAAGCTTTTGTAAGAGTAGGCAACATCAAATAAAATAAAATTAAATGTCATCTGGTGGAAAAAGTTTACTTAATGTAAAAAAACTCATAACTTTCGTTGCCCAGTCTGCCTTCTTATTAACTGTAACCTTTAATATTTGATACCATTAATTTCCTTAAATACTTTACAAATAAGGTCATTTATTGATTTAAAGAAATTTTAAGAATTTTGTTTACTATTTTAAAAATATTATTTTTATACAGAACATTTTGTTAATTTCAAAACACTTTAAATGGATTATTTTTGCCTAATTGATTTTTCTTTCAAATAGAAATTTCTTTTGATGAATTATTTATTGACTTAAGTACACGTTTTTGTTCCACACAATGTTTCTATACAATATTTTATAATATACAATAATTTTTTTCATGTTTTTTATTTTATTTTTCCAAGATTTTTAACCTTGACCATGATGTCTAGTACCTACTGCTACGTTTTAATGCATAAAGAAATTGATATTGCTTGTAAATATTTTAAATATTTAAAGAAATATAATAAATGAAACAATATTAAAATAAAGTAATTTGTATCATATTAAAAAATTTTGATCTAATAATTTTGGTCATAGTAAATATATCACAATTACAAATTTAATCGTGTAAATATTTTAATGGTTTTTTCTATTTTAATTCCCTCATATTTATCCCTCTAATTATTTGCAATTATAATTTGCTAATATCAAATTACATTTCTGCAAAATTTTACCATTTATTTAGCACTTTTTAATTTATAGTTTTTGGAAATTCCATCACTAACCTTTACAAATTTACTTTTTCTTAACTAATGACGCATTTTGTTACTAAATATACAAGTGAATTTTTCATTTTAGATTATTTAGTAGTTTTTCAATTTAAATAGTTTTTTTCTTTCTTCGAATTTGACACTTTCTATTTAGTAAACTTTGCTAGTCTGTTTTTTTTTTTTTTTTTTTTAGTTTTTAAACAGACACGCGATAGATAAATATTTTTATTTTTTTTTTTTTCAACTATTTTTTAAATGAACAAAGAGAGATATCACTGCCACAACATTTTTCGTATTATCAATTTTATCTGAAAAATACTTAGTATTTTCCAAAAAAAAAAAAAAAAGTATTTGTGTTATTTTGAAATATTTATAAGCTTTAATTCTAAAATGTAGTTCAAATGTTTTCTCTTCAATTCTAAATTCTTTTTAGGATTTTTTGTATTGTTTTGCATGTGTTGTCATGTTCTTGGAAGTAAATTATATTATTCTGCTGTTGTTATTTCAAATATGTGAATAAATTGAATATTTTTTTACTTGTCAATAAATTTAATTTATTTTATACAGTATAATGTTTGCCAAAGAAAATTGCAATATTTAAGCTTTAAGAATATAATCAAAAAGAAATATCAAGCTTTATTTAAAGTGAGTTCTACTAGAGTTTATATTTATACACATAGTTTATTGTAAGACCTAGCAACACGTAATGTGATAATATAATGGCGTAGAATTAAAATATTTAAGAAATCCTTTTAATTTCTAATCAATTGGTTTGGTTTATACGATCGTGACTTCGAAATTTACAGAATGATGTTTATGAACTTAAATAGCAAAATTCTTGCAAGGATACCATTGATATATGGTACATAGTTGTATGCAATTTAGGCCCCTCCCAAAACTGATTTCAACAGAAAGACGGGACTACCTAGGATATATATACTCAATGGCGATCCAAATAAAATTTGTAGGAAATACAAAAAAAAGAAAAAAATAATTACATTCAATATACCACGCTGTGGTAAAGTGTATCAAGCAGGGTCGGTCAAGTCCGACCATATGATACCCTACACCATTGTGTATGCACCATGTGGACCGATAGAAACTGTAATGCGTATTTTTATAAAACATACATAAGCATTATATTATGTTGATACTAACATTTATATGGAATTCTGTACTTTAAGGTGATCCCCGGGCGTGGGCCTTATATGAGAGCTATGGTAAATTATGGACCAATTTTCATAAAAATTGGCACTGTAGTTTCTGCTTATATAAAACTTATTTGTTTCAAATATTAACTATACCAACATATGTATGGAATATATGCACGTTAAAGTGATTTTCGGAATAGGGGTTTATATAGGAGCTATGGTCAATTATGAACCGGTCTTCATAAAATTTGCCACTAAGATTTTTATTTATATAGAACTTACTTGTACCGAATTTTATTAAATTATCGCAATATTTA
>OX596077.1:114857731-114862731 GCA_951394005.1 Protophormia terraenovae | reverse complement strand
GTGATATCTCTCTTTGTTCATTTAAAAAATAGTTGAAAAAAAAAAAAATAAAAATATTTATCTATCGCGTGTCTGTTTAAAAACTAAAAAAAAAAAAAAAAAAAAAACAGACTAGCAAAGTTTACTAAATAGAAAGTGTCAAATTCGAAGAAAGAAAAAAACTATTTAAATTGAAAAACTACTAAATAATCTAAAATGAAAAATTCACTTGTATATTTAGTAACAAAATGCGTCATTAGTTAAGAAAAAGTAAATTTGTAAAGGTTAGTGATGGAATTTCCAAAAACTATAAATTAAAAAGTGCTAAATAAATGGTAAAATTTTGCAGAAATGTAATTTGATATTAGCAAATTATAATTGCAAATAATTAGAGGGATAAATATGAGGGAATTAAAATAGAAAAAACCATTAAAATATTTACACGATTAAATTTGTAATTGTGATATATTTACTATGACCAAAATTATTAGATCAAAATTTTTTAATATGATACAAATTACTTTATTTTAATATTGTTTCATTTATTATATTTCTTTAAATATTTAAAATATTTACAAGCAATATCAATTTCTTTATGCATTAAAACGTAGCAGTAGGTACTAGACATCATGGTCAAGGTTAAAAATCTTGGAAAAATAAAATAAAAAACATGAAAAAAATTATTGTATATTATAAAATATTGTATAGAAACATTGTGTGGAACAAAAACGTGTACTTAAGTCAATAAATAATTCATCAAAAGAAATTTCTATTTGAAAGAAAAATCAATTAGGCAAAAATAATCCATTTAAAGTGTTTTGAAATTAACAAAATGTTCTGTATAAAAATAATATTTTTAAAATAGTAAACAAAATTCTTAAAATTTCTTTAAATCAATAAATGACCTTATTTGTAAAGTATTTAAGGAAATTAATGGTATCAAATATTAAAGGTTACAGTTAATAAGAAGGCAGACTGGGCAACGAAAGTTATGAGTTTTTTTACATTAAGTAAACTTTTTCCACCAGATGACATTTAATTTTATTTTATTTGATGTTGCCTACTCTTACAAAAGCTTTCCTCAAACAAGTGATAAAGCATTTTTGATATAATTGGGGGATTCACAAAGTGTGCTATCATGTCGTATTATTATAATGTCATAAAATTTTACAAAGAAAAAGCAATAACAATATTTTTTATACATTGAAATATTTTACGACATATGACAATACGACATGATAGCACACCTTGTGAATCCCCCAAATATTTTTCAAGTCTGACTGATATAGCTGTTATTAGAAAACATTTCCTTTAAGAAATTATTATTTTTTTGTTTATTATTAGGAAAGTTTTGTTATTGGAGTATGATTTATATTTATTGCAGTGATGTAAAGACTATAAACATTTTAAACTCTGAGTGATTTTCAAGATCACAGCACGGCTTAATCAATACACGTCAATCATGACTTTCGCTTTAGTATTACTAAGTGATTTATTATTAATACTAAGTTTACTTTAGGTACCTATTATGGTCAATTATCACTAAATAATACTGGTCTACAAAAACATTTTTTTTCGTGCTCCTTCAAACAAAAAATATGTGGACAAGATGGAATTCCTCATGCTAAACTCGAATCTGCTTTCAATTTTTTCCCATCAGGTTGAGATTTTTTTATGAGCGTGTCTGTTATTGTGTCCTAAATAAGCTGATTACTCGAGTATATTTCACTATAACTCAAGAACGGTATGCACAATTTTTATCCGCTCAATAGTTTTGGAGATATTTTGAAATAAGTGTCCGAAAAAAAATTGTTCATGCTAAATTCAAGATTTCTTTTTTTTTTACTAAAACTTCTTTTTAATAGTGAAAACATCAAAAATGTTTTAGTTTATAATTTTTATCTCAAAACTATAAGTAAATAAAGCTAGGTATCATAAAAATTTATGCACAAATCATGATTGCATTCACAGTTAAGTTAGGATACCCATGCATACCTACAGTTAAGTGGAGATACACTTGTAAAAATTTTGATCCATAACTCTGAAATTTTTGAGCGAATAAAAAATATTGTTGATATACCTTGAAGACAATTTTTGTATGCATCTTTTATTGTATCATTTATCAAAATCGTGTAAACGGTTCTTGAGTTATAGTCTAAATTTGACAAACCATTCTCGGATTTTATAGTGTGACCGCTGAATAAGGTAATCAGTAAGTGATAGAAAAAAGTGAAAGAAAATTCTTGTTTAACTCATCAAAATCCACCTAGTCCACCTATTTTTGTTTCAAGAAAAAAATAAAAAAAAATTGTTTGCCCATCACTGTATATCTACTCAATTGCATGTAACTTTTGTATTTTTACTTAACTGTGAATAAAATCAAGATTTATTTATCAATTTTGAAGATACATGCCTTATTTTATTCGCAACATTGCCAGCTTTAAGATAAAGATGATAAACTGAAAAATTTTTGATGTTTTCATTTTTTGGACACTTATTTCAAAAAAAACTTTGAAACTACTGAGCACATAAAAAATGGAGTTTGGGAGATTTAAAGATATTTTTAGTTCGCATCTTTTGGCGTATCACTTATGTCAATCGTACACACCGTTCCTGAGTTATAAGGAAATATACTAGAGTAATGGCCTTACTATGGGCGAAATATTAGACACGCCCATAAAAAAATCCAGACCTGATGGAAAAAAACTGAAAGCGGATTCGTGTTAAGCACATCAAAATATATCAAGTCCAACTATTCGTCTATGGTGGAGGATTCTCTGTGGGGGAATAACCAGTTTAAAGTTTTTTTATGGAAATTTATTTATTATGAAAATGGGGGTTTCACGGGGTAAACGTTTTTTATATGTACATATCATATACATATTTAAAAAAAAAAAAAAAACAATTAAATATAAAATGTAAGTTCCCCTAAATAAAAGCAATTAAGAATAATATAACTTAGTAGCAAAATAATGATGTAGACACTGTTAAATTAAGCTAAATAAAGTCTATCAAAAATTATGATAAGAAAAATAAAAAATAAAATTCTATGCAGAAGACACTATTTTTTAACACTTCTTAAACATTTGTTTTAATTTTAAACATTAATAAATTAATTAATTAATTAATTAATTAATTAATTAATAAATAAATAAATAAATAAATAAATAAATAAATAAATAAATAAATAAATAAATAAATAAATAAATAAATAAATAAATAAATAAATAAATAAATAAATAAATAAATAAATAAATAAATAAATAAATAAATAAATAAATAAATAAATAAATAAATAAATAAATAAATAAATAAATAAATAAATAAATAAATAAATAAATAAATAAATAAATAAATAAATAAATAAATAAATAAATAAATAAATAAATAAATAAATATTTAAACAAATAAATAAATAAATGTCTATATATACAAAGAGAAAACAGATTCTTTATGGCAACCGAATTTATTGCCAATCGAATTTGGTCGGTTACACTATCTCAGAAATCAATTGGAGCGACCGGATATTTATTGGAAACTACAAACAAATTATTGGTCAACATATTTTTTAGTACAATATAGTAGCTACAACTATTTTATAAAAGCAATTCGGTGAGAATAACTAAAAGTTGTTGTTGACAATAGAGTCATGTCGGTTATTAACAACACATAGAATTGCAAATGTTTTTAAAGTGCAAATTGGCGAACAGAACTGAATATATTAGTAAGATTAATGTTGGAAATAAATTTTAAAAGTTTACGTTTGTTTGTGATTTATTCTTAGCACTTATTTATATAAAAACATATACACCATGTAACTAAAGTCTACATTCACATATAAAAACATACTACAATTCCTAACAAAGTCAGATTTTTCTATCAAGGAGCGGGCATACGCGATTTTTTAATTCTTTTATTTAGGTCTGTTTTGGTTTTAAGAAATTTTGATTATCAATACTCATTGTTTGCTCTATAAATCATATCGAAAACTGATTTTAAATTTCGGTTAGGGAGGGCATTTACGTCGATTTCTTTTTTTTTTTTCTTGATTTTAAAAAGTTCACTAATTTAATACTTTAATCACTATTATCTCATCAGATCTTCAATTAGGGAAAGGAAAACGTCAAATGTTCATATATCTTTTTTTTTAAGATTTTCGGATTTGTTTTTATTATAATACATATTATCTTTCCTGGCATTGTGAGGCTTATACGCTTGTAAATAAATAATAAATAAATAAACAAGCTAGAATGTTATATTCGGCTGGGCCGAATTATATTCCCCCCATCGTTATATGGGAGGTGTGAGGTAAAGTGAGCGAACCACGCCCATTTTTGGTTTCCTAGTTTACAATGGTCCTTGAACTATCTTTATAAAATTTCGTTGTAGTACATTCTTTTCTTTAAGAGATATCAGCAGAAAAGTATGAAACACCCTGTGTTTCTAGTATTTGTCCCATATTTTCATAACAAATTATTTTAATTTTTTTTAAATCCAAAGCCAATAACAACAACTTTCATGAAAAAAGTGATATTATATATTATATTCTCTAATAAATTTTCCTAAATAATATGATTCATAATTTAATAAATATACCAAGAAAAAAAAAAAAATAATAATAAATTTCACAAATTATAAAAGCATTTGAAATATTTTATAAAATTTTTGCCGCTTATTTTTTTTTATGAAGATTTTCTGAGAAAATATAAAAAAACGTACATATGATTCAATTGTTAAAAATGTTAAATGTACAAAATTTACGACTTTCTTTGTAATAATAAATTTAATTAGGTTCATAAATTTTGTGTGAAAATTCCTCCAAGTGCTAAGAAAATTTAAAATATATGCTACAACAACCGTGACACAAAAACATGACCATTTAAGGTTATTAAAATGAAAATTCATTTCAATAAAACTTTCCAGTTTATTTAGAAAAAATAATTAATTTTTAATGAATTATTATAAATAATTTTCAATTGTATGTGTCATTTAAAATTTTGTCTCACCTGTTGCAAAAACAC
>OX596077.1:114830231-114852731 GCA_951394005.1 Protophormia terraenovae | reverse complement strand
TCCAAGTTATAATAAGAGTTAAGTATTTGCCTCTAATGACATAACCGTGTTTAAATAATGGGTTATTGATTAATGTGTAATTATTGAGCTAATGTGTAAATAATGTAAAGCCATTATATTACTTCTTAACTCATTACCTGCCAACTAAAGTTTTTTTCTGGGTTACTTTAATATGCAATACTAAATATTACCCAACTTTTTTCGACATTTGAAACATCGGATATTGTAATAAAAATACGTGTTTTTGAGGTGCTTCAATCAAAGTGAAAAAACTCCCTTAATGCTTCGTTCAAACGGATCGGGAAAGATATTAACTGTCCTAAATACTACTCTAGAAAACAACTCATGGAACTTATAATATGATATTGGTAAATAAAATATTCGGTGATTGCAGCCGATTCATGTGATAGTTGTCTAACCGACCGGATACGTTAGGCACAACGAATATCTTTTTTTCTGTGGATAACTATAAAAGATAAAGTGCTAAGCAAGTTTTTAAAGGCCTTTAAATCGGGTGAGAAACAAAAAAATTGCCAAGTATCAGAGGCGCTCTACTTTGAGACCTTAACCCTGGAAGGGCTTCGATATTTTAACCCTTCTGAGGGCTTCGTTAGTCGAAACGACTAACACTAACTTTTATTAAAAATATTTCAAGACGTATCATTAAAATAAAAAATAAAACAATTGATTTTCAGTTGATGAATTAATTTAAATGAAATAACAGCAAAAATTCCTAAATACTTTCTGTTGTTTTCAAAATATTAAGCAAAAACTGAATAGACCTCAAAATTTGCACTTTTTCAGAGATGGTGTTACATAAGTACCCTTTGTGTTAGTTGTGTAAAAAATTTTGAACAGGCAACATATGTTTTTTTTTTTAATGTGTGTATCCTATAATTATTCTAACCATATTTCTGTGCATATTTCAAGTTTGTGATACTTTTTTGCATTTTTTTGCAGTGTCCCATAGTAGTTCAGAGTTTTTTTAACCGCAAAAGCTGCAAATATTATCTTTATTTTTCTACAAATTACACTATTGTAATTTGTATATAAATAAATTTACCTGGAGATATTATATGGAGAATTTTTTACGATGCTTGGTTGTGATATTGGGAGTAGAACACTGTCGATAAGACATTTGTTGCTAAATTAAATCCTTATGCAGTTTTTAAGAAATTTTTATAAAAAAATGGTTCCTTAATTGGTTTTAACATATTTTTTGAATAAACTATTAATAGAATTAATGTTTAATTTGATGCTGAAAATGTAGAGCAGCACCGGTAAGTCTTGCGTTTGTGTGTTACACTGCATGTTAGGTCGAAAATATCAATCGCATCCTTAAGTTTTATTATAGAACTCATAATATGAAGGCGATCTGTAAAAGTTAGCACTTTATAATATGGCTTTATTCAGTCTTCAGCATGCCTATAGGAAATAGAAGTTCCTCATCATCATTGTGTAATGTTACAAAAAAATATACTTATGTGTTGCTAAAATTATTTCTGGAAGTCATATTGTATTTATTTTCCCCCAAAAAATATATTTCACACTATTGGAACAAATATTAAATACACTGCATTACTATATTTGCTAAATTACTTTATCGCTAAAAGTTCAAAAAGTCACACTAAGTCAACGGTTCTCAAATGGGGGTCCGCGACCCACAAGGGGTCCGTACAGACATTCTTGGGGGTTCGCGAAAAGGTTCTGAAACATTTTCTTGAACACAGAAGTTCAAATAAAAATTCCAATGAAAGCATGAAACTATTAAAAAATGTAAAGACATTTTTATACAAAAAATCCCTAAATTAAGGACAGAAGTCTTGATTTTTTTTAATGAGTTCTTGTAGGAACCAACCAGCTGCAAGAAACCCGATGCAGAAATCCGAGCTTCGATTGAAAAAATTCAGTCTGATAAAGAAAACAATGATCATATAAATAAAGTGATGCTGTCGAATGACACAATATAAAGAAAACTACGATGTGGAAGGGAAAATGTTTAATTAAAAAGATAAATAGTTCACTTTAACTTGATGAAACTATTAATTTTTCACTTTTATTTTTTGCAAGTTTATTATGCCAAACATTTTTTTATAAAGCCGTTTCAATGCCCTTTCGAAATATAACCATGGAATAACATCCTGTGTAATAAGATTATTAAAATTTGCTCTAATGGTGTGACTTCTCAATGCTAAGTACACAAAACATTTATTTCGCAGAGACAGTTGCTGGCTATAAAAATTAATTTTGCTTAAACGACTTTATATATTATATTGATATATTGATAAAATACCAGATTCATTTCAAAAAGTGTTAAAATGTAACTCATGGTTTAAATTTTATTCTCAATCTGCAGATTTTAAAGCATTTTAGTTGAAATATAGCAATGTTTTTCCGCTTATTGGCTCCGAAGTTCTAACAATATTAGAACAATTTTCATCAACATACATTTTTTTGTGGGACTCTCATATTCGTTCTTTTGTCCATCAAACCTAAAGTATCGAACTTTTATGTTACCAGAGAATGATATTAGATATGCATTATACGAAAAACTTTCTTAGTATTAAAGAAATCATTAGGTAGAAACAATGTGGCAATTATTAATATTATTTTATATTTACGTAATATTTTATCTGATTTTTTAACTAATCAAATTTGTAGTGGGTCGCGCTTCCATTACAATGTCAAAAGGGGGTCGCGAAGGAAGATCTTGTGAGAACCCCTGCACTAAGTGCTTCGTTAGTCGTTTCGACTAACAAGGTTGCTCAAAATACTAACTTTCAGTCCGCTCACAGCAACATACACCTGGACAGTTCAAGATCCTATTTACGGCAGCTGTTATACCAAAATTCCCAAAAAAATATACAACGAATAAAGAAATATCACTCAAAATAACATTGTTGTTAGTCGAAACGACTAACGAAGCCCTTCCAGCTTTTGAGGGTTTTTTGGGATCCATCTTCCAAAATTAAAAACGAATTCTTATGCAGCCACTGTGTATTGTGATTTATATAACAAAAATCTCTTAACACAATTTTTATCACCTTTAGATTTTTCTTTTAATGTATATAAGTTGATTAAACTTAAATGATAATTATAAAACCCCCATATTAAATTTCAAAGTTTTTTTTCTACACAAACTTTTTTTTTTAACTCCATTGAACTCCACTGTATTTTAAATATTGTTGACATGACAGCTGTTACACAATGTTACACATTTGTCTTACAAAAGGTTGTGACCTGCACTTAAAACTACTATATAACAACAAACAAGTTCTTTTAAATATGTTTCTCTCTTCTGTAACTTTTTTTTGCCTAATAAATGTTTAAAGCAGCTTAAGTACTATATGATAATAATGGAAGTAGATGCATGGTGAAATTAAACAGGTGGCAGCAGTTCTACAAAAACAACAATACGGCGAATTCATTAATTTGTGTATACATGATGTTTGTTTGACACTTCAGCAAGTAAGCAAAATTTTTGCTTATTTGAATTAAATAAGATCACCTGTTTGAATTCGCCTTGGGCCAGTTCTTTGGTTTACTCACAACCCACTTGACCATAGTTTTAGAAGATAATAAGGATATTGAATTTATCAAGCTCTTTTAGAGGCAAATAGCAGTTCAATGAGCTCTACTGCCGCACATGCTCACAATATTATTTGCAAAAGTTTATAGAATGTGGAACATTTGGTCAAGTGGTTATTTTACTTATGATAGTTGTAGTCATTTTTTCAAGTTATGCTGATGATTATACTCGTAGTATTCCAAGGTTTTTGCTGTGCTTAAGAGGAAAAACTATTAATGAATAATTTTTGTATGCAGGCTAAAGAAACCACATAGAAAGTGAGTTAATACATTATAAACGAGTAACAATCCAAACTCTATTATAAATTGTAAATGAAATTGAAAAAAAAAAAAAAAAAAAATACATAATTATAAATAATTTAAAAAGTTTTACAGTTTGTATAAAACGTTTGCAAGAACTTGGAAAACAAATTAACCTTGTGAACTGGATGTATGAATTAATGATGGCGTATACTTAATGGAACTAATTGGAAAATTGAATGTTTTATACAAACTATAGTCTATAGATTAATAAAAGTTTAATTAAATGGATAAGACTAATGAGAGATTAAATTAATAAAAGAGAATTAAAAATCAACTTAAGCAAACAATTAAAAAAATATTATAGATTTATATATCGCAAGTAACGAAATATGGATTATAATATTAAACAATTATAATATTAAACAAATAACAGTATAACCTTCCTGTGTTTGTAAAACAACCATTACAATTAAATTTATTCAAAAATTTATCTTCACCCCTTTAAAAAAAAAAAAAAAACACTTTTGATTAAATGCGAATCATTTATAATCTAATTGTAACAAGTCAAGGTTGCAGTTGAAAAAAAAAAAACCTAAGTTCAAGTATGTTTATTTACAATTGTGCCCAGCAACAATAGTAGCAAGCACTTTAAAAAAAAAAAAAGCGGAACTTAATTCCAATTCATTTAAACATTCATTCGTCCGTCAATCCGTTCATCTTTTCATTCAAACATTTAAAAAATTCTTAAAAAACATTTAGACATACACAAATGAAATACGATCATTGAAATTCATATAATGATAATAACAATAATTGTGGAAATAATTCAAGATAATTTGTCAGGTTTCTTTTCACAAACAATTTAGAAAACAAATTTACAAAAATTACAATTATTTCACTTGTACGAATCGCACACATTCATTTCATGTTTGATATAAATAATTTAAAGGCGGCAAAATGTGGTAATAATTTTTATTAGAGTTTTGTGATATTAAATGAAAACACTTGAAATAATAATACAAAAAAGTAAATAGACACCTCTACTAATGTAGTTTAATAGAAAAACGTGTTGTAAATTGTTGAAAAATATTTAATATGATGAGTTATCATCAACTTAAAATAACTAACTTTGTTATTTATACAACTCAAAGTGTTCTATTCCCAAGTATTTTTTTAAAATAGTGATACTTAAATTGTCTCATTAAATAATAATTTTTTTTTTTTTTCAAAGTTTATTGACTTAAAATCTCTATTCTTATTTGTTTTGAAATCAAAATTTTATAAAAAAAAGTATTAAACTGTTTACCCGAATTTCTAGATTCAGGCGTTTAGTGCATGACTATAAGGAGTGAGATCGAAAAAATCTTAACACACATTTTGCCTCATAACCTTTTTCGGAATCAATATTAAAATTTTTTTTTTTTTTGATCTAGTTATCATGGAAAAATACTTCAGTTATTATTTTTAATTTTAATAACAACCATGTTAATTTGTCCTTATTTTCATCAAAATAAGTGACGAAAAAGATTATTAAAAAATTTATGTTAAGAATTTTTCGATCTCACTCCTTAGTAGTAAATTTTTAATTAGCTTTATTACTACTAAAAATAGTTACAGATAGTGCAAACCTCAGGCTGTGGTCTCATATGGTCCCTACTATGTAGCATTAGGCTTCACCAAAATTTACCAACTTTCGAATTTTTACCGTAACTCCCCCTAGAATTGTTCTTTTGGTTGTAAAAACGTACTGTGTGAAATATTAGTAAAATCGGATATCGTTAATCAGTTTGTTTAACTAACTTTTTTAAAGTTTGAAAATGGAGTTTTGAAACAGTATTAAAAAATTTAAAAATTTTTCAAATTTAAATGAAAATGGCTTTTTATTTAAACATCTATCAAAAAATTAAAAATTTCTTTGTACGCTTCTTACACAAGTGTTCCAAAACACATTAATGGTCTGGGGAATTCGTAATAACTTTAACATTTTTTAACCGATTTTCTCTTTTTATATCTTATTTGATAGATAATTATGTGTACACTACGATTTTTTAACATTTAATTGCAAAATAAAGTATTTAATAGCAAATTAAAAAAAAAAAAAAAATGCACGGGTTAACGATATCCGATTTTACTAATATTTCACAAAGTACGTTTTTACAACCTAAAGAACAAATCTTGGGGGAGTTACGGTCAAAATTCGAAAGTTGTTGCTACATAACAAATATACATGTCTCAGATTGGATTTCTATGATTCCAAAAGCAAGCAAGAGGAATTACTATAGGAGGAAATGTACAAAAACTAATTGATAATAAGTACTGAGCACGAAATAATCCGTGCATACAAATCTGCGTATAGAAACTAAACCAATGGACCAATGGATTTTTTTTTTTTTTTTTTTAATTATATTATTATTAATGACTGTTATGTTCAAGTTCTAAAAATAATGTAATAAATTATTTGTTATTGGTTTTAAATGAAACATTTGATCTTTTCCAGAAATCTTCCCATTAAATCTTTTATTGTGTTTCGATCAATTTTTTGCTCGAATAAGTCCATTTATTATACCCACAATCAAAAAGATGGGGGTATATTGATTTTGTCATTGCGTGTGTAACATGTCGAAGGAATTATTAAAGACCCCATAAAGTATATATTTTCTGGGTCCTGGTTCGATTCTGAGTCGATCTAGCTATGTCCGTCCGTCTGTCTGTCTGTTGAAAGCAGGATAGGGCTCGAACAGGAGAACGTAGGGGGACGAAATTTGGCTCAAATATTTATTTTATAAAGGTTTTTTTGGTATTGAAAATGGGTTCGGTTAATAAACAAAAAAGTTATGGGCTAAAAACTAGAAACACAGGGTGTCCGTTGTAGCTTCATTTCATACTTTTTTGCTGATATCTCTTAAACAAAAGCATATATGACAACGAAATTTTGTACAGATAGTTTGGGGGTCGGTATAAACTTGGAAACTAAAAATGGGCGTGGTCCGCCCACTTTACCGCCAATCTCCCCAAAAATTTGAAAAAGTTGATGGTGGGAATATAGATTCGGCAGAGCCGAATATAACATTCGCACTTGTTTTTAAACTTCATGTAATTTTTTGTTGAGCTTTAACTGTCCGTTAATTTATTTTTTACTAGAGCCCAACATCTCTCAATTCCACGGACTTCTAGACAATTTGATGGATTAGCCTTTTTTGGTAGAAACACAATACAATTTCTTTGATACCACTCCATTGCCTTGTCACTGTAATGAGAAGTAGCGAAATCTGGCCAGAAAAAAACGTATACACTGTATTTTTTTAGGAAAGGGAGAAGTATTTTCCAAAGGTACTCATTCATGTATATTTCTATGTTAATGGAACCGTTTGTTATAAATGAAGTATTACATACAAATGCTTTGCCCAACCCAAAAACTTTCGTGGAAATTTTGATTTCTTTGGTACATGATATTTTTCTGCTACATTCTCTCTAGCATCTGCCACATAGAATTCCTGGCCAGGAAGTTGGAAAAAGTCAGCCGGTACGTACGTTTCTAAATTTCCTTTCCACATTTCTCACAAAGATTCTGAGCAATTAACTTTTTGTGACACTTTTCTTCCAGATATGAGGAGATTTTATTTATTTTTTATTTTCTATCTGAGTCTCACTGTCTGAAGATACTATTTTTCTTCCAACACCAGGTTTTCTTTCAGTGGTCATGAATTCATTGTATAACAGTATTTTGTGAAACAATTGACTTCCTAGAAACTGTTTTATATGACCGATGTGAGTTTTTATTAAAAGTCTGAATTATGTGTTTAGGTGTGTTTTGTTCAATATTCATTTTAAGAAAAATTAGTGTTGTTATTATCATAAAACTTAACACCTGGCTACTGAGCATAATGATAAATGTTAACCAGTTAACAGAATTATTAATTTTTCGACAAATCAGAAGTTATAAGCCTAAAATTATGCACAGATTTTTTCGTGTCCAGTCCTTAATAAAGTTTTTTTATTCCCAATGAAGGAAAAACCAGGGTTAAAAGCATCGTTACTCTGCCCGAAATGAATGGTAAACCGAACGTAAGTGGATGGATACTTAAAAACGTATATGTAGCAAGTACATTATTGTTGTTTTTTATACATCAACAATAGTGATATCAATTAGACATATTCCCAGTAAATCCTGTTGATTAAAATTCGCCAGATTAAGTCAAACGTTTTTATAAAAAATATAATTTTTTCGTATATTCGATTAATGCTAAATATATTGCGGGTTATTTCAAAACACTTTAACAAGTTTTTTAGCATCTAATTCCAATTAGTTTACTTTTTTACTCCGATTAAGTGTATTAAAATAAAAAGTTGTCAACACTGCTTTTACAACATTCTCGTAAAATTACGTAGAATTACTATGTTTCATTAACGTTCATGACTACCCGTATACACATAACACACAAAAGCAAAACGTGTCAGCTGAGTCGTTACATTTACTGTAGTCTAAATAATATTACTGTAAGAATCATATTATATTAATCTGAAGTTGAAACTTTTAAAAAAATTCACATTCTTGGGGTTATTTTCCAAAAAGGTTCACTTCTAAAATATTTTTTTTGTTCCGGACTGCAACATTTTTTTAATGTTTTCAAAAGAAATCTTAACGCAAATGCGTGTAAAACAAAATCTCATTCTCTCTGGGGAACGATTTCCCCTCAAGCCCTATCCAAACTTTGTAAATTTTGAAAAACTTTTTTAATTTGTTTTCTTAAATTCAAAAATGTCAAAGCCGAGATCAAGAAAAAAATATATTGAAAATATAGCTCCATATGTTGGTTAAATACAAAAAAAAAAAAAAAATATCTAATGAGCCACGCCTTTTACAACGGCAGCGTGACCATTTTAATGAAAAAAGTCCATTATTGAAACAAGTTTTCCCCGGTCTGTGATTTCAGGTATTTTCGTATAAAAAAGTGGGAGTTTTTTTTAATTTCCTGGTTTTAGAACAAGAGTATCTATATTGTGACAAAATTTAATCAAAATAACTCTACTTGTTTAAATTTTATTAAGTTCCAAATATTAACATTATTTTCCAAAAATATGCTTAATATTTTAATTTTAGGTTCTTCAGCTCATGGTCAAGAGAAGTTTTACCGTAGCTCAGACCATGCGAAATTTTATATACATAGATACTTCCAACGGTTCACAAGTTACAGAATTATTTCAAAAAAAAAAAAATCGATTTGGGACCACTGAGAAGAGCTTCAGAAAACATTGAAAAAGAAGAAATGCTTAGAAAAAGACACATAAATCCGATTATCTCCGTTAGAAATTTAAAAATCTGCTTCCGGTAGGATTTGTAGGACGAAAAGTTTTATAAGAAAGAAAAATTAAAATTTTCTACGTCGTCTGGGAGCTTCTAAGCTCTGGGAAGAAAAAAATACTTAGCAAATTATAAAAATTTATTTATTTATTAGATTTCAATTATATAAAGAATAAAAAAAATATATACCTATTTTTCTATATATTTATTTACATTATTCCTATATACAGTACCGAGCATAAAAAATGCAACGCTATGTGATATTATCTTTTTTCGCACATTTTTTGCTTATAGCAAGACCCGATGTAACAGTACTATTATGGTTTTATTATTAATGGGCACAGTCACCTGTTGTATATAATTTTGTTGAATATTTTTGTACGTAAGGAAAATTATTAAACGTTTAGTAAAAGCAGTTCTAAATTTGAGCGAGCAAAAAAAATGCAACTCTAAACAATTCAACAATGAATTTTCAAATTTTGATAAAAATGTTTATTGGAAAAGGTTGGAAACTATAGTATTGTTAAATAACATGATTTTCTATTCTTGTATATAGAATAAAACACACGAAATCTGCAGATAATATAACTATTAGTAATAAATTCCAATTTCTTTTAAATTTTTGTATTTTTCTGAACCTTTTTAGGAAATTTTTCAATAAAGATTGATATTTTTGGAATTATTATTTATTTTTTTATTTATTTTATATTTCATAAAAATTCTCTATAAAAAAATAATAAAATATTCATGATAGTTTGGCTTAACTTGATAATTTATAATTGAGTAAATGTTATCGACTGAAGTATCGTAACCAGTTTCGATAGTTATTGTGATGGGATCAACAGCTAAATATATTTTTTTCGCAATGATACGACATTATTGAATGCCCGGCATCGCAATAATATTCAAATATCCCTTGATTTTGGTACTGGAACAAATTCTAACACAGGGAAAACCAGTTAAGAAATATACCTATTTGGACACACTTCCTTTGTTAAATAATTAAAATTTCTTCCTTGGTGATTATGGACTGTTGCACTTTTTTTACTATTGGAAATTAATACTTAAGTAAGTATGTCTACCCAGGCAGTCTAAAAACGAAATGATGATTTTAGAGTCAAATTAATTCAAGTTGTCGTAATAGGCTCTCATTTCCATTATACAGCAATCGTAAAAATAATAAAGGACCTGCCTCTAAAGGTGAAGGTGGTAGTTTGATTTTAGTAAATAATACGTGTTATGTTAGAAGGGTTTCCAGTTACCATATTTACATCATTAAATCAACGATTGGTAGCACTAGTAGCTTTAAATGGCCACATGTGTTCATTCGGATAATATCAAATATCTACTGTTACATGACTTGTATACATTTTTACATGCATGATCGTTTCAAAATTGTGTCTTTAAGACAATTTTTAAGAATTTTCATATTAGAACTATATATTAATGTTATTTCAGTGCCATTATCAAAATGCTGTTCAAAAATATTCCTAATTTCTAAAAAGGAATGGAGAAAGGAGTTTTTTTAATATTATTAATATACTTTGTAGTTAAAATTACCTTAAATTTATGTGTATTGGTGGTAATACTACCAAATTATAGTTTTCAGCATATTTCAATAATTATTTTTATAAAAATTTAAAAAATTCCGTTGATTTTTTACGGGTTGCATTCTTTTTGCTCCCCAAAATTTACAACTTTTTTTTTCTTTTAATGTAATAACTATTCGTATGCGTAGCAATTTGGAATAAAATGACATATAAACGTTGGCTATGATCGCAAAGAATAAAATCAGAACAGAATTGACTAATTTAATAACTTTATAGCCCTAATCAATACGATCAGAAATCATATAGCCTACCGTATGCTCGGTACTGTATGTAGCTTGGCAAAGCAATGAAAATAGAACGAATTTATAAAATTGCTAAAAATTAAACATTGTTTCTACAAATTTGCTATATGTATGAACATTACTATGCGATCTGATTAGCAGTTAGGAAGGTACGAATTTATTATCATTTTTTTTTTTTTTTTTTTTTTTGCATTTGGTCCCACTCTGTATAGCAAAGTTCAAATCATATGACTACAAACAATACGTCCTGTATCTCCCCAGAGTCTATTCAAGGAAAATAAATTAAAAACTCTGAAATTTGTATTTAACTTTACTATTAGTATAGTATAGCCCATTGACGTCTGTAAATAATCGTAATACAAACAATAGTACATGTCATTCTTGCTGACATTTTTAACACATGACATGAATATAACAAATATTTATTTATTTGCTTAACTTGATTTTTTCTTTGAATAACCTTTATTGTTTATTTATTAATTATTAATAATTGTATAAAAATAACGATTTTATACATTTCAATAATATCGTTAACTTAAATACTAAAATGACATGGACTTAATAGATAAAGCTATTGAAAATGTATCGTTATATTAATACTTAGTATTTAGCCTTTTTATAACCTTTAAGGTATTGTTGTCTAAAGGTAATATTTAGAAAAAGAAATTAATATACTGCTGACATTTTCCTTTATAAGCACCATTTTTGTTAATACATATATAAAATATTTTTTCCACTTAAACAAGCTTCAATAAATAAATATAAATATATTTTCTTATCAAACATTTCTCAAGCTTTTAATATGGTAAAATAGCCCTCATTTGCGCGTTTAATTAAACCGACAGTTATCTTTTTATTTTAAGTTGTCTTAATGCGGGTGACTTTGTTTGAATTTCATTGTAATCAACAAACAAAAACATATAACAACAATAATTTAAATCATAAAACAAAAAATTAAAAATAAAAATACATTGTTTACATTTCAAATGACGTTTGTCTTCAACTGTTTGTCTATGAGTAATTAGTAGTGGTTTTTATATTGTTGCTGTAACTAAATTTATTACGTTTTTATTGCGTTTAAATATAAATACATTTATTTTTATAAAATTCACAAGAAACTAGAAAATTAACCACAAGGAAATTAAAATAACAAAGTAGAATAAATATAATAAAAGGCAATAGATGTTAACAAAGGTAACAAAAAAGAAAGTAAATATAGAATTTAAAGCAAATTTTTCTTAATAATATTATGCAAACTAAAAAGGCCTCAATGTGCTAGCAAATTGGACTTAAAATAGTCACACTTGACAAATATTTGATATTGTTAATCTTAAATGTCTGCAAAAATATTAAACATAAAATCACTGTAAAAAACACTATTTTGAATTAAAAATCTTATTTTGAATTGGAAAATCTATTAGAATAGATAAAATAATAAGCAAATACATTTCCTGGAAACCTTTTTACGTTCACAGTATACATCCAATTTTAATTTTACTTCACTTATCTAGATATTACGGATATTTAAAGTTACGGTCCCTAACTGTTGTGAATTTTATCATAAAAGTTCAATTATTTAGTTTTTAATTTTTTAAAGCAGAAATAAAAACTATTTTGTGATTTTTATTTTTTATATTATTTGCAAAAACACAAAAAAGCGCCAAAAAATCTGAGAAATAAAAAATAGAAATAAACTGACAAAATGAAAAAAAATAAAAAAAAAACTCCAAACGAAAATACTACAAAAAAAAAATGGGGAAGACGCAAACAAACGGAAAAAAAATTAAAAAAAGCTGCAAAATAAAAAATTAACGGAAAATAACGAAAAACAGCCAAAATAAAAAAAAAACGCCAAAATTAAAAAATTGAAAAAGAAAATTGCGAAAACGAAAAAAAAGCGCAAAAAAAAAATAAAAGACTGGTAAAATAAAAATAAAATAAAAATAAAAAAAAAATAAAATGAAAAAAAATAAATAAAATAAAAAAACTGATAAAATAAAAAAAAAAAAAATCCAAAATGTAAAAACGTAAAAAAATTAAAAAATCGGAAAAATACAAATTTTTAAACGGAAAAAATTAAAATAAAAACCCAAAATACGAAAAAATTACCAAAAGGAAAAAAATTGCGAAAACAAAAATTAAAAATTGTCAGAATAAAACATAAAAAACAAACGAAAAAACAGCCAAAATAAGAAAAGTATACACGAAAAATTTTAAAAAAGCAAAAAAGGTAAAAAAACGCAAAAAAAAAGGCGGCAAAAAAATTCCTAAAAAAAATCCGCCAAAATTAAAAAAATATATTTGCTAAAAAGGAAAAACAAATGCAAAATACAAAATAAAATGGAAAAAAAAAAAAAAAATTAAAAACCAGGCAAAATAAAGAAAAAAAAAAACGCTAAAACGAAAAAATCACCAAAATGAAAAAAATTTCAAAAACGGAAAAAATGGCAAAATTTAAAAAATCCTAAACGAAAAAAATTCTTAAAAAAAAACAAAATAAAAAAATCGTCAAAAGGAAAAATAATCGCCAAAACGCGAAAAATTGCTCAAATTAAAAAAAAAAACATGCTAAACTAAATAAAATTAAAAAAGTGATAAATTAAAAAAGCGTCAAAATTAAAAAAAACAGCCAAAATGTATGAACTGTCGAACTGAAAAAAAAAAAACTAAAAAAAGAACAACAAAATGAAAAAATCGCCAAAAGGAAAACGAGAGAGAAAAATATCATTTATTGTATCTATAATTTTTTTCATTGACAAATTTAAATATTAATAATAATATATTTACATTTGGATTCGTAAAATTTTTTATTAACAAATTACTATCACTTACTATTTACACAGAAAAAAGTTTGTACATAAATATAAAAATTTAGTTTCATTGCATTTAGTTCATAATATTTAAGACCATTTTTTTTTAATATTAAAACTTTTTTCTTTAAGAATCAAAAGTCAGGAAGACTTAAACAAATTGTTTAAATTTTATTTAAGATTTTCATTTGGAAAAAATGTTTGAAACATACTACATACTGGGATTATTCAACAGAAGGATCGCTGTTTAATAAAATTATGTACATATATGCTACAGTATGGAATCAAATTAGTGCAAATTTCTAAATATTATTTTTTAACAACTTTTTCTTAGAATATTGCCATTTATTGCTAATATTCTTATAAAAATAAATCAAAATTTAAGACAAATTTTTTGCAAAATTCCTAAAATTTTCATAAAAAACAATTTAATAATATTTATGAACCAAATTTTATTTTTTATGAAAAAAGTTTGGGAAAAAAAAGTCATGTTCTATTCATAATATTTATGTACAAAATTTTTAAATATATGTACTTTTTTTTCTGTGTATTAACAAATTACTGTTAATATATTCACATATTGTTTCGTAAAATTGTTTATAAGAAGATTTTCGTTTTGAATTAAAACTGTAAAAAAAATACAACTTTGACCTATTAAAATCTTAAAGATTTTAATGGAAAATTATCTCCAAAAAGAGCAAAGTTTTGAGCCAAAATTGAAAAGTTTCTAGTAATAAACATGAGTTTATTTATTTAATTAAATTTCTTTAAAAAATATAGCATTTAAAATTTAAAAAAATACAGAAAATCCTATTTAAACAATCATTATAATAAGATTGTTAAGATTTTACGGGACCTCAAGTAGAAAAGATATTGCGACACTGAAAATATAATTTATATTCTGCAGTCTATAGACTATAAGTGTAATTAGCGATTTTATGGTCCTTCGAAACGGATGTTGGTTAACGAAGCTAATCACATGCAGTAAAAAGGTAATTACTTTGTTTCGGTTGGAATGAAATTTAAGTAGAAAAGACAATACAGACAATGAACGGTTCCAAATCATTATGGTCCTTCGAACCGGATGCTAATTGATGACGCTGGATCCACAAAGCCTTTTATCAGTTAAGATTTCAATTAAATCTAATTCGAAAAGATGCAATGAAATACTGCTTAAGGCTATTTAATGATGCAACTTATTTAAAAATTCATAATTTTAATTTAAAATCCTTAAAAATTATTAGAAAATTTTAAAAAGAAATTAATTAAATTTTATAAAAAAATTTAACATTTTTATACAAAAATCTCTAACGAAAAATTTTTAAAAAAATCTACAAAAATGTCTATAAAAGTTTTAAGTTTCATCTTGAAAATCCTTATAAATAAACTTTATACCTTTAAGGCAGAACAAATTTATAAAAATTTCTTAGTTTCATTTCAACAATAAACTTTAAGCTTAAAATTTTAATTTGGTTCATGTACTATACCACTAACAGAAATAAATCTTTTGTATGATTTTTAAACATTTTTATTTGCACACAACTTAAAAAGCACTCATCAAAATTGAAATATAAAATTCTTCTACTTATTTATTTGTATTTTTTAAAGAAATATTTAACAAAAATCTTTAGATATGTAAACTTTTTTAATTTTTTTGTAATACTAAAATAAAATAAAAATATAATATTATAAATTTAAAAAAAATTTATATAAAATTAAAAATTAAATAAATAAAAAAATTTGCTCTTAACCTTTACCCACATTCTAGGGGGATGGTTTAGTAAAAGTATTGTAGAAAAGAACACAAGAATCTTTAACAAAATATATAAAAATAAATTTTATAAAACATTCACTTATTGACCGTGACAATGGCATTTACATTATTGAAAATAGCTACCGTTGACGTCTATAAGAGGTGCGTATGTGTGTTTTTATCTATAGGTTTTTATATGTAAGCTAATGCATAAGAATTTCTATTTTATTTAAAAATATAATACATATATATTTCATTTAAAGAAATTAAACATCAATGCATGATGCAATAAACATTAAAAAAAAATTTTTAACAAATAATTTAATTGTAAAAAAAAAATATATTTTGTTTTTATTTGCGTCACAAATTTGCGTATTAAAAAAAAGCCAAATCTTTATTGAAAACAATTATTAATAATGTTAATTAGTAAAAAAAAAATAAAAAATCTTAAATTATGAGTGACAGTAAAATATTTTAAGAAAAAAAAAAAAAAAATTCCCAAAATATTTCTAAATGAATAACGGAGTCGTATGGCTAATATTAAAATTAATAGTACGTATACGTCTAGTTGAGCATATAAAATTGTGGAGATTATTACAGTGTAAAAGAAATAGTAACCGTTTTCCACTATGGGTTATAGATTGCACTTATAAATTAGAACAGAGGCTTGACTATAGACTAAACTATAAACTAGAATGTAAACGAGACTGCAGATTAAACTGCACTGTAGATTATACTATAGACTAGACTATAAAGTGGTCTATAAACCAGACAATAAACTAGATTATATACAGGTTTATAGACTAGATTATAGTCTAGACTATTAACTAGACTATAAACTAGACTATAGTCTAGACTAAAAACTGGACTATAAACTATAGTCTAGACTATAAACTAGACTATAAATTAGACTATAAACTAGACTATAGTCTAGCCTATAAACTATAGTCTAGCCTATAAACTATAGTCTAGACTATAAACTATAGTCTAGACTATAAACTATAATCTAGACTATAAACTAGACTATAAATTAGACTATAAACTAGACTATAAATTAGACTATAAACTAGACTATAGTCTAGACTATAAACTAGACTATAGTCTAGCCTATAAACTATAGTCTAGACTATAAACTATAGTCTAGACTATAAACTAGACTATATTCGCGACTATAAACTAGACTATAGTCTAGACTATAAACTAGACTATAGTCTTGACTATAAACTAGACTAGACTCTAGACTATAAGCTAGACTATAAGCTAGACTATAAACTGGACTATAAATTAAACTATAGTCTAGACTATAAACTAGACTATAGTCTAGACTATAAACTATAGTCTAGACTATAAACTAGACTATAGTCTAGACTATAAACTAGACTATAAACTAGACTATAAACTAGGCTATAGTCGAGACTATAAATTAGACTATATTCTAGACTATAATCTAAACTATAGTCTAGACTATAAACTAGACTATAGTCTAGACTATAATCTAAACTATAGTCTAGACTATAATCTAAACTATAGTCTAGACTATAAATAAGACTATAGTCTAGACTATAAACTAAACTATAATCTATACTATAATCTAAACTATAGTCTAGACTATAAATTATACTATAAATTAGATTATAAACTAGACTATAGTCTAGACTATAAACTAGACTTTATTCTAGACTATAGACTAGACTATAAACTGGTCTATAGACCTAGACTATAAAATATACTTTATACTAGACTAGAAACTAATTATATAACACTAAATACCTTCTTTGTTATTTCATTTTTTATGTCTATTTCTTATCCCCACTGTGCTCCAACAAGTTCTTCATTTATAATTTATTTAATATGTCACATTAAAATCATAACAATTATCTGACATTATCTTTATAATCACGCGCTAACTTGATAATAATTTAAGTTTATTATTACACACCTTCATAATTTATATTCTTTTTATTTATTTGCAGATTCTATTTAACACAATTTCAACGAAGGTATGAGCAAAGTTGCAATGGGATTTGGAGACGTAATTTTAACACACTTTTAGTTATTTATTTAAAAAAAAGACAAGTTTTATACTATCATAATTATATTGCTAAATGTTTGACAAAATAAGTGTGATCAAATATAAAGTAAATATTTTTGTTTTGTACAATTATTTACTTTTTTTATACAAAATTTTTTAAACATAAAATTTAAATATTTTTATACTTTCTATACTTTTGTAGGGATTCAAACGTAAAGATAACTATAAAATAGTATATCTTTAATTCAAGTACAACCAGTTACTATCAACTTAATTTGTTGTTATTTATTTTTCTAAAATCCAATTTCAATTACGAATGGTACATGGTACATGGTAATAATTTAATGTGTGTGAAGATAAATTTTAAAATTTTTTAGCTAAGACACAAACTTGTTAGGTTAACAGTGCTATGTTAAGCACTTAACAGAAGTAACAGAAATGATAGAAATATGAATATATTTAATAAAAAGGATATTTTAAAGATAAAACAACAACAAAAAAAATTTTAATATTGGAATTCCTTCTCAGATACTAGTGTTTGATAACAAAATAGTAAAAAGACCCAATTCTTCATTTTAATTAGACATTTTTTTAAAAACAAAATCGTGAAGTATGAAACAGGACTTTGGTCCTTTTCTCAAAAATCTTAGGAGATGGGCGGAAAAAACTTTTTGGAAATTATTTCTAGATGTATCTAGATGAATATCTAATAGCTAGAATCTCTAACAGTTTGTTTTTTTGGAAATTATAAAGATTTTTCGAAAAAGTAATTTTTGTTATATGAGAAAGGACTTTGGTCCTTTTCTCAAAAATCTTAGGAGCTATTTTTGTTATATTGAAAAGGACTTTGGTCCTTTTCTCAAAAATCTTAGGAGATGGGCGGAAAAAAATTTTTGGAAATTAATTCTAGATGTATCTAGATGAATATCTAATAGCTAGAATCTCTAACAGTTTGTTTTTTTGGAAATTATAAAGATTTTTCGAAAAAGTAATTTTTGTTATATGAGAAAGGACTTTGGTCCTTTTCTCAAAAATCTTAGGAGATGGGCGGAAAAGACTTTTTGGAAATTATTTCTAGATGTATCTAGATGAACATCTAATAGTAAGAATATCTAACAGTTTGTTTTTTTGGAAATTATAAAGATTTTTTATATGAAAAAGGACTTTGGTCCTTTTCTCAAAAATCTTAGGAGATGGGCGGAAAAAACTTTTTGGAAATTATTTCTAGATGTATCTAGATGAACATCTAATAGTAAGAATCTCTAACAGTTTGTTTTTTTTGGAAATTATAAAGATTTTTCGAAAAAGCAATTTTTGTTCTACGAAAAAGGACTTTGGTCCTTTTCTCAAAAATCTTAGGAGATGGGCGGAAAAAACTTTTTGGAAATTATTTCTAGATGTATCTAGATGAACATCTAATAGTAAGAATCTCTAACAGTTTGTTTTTTTGGAAATTATAAAGATTTTTCGAAAAAGCAATTTTTGTTATATTGAAAAGGACTTTGGTCCTTTTCTCAAAAATCTTAGGAGATGGGCGGAAAAAACTTTTTGGAAATTATTTCTAGATGTATCTAGATGAACATCTAATAGTTAGAATCTCTAACAGTTTGTTTTTTTGGAAATTATAAAGATTTTTCGAAAAAGCAATTTTTGTTCTACGAAAAAGGACTTTGGTCCTTTTCTCAAAAATCTTAGGAGATGGGCGGAAAAAACTTTTTGAAAATTATTTCTAGATGTATCTAGATGAACATCTAATAGTAAGAATAACTAACAGTTTGTTTTTTTGGAAATTGTAAAGATTTTTCAAAAAAGCAATTTTTGTTATATTGAAAAGCACTTTGGTCCTTTTCTCAAAAATCTTAGGAGATGGGCGGAAAAAAATTTTTGGAAATTAATTCTAGATGTATCTAGATGAATATCTAATAGCTAGAATCTCTAACAGTTTGTTTTTTTGGAAATTATAAAGATTTTTCGAAAAAGTAATTTTTGTTATATGAGAAAGGACTTTGGTCCTTTTCTCAAAAATCTTAGGAGATGGGCGGAAAAAACTTTTTGGAAATTATTTCTAGATGTATCTAGATAAACATCTAATAGTAAGAATAACTAACAGTTTGTTTTTTTGGAAATTATAAAGATTTTTCGAAAAAGCAATTTTTGTTATATTGAAAAGGACTTTGGTCCTTTTCTCAAAAATCTTAGGAGATGGGCGGAAAAAACTTTTTGGAAATTATTTCTAGATGTATCTAGATGAATATCTAATAGTAAGAATATCTAACAGTTTGTTTTTTTGGAAATTATAAAGATTTTTCGAAAAAGCAATTTTTGTTATATTGAAAAGGACTTTGGTCCTTTTCTCAAAGATCTTAGGAGATGGGCGGAAAAAAATTTTTGGAAATTATTTCTAGATGTATCTAGATGAATATCTAATAGTAAGAATATCTAACAGTTTGTTTTTTTGGAAATTATAAAGATTTTTCGAAAAAGTAATTTTTGTTATATTGAAAAGGACTTTGGTCCTTTTCTCAAAAATCTTAGGAGATGGGCGGAAAAAACTTTTTGGAAATTATTTCTAGATGTATCTAGATGAACATCTAATAGTAAGAATAACTAACAGTTTGTTTGTTTGGAAATTATAAAGATTTTTCCAAAAAGCTATTTTTGTTATATTGAAAAGGACTTTGGTCCTTTTCTCAAAAATCTTAGGAGATGGGCGGAAAAAAATTTTTGGAAATTATTTCTAGATGTATCTAGATGAATATCTAATAGTAAGAATATCTAACAGTTTGTTTTTTTGGAAATTGTAAAGATTTTTCAAAAAAGCAATTTTTGTTATATTGAAAAGCACTTTGGTCCTTTTCTCAAAAATCTTAGGAGATGGGCGGAAAAGACTTTTTTGAGAAAAGGACCAAAGTCCTTTTTCATATAACAAAAATTGCTTTTTCGAAAAATCTTTATAATTTCCAAAAAAACAAACTGTTAGAGATTCTAACTATTAGATATTCATCTAGATACATCTAGAAATAATTTCCAAAAAGTTTTTTCCGCCCATCTCCTAAGATTTTTGAGAAAAGGACCAAAGTCCTTTTTCATATAACAAAAATTACTTTTTCGAAAAATCTTTATAATTTCCAAAAAAACAAACTGTTAGATATTCTTACTATTAGATGTTCATCTAGATACATCTAGAAATAATTTCCAAAAAGTCTTTTCCGCCCATCTCCTAAGATTTTTGAGAAAAGGACCAAAGTCCTTTTCAATATAACAAAAATTGCTTTTTCGAAAAATCTTTATAATTTCCAAAAAAACAAACTGTTAGTTATTCTTACTATTAGATGTTCATCTAGATACATCTAGAAATAATTTCCAAAAATTTTTTTCCGCCCATCTCCTAAGATTTTTGAGAAAAGGACCAAAGTCCTTTTCAATATAACAAAAATTGCTTTTTCGAAAAATCTTTATAATTTCCAAAAAAACAAACTGTTAGAGATTCTAACTATTAGATATTCATCTAGATACATCTAGAAATAATTTCCAAAAAGTTTTTTCCACCCATCTCCTAAGATTTTTGAGAAAAGGACCAAAGTCCTTTTTCATATAACAAAAATTACTTTTTCGAAAAATCTTTATAATTTCCAAAAAAACAAACTGTTAGATATTCTTACTATTAGATGTTCATCTAGATACATCTAGAAATAATTTCCAGAAAGTCTTTTCCGCCCATCTCCTAAGATTTTTGAGAAAAGGACCAAAGTCCTTTTCAATATAACAAAAATTGCTTTTTCGAAAAATCTTTATAATTTCCAAAAAAACAAACTTTTAGTTATTCTTACTATTAGATGTTCATCTAGATACATCTAGAAATAATTTCCAAAAAGTTTTTTCCGCCCATCTCCTAAGATTTTTGAGAAAAGGACCAAAGTCCTTTTTCATATAACAAAAATTACTTTTTCGAAAAATCTTTATAATTTCCAAAAAAACAAACTGTTAGAGATTCTAACTATTAGATATTCATCTAGATACATCTAGAAATAATTTCCAAAAAGTTTTTTCCGCCCATCTCCTAAGATTTTTGAGAAAAGGACCAAAGTCCTTTTCAATATAACAAAAATTGCTTTTTCGAAAAATCTTTATAATTTCCAAAAAAACAAACTGTTAGAGATTCTAGCTATTAGATATTCATCTAGATACATCTAGAAATAATTTCCAAAAAGTTTTTTCCGCCCATCTCCTAAGATTTTTGAGAAAAGGACCAAAGTCCTTTTTCATACTTCACGATTTTGTTTTTCAAAAAATGTCTAATTAAAATGAAGAATTGGGTCTTTTTACTATTTTGTTATCAAACACTAGTATCTGAGAAGGAATTCCAATATTAAGATTTTTTTTTGTTGTTGTTTTATCTTTAAAATATCCTTTTTATTAAATATATTCATATTTCTATCATTTCTGTTACTTCTGTTAAGTGCTTAACATAGCACTGTTAACCTAACAGGTTTGTGTCTTAGCTAAAAAATTTTAAAATTTATCTTCACACACATAATAATTTATTAATTGAAATTCAACCTTAAACAAATTTTCTATTCAATTATTCAAATTATCACTTATTTTTAGTTATATTTGATTAAATTATTAATTGATACAATGAAAAAAAAAAGCCGATAAATTGTTTAATTTTTAGTAAAAAATATTAGAAAATTTTAATTTTGATCATTTGAATTGATACAATTAAAAAAGTAATCTTTGATAAATCGCTTAATTGACCGTATTTTTTCTGTGAATATTTCAATAAGGAAAAGTTCATATTCAATTATTTTATTAATTAAATTTAAACTTATAAAGAAATTTTATATTCAATTATTCAAATCATCCTCATATTATTTTATATATTTGCTTAATTTATTAACACAACAGGATTAATAATCA
>OX596077.1:114680231-114825231 GCA_951394005.1 Protophormia terraenovae | reverse complement strand
TGCGGCAAAAGAAGCTAATCATTTGTTAGAGTCGGCTCTATAAGTACCGAATAATTTTTGCAAAAAAGGCTTCTGCCTTTTAAAGGAGAGCACAATGTGTCCACACATTTTTGGCTCGATTTGGCATCATGCTACTACGATAAGAAAGCTGTGGAGAGGTCACTCTCACTTCGAAGTCGAGAGAGGTAAAGAGAATGTAAAAGTTTAGTATTCCATTCTGCTCCGTCTACTATAAAATCAGAATTGCAAAAAAAAAAAAAAAAAATCCTGTGTGTGAATCCAGACTATCAAATCTCTAACAAAAAAAAAAAAAAAAAAAAAAAAAAAATCAAAACTGTAAAATCAACCGTTTCCATATTATTGATTTTTATATATGTTAAGATTTTTTCGTATGATTTTATTCAAAAAAATTTCAAAAAGTTATAATTAAAATTGTCTTCATGTTATACTCACATTACTTTTTAATACGGTCAACTGTTATGGAGATATTAAGCCTATTTTCTGAAAAAACTAAAATTTCCTACTAAATTTGCAAACAAATTTAAAAATAAGATACAAATTCGTTAATGACAAACATTTAAATTTGTATTCTTAATTCATAAAGATAAATTTGTTGCAAATAAAACAATTTGCATATTTAATTCAAATCAATGCATAAATTTAACAAATTAATGAATTATTCATTTACAAATTACACAGAAATATTAAAAAAAAAAAACATTAAATTTATTTTATGATTAACTTACTTTAAAAATACATAAATACATTTTTACACTTTTTATAAGTAATTTATGTTTATACAAAATAACAACCCTGTTTCCTCTTCACGTCATTTACAAAACAGGCATGTCTACACACAACATCACTGTTTTCTTTACAAGCTACTTTCAGCTGAATAAAAAACATAACACAAATTCTACCAAAATAATGGCAAATATTTTACATTATGTGTTCACACTAGCCACATTTTTGACACAAGGCAAATATCTTTTTTTTGAGAACTAAAAAAATTAAATATTTTTAAAAATTTTGGACGAGATATCTGAATTTAGATCGTTATTATTACCATATTTGTGCCGAAAAGTCAAAGTAAAATTTTGATTATAATTAATTTAAAATTTATTTTTTTCATCGACATATTATTAGATATTAGTAGGTACATAAAGTAAAATTAATATTTAATATTTACCTTTTTATTATGCAATAAGTTCCTTGAAGTAGAAAAGATCAATGCTCAGTTAATTTTAAATTTGCTCCACACACTTTTAACTTTTTTTTAATATTTACTTGTAAAAAGCCATTTAACAGATCATTAAGCAATAAAAAAGCTTTAAATTACATATAACTGAAAGCTTTAATAAACACTTTAAAACGGTTAATAAAATAAGCTCAAAGCTGATTTTAACTTTTAGCCACAAATTTCAGGGTTTTTGTTATTCATTAATAACTAAGATTTTATAATTTTATTTATTTATTTTTTAATCTTACTTTTTAATTTTTATCAGCTTTTTAACCCATTAAGTATTATGTAAATCTTTTTTAATTCCACTTTTTTTTAAATTTTCTTTAATTTTGTTTGTATAATTTTCTTTATTATTTTTTTTTTTATGTTACATTCACGTTATTTGGTGTATTTTGTCTTCGCCTTCGTCTGCGATCACAACTACGCCGTGTTTTACATTTACGTGTTGTTACAATATTAAAACTACTAATTGAATTTTCCATAAAATTAGAAAATTCTTTAGATGTTGCCAATTCTTGTCGCCTATAGTAAAGGCGAAATTTTGCCGCTTTCGTTGTTTTTTTACAGTCGCCGCCAATTCGCCGCAGTAACGTTAATTGTATTAATTTAACGTTAATTGTATTTTTTACAGATTTTTTACGCGTTTTCATTGATTTTTATTATGATTTTTATCTATAGATTCTTTTGTTACAGACACTTTGAAATTACTTCCGCTATATACCGAAGTTGTCTACAAATTGAAAATTTGTAGTCGTCTATCTTAGCGGTACATAGTAGATGATAAAAGAAAATATGGCCAAGACAAAAACAAAACACAAAAGATATTTTATTTAATGTGGGAAATTTGTTGGTATTCCCTATAGATGTTTTATTTTTCTATTCTTTGGTATTTACTCGTGTATTCTATGTAGGTGACGAACGCCAAAAATATACGACAATTTACGAGTGTGATATTTATATTTAAATTAGCAAAAAAAAAAAAATTGCAGCTGTTTCTGTACAATAATATAAATAAATTCTAAAGTTCAGCAAAATATATTTGTATATATAGTATTTTGGATGAGTGGTTGGTAGTTTATATACTATTTGTATTTTCATTCGCCTAAAAAGATCATTGACAAGGATAGTTTTAACCGGGCCGGGTGCCCACATTATTTAAGGCAAGAATACTTAAGTACTAAAGAATAATATGAAATAATAATTATATTATTATAATATGTATAATATTGAAGGTTTTTAATTTATATGCAATTGATTTATTTTACTACTTGTACATGTAATGTCAATTGTCATAACCCAGCAGAGCAAAACTGGGGGATAGTTCTAAGAGAAGTACTTCAAAAGCAGTGAACAAGAAGTATAAAAAATAACATCTTACCAACTACAACCATGGGTTAAAAAAAGTTCTTCAGCAGCTCTTTTTCAGCACTAAGTCCTTACTTTCAATGACAACATAATGTTAAAATCATGACTTTTCAGTTCTATTTAGTTCTTTTTTACTGGGTACAGAAACCTATTTCTAAATAAAATTGTATAATATATAGTTTCTATTTTAGTTTCTTGTTCAATGGCGACGTAAGGAAATTAGAAACAAAAAGTTAAACGTGTAAAGAAATTCTTAACATTTGATAAAATTTAGTACATTTTTGAACATTTTAAGAATAGTGGCGATATATAAAAAAAAAACAACAGGTATATAATGTTACGAGGTATAACCCAAAAATTATGTTAAGATTCTGAAAAGATTCGACCGAAAATGACTTAACTGCCCAAGAAAAGGAGAACTCAAGGCAGACAGACTTCAACATAGAAATTTTATAAAAGGACCAGTGTTGCCAAATGTAGGGAAAATCCCTATTTGTACGGATTTTGTTTCGTAAATTTCAGATGTAGGGAAAAAGTAACATAGTTTTTAATTAAATTTTTTATAATATATGTTTTTGTTAATAATATAACAAGAAACTTTGTTCAAACTAATATTTTACCTTAAAAAAATATGTATGTTATCATAAAATGTTTATACTTCATAGTAAAAAAATTAAAAAAAAAAAGTGTTAATATCTGCCGAGCAAAAAATAGTTTCATTTGAAAAATTTTGTTATATTAACAAAATTTAATTAAATATCCTTTGTGTTAAATATAGGGTTACCAGATTTGAATTGTGATCTAATTTGACATTCCTGAAAAACCAACTTGATTTCCAAAAAGAAACTTGATAACCGATTTCCGCCAAAAATCTTTTACTTTTTATATGAAACATTTATGGATGTTGGTATATAAATATGTCGGTATAAAAAGGATATAGCTTTAAACATTTTTCTGAATATACATACCTATTTAGCATATCAGTTTAGGTCATGAAAAAAATATTAAGAAATCCGGTACAAGTGTTTTTTGAAAAATTAAATAAAACATATTGCACAGCTTCTTACAAATATTTAAATATTTGAATATTTATTCAGCGAATTAACCAAATTACTATATGGTATAAACGAATGTGTTTTGCAATTTTTCAAATCATAATCATAATTATAATAAATATTTGTTTAATACAGTCCTCTTTATTTTAATGATTAGTATATTTCACACATATACATTAGAGTGTCCCGTAGGAAAAACTTTCGTTGATCCAAGAAAATGTTTTGAGATTTGTCTCGAAATGGGTATCAAAAAATTCCTAATTTTAAGCTAGTTCTGGAGTAAATTTTGGTCAAATAAAACGTCGTTTTAGTACATCATGCGAAAAAAGTTTAATATTTTTTTATTGCAAAAGAGATAAAATTTTCAAAATTTTGTTCCTGACGTATCAACGTGTAACTGTTGATGAATTTTAAAAATTTTTTTAAATATTTTTTTTCGTATTCAGCTCATTAATACGCATCGTTTGAGGGATCCTCCTACATTGAAATATACATGATTTTAAAATTCTTTAAAATTCAGTCATTATGTTATATAGTTCTGTACAAATTTCACTTGCAGGGTGTAATACAGCAAAAGACATTGCATGCTATAAAATATAAAAATATGATTCGGGCTTATCAATGAAAAAATCTTCTTAAACAAATTGTCTTCAACTTGACAAATTACATTTGAACTTTTAACTTGACAACTTCTAAAATATCTTGACAATCAAGTTCATTCAAGGGCGTCTGGCAACCCTAGTTAAATAGCTCCCAAGAACCTATGAGTCATACAGTTAACTAATGCCTTACATGTTTCTGATGAAACATACCGTACTCTTGTCCATAATATGTCTAAGTTTTTGAATTTAAGAAGTAAAATAACGTCCTGGACGATTCTTTAATTAATGGATAAGAAGGCCAATCCATGAAGTTAAAGTTTTCCATTCTAAACTCATATTTTACTATTCTCGAGGTATGCTTAGTGTCATGATCTGTCTGATATTGTGACTTCAGAATAATTTTACATTCGGTATATGGTAGCATTGTATTGCTAAGAATATAGGGAAGGATATATCGTTTCACATTTTCTTGATTTACAAATTTGAACAAACATCAGAACAAGAAAAATAATACCATATCAATATATTTTGGTTTTGTGGTCAATTTTGAGTGGTATGATTAATGTTTTAGGCATCAAGTTCGTCCAAATTTATCTTCGACGCGTAGGACAATAAAACATTTCTCTATTTTTTCTCACATTCTGGCCCAACCCAACACAAGTATTTTTTAGCGAAAAAAAATAGTTTCCCCTATGTCTGGCGTTTGTTTAATTTTGTGAGTCAAGGAAAATATGGTTGGGCATTTCATTTTTCATGTTCTTAGGGAAAAAAAGGGATTTTTTTATATTAGTGTAGGGACTTTTCAATAACAATACTGGCAACACTAACAGAGACCAATTTTATTTATTTTTATTTATTTATTTATTTATTTATTTATTTATTTATTTATTTTATTTATTATTTTTAATTACGAATTTCCATATATTTTTAATTAAAAACTTTAAAAACTCACGGCCAAAAGTTAAGAATTTAAATTTTGAGTTCGGTAGTAATTTTTGGAAAAAAGTGTTTAATTCGAGTTGATTAATTTTGGCACATTGTAGAACAGCCTGTGCTTTTAGAAAATAATATTTTGAAATCCAAGCTCCTCTTCTATGGATATTTTCAGTTTCAACAAAATCGATTCCGTAGTTTTGAAGATACAGATTTACAGCCGTATTAAAAAAAGTTTTTAATTTATGTTTAGTACACATACTAGCTAATACACAATTTAGCTCTTAAAGTATTTAATAAGAAAATCGTATACATTAAATAATAACACTTTAATGTATACATGAAATAATAACACTTTAATGTATATATTAAATAATAACTGTTTTTTGTTTATGTAGGCAATCATTCTCAGTTTCTCTCTCATTCTTATTGTCAGTGTTGTTAGTAGTAAGAATAAATTATTCGTTAACATTATTATTTTTGATGTTCTAATACGTTTATGATGATAAATAAGTTTTTTTTTTTTATTTTGGAAAAAACCTTTATTTTGCTTATGTAAATATACTTATGTATAAAAGAAAAAAATTTATTTAATTTTTGTTAGATGTAATTATATGTATCCGAATAACGAATATTCTGTGATAAAATCAGCATCACTATCATATTTTGTTTGGTTTACATAATTTTTGTTGAAATTTTGATAAAATGCATAAGTTTTGTCCCTGAGTTGATATGATAGTTTAATTACACCTTAATCTAAGAGGTGTATATATTAATGTACCTTTTGGATTTACGTGGAAACAACAAACAATGAAAATGTTGCACATATTCGATTGTGGAATGTTGGTATTTAAATCCAAAAGCACCCAGAATATATTTGTTCCTGTTTAGGTTTATGATTTTAATACAAAACAGTTTATAAAATATGTATATAGTTTAAAAATAATTACAGAAAATATAATGCCGCGGAATTCATTTAAAACGTTTTCAAATAGCTATACTGACATGTTTTTGAATTTCGGAACAAATCGAACATTAAAAAATATGGCGTTTTTTGTCAAAAATTTACGAATGAATAAAAAAGTTATTATTTTTTCATGAAAAATGTAACAGAAATAATTTTAAAATAGTCTTAATGTTGGGTCGAACCAATATTAAAATATTTAAAGCTAACAATAGTTTACCAAAGGTACAGTAAGCAAATTATCGTTTTTGAATTTTGCTTAACAATGGTAAGTAAAGCTGTTTTAAGTTTTTGTTTTTTTTATACGGTTGTTATTTATTACTAGGGGGCGGATTTATATGCATTTATTTTTGGAAAATATGCGCCTATAAAATGCACTTAAAAATTCAAAATATACCCTAAAAAATAAAGAATATGCATTTATTTTTTTAATATTTATTAAATAAAAAGAAAGAAAAATAAGTTATTCTATAAGAAAAAACAAAAATCAGACCATATTAAGCTAAGAAATGTAATACATTTTGTATTTTTAAAAGTTAAAGCTATGTTTTTAAAGATCAATACTAATTTATTTGTACTTTTTCAAATTTCTACTCCTTAAGATCACATTTTTATTAGTGACATTGAGTTTAATACAATCTTAGTTAGATAGGTTTTCATTTATATACACAAACATATTTTTTATTAAGTTATCAAATATAAATGATTGTCTATATTGGCGTACATACATAGAAAATGATCTTTCAACGTCAACAGAAGTGATAAGATCGTATTTGAATAATTGGAGTCCAAAAGAAGAGTATTCTTCTAAACACGAAGCATTATCTGAACGTAAAGTAATTGATTTTGAAATTTTTTTCATTTTCTCAAATCATTTTTTATTTTTTTTAATAATGAGTGTTAAAAATCTCTAGATTAACTGTTATGCACATTTTACCAGAGATCGGATTTTAATACTAAAAAAAAAACAATCTTTTTATTTCAATCGAAAAACAATCTTCAATGTTCAAAAAATAATAAAAATAGTTTAATAGTTAAATTTTTTTCATCATAATCGAAATAAGAAATAGAAATAAAATTATTTTCAACTTTTTTTTATAAGATGAAAAAATTTTAAACATTATTAAAAATTTTTTGAAACAAAAGTATGAATAAAAAGACAATCCTTAGAAATTTTTTTCATCCTGATAATTATTTTTAAAGATATTTATTATTTTCATCATGATGGATATTTATGTTAAAAAATAAAAATCCTTCATATATTTTTTTCAACAAATGAAAAATTATTTTTTGAACAGTAAAGATATTTCTATTGATTGAAAAATAAAAAGTTTTCGGGTGCTTGCATTTTACTTCAAAATGAGAAATATAAAAATAAGATTGTAACAAAAAATGTTTAAAAACCAAAAAAACCATTATTAGGTAAAATATGCCCAAATATGCAAAAATATGCACTAACAAATCGATGCCATTTTTCAGTAAAATGTAAGATTCGGATAGATAACAGTATAATATCATTTTTAAATGCCTCCAAAAAAACATGCATTTGCATATAAATCCGTCCCCTATTTATTACCTTTTATTTTACATTTGGCCCCATTGATCAAGGTGGCGTATGAATAATGTTACTTAGAATATATGTAGGTATTTTTTTAACAAATTTTTATTACATTTTCTATGTTATTTTTCCTAATTTAATAGAATAAACTCGAGTCTGAATAAAATTAAATTTGATTATTATTGTAAAACTATTTTTTTCTACTTTTTTTCATAACTACACGACTAACCAAACAAAACATAAATCTAATGACATTTATTAATAAAAATAGACTGATGCTGAAATAATGTATGTTACTGTTTTTAATATAACATCATCGTAATACCTCTAATCAGTTTTTTTTTTTTTTTTTATTTTAAATTTTCCTTAAAAGTAAATTGTTTTCTTTACAAAATTTGTTAAAACGCAATTATAAAATTTAATTATACACAAATGTTAAGCATTTTCTTTCTAAATATAAACAAATTGAAATTTCATTTAATCACTTGTAAAATAAGTTTTTTTTTTTTTTTCTATATTAAACAGATAGAAATAAAATTAAGAACAAGAACATGAATTAATTTTCAATATTGACAACAAAACACTAGATATTTGTGGAAAAAAAATTGACAAGCGGCGCCAATCGTCGAAGAGATTTTATAGATTTCAATTGATTTTAGAATTTCAAATTTTTACAAAAGTCATAAACAATATTAAAATTAAAATAAAAAAATTCTTTGGCACTTTCTAAAAGAAAAGCATTTTATATAAAGAATTATTTACACATTTATTTTATTGAGTAGCAATGATGTTGATAATGATATTTTGGTATTTAAAAAGCATCAAAATAGTTCATGTACGTGTCTAAGGAATTTAATTTAACAGCTGTAGTGATATTTAAAACTTATGAAAGAATGGTTGCCGAAATATTTTTGTTTGCCAACATGTACATAAATGCTTAATTTAAGATTTGCCGGCATTTTTTTTTTTTTTTTTTTATAAATTAAACAGAGATGGGCGTTGAAAATTTATTTTAAAGAAATTTGTAATTTGAATTATTTAATGCTTCGTTTCTTAGGATCTCCCCCCAAAGGATAACTAAAAGAAATTACTCAAATTTTTAGATTGTGCTAAAATTAAGTAAATGAAAATTCCTCCCTTTCATCCCATCCCTCTTAATAGTTGTATGATTTAGAAAAGGTTTTATATATGTACATATAACTGCATTCAGCTGCCTTTTGATGCTAAATATGATTTTTGTCACTTTTATGTGAATTAGTTGTGTATATAGAATTTTATTTCTTTTTTTTTATGTTAAGTTCTTTTGCCATAACTATATTTATATGTGACAGCTGTTCATGTTTGTTTATTATTTAAAATATTTTGATTCATTTTTTTAATTTTCTTTTTTAAATTACTGTTAAATGTTTTCGTTAGTTTAAACTTGACGTGGTCAGTTTTAATGACAGGAAAATTTCGAATAAATTAATTCTAATTGAAAATGTATATATATATATTTTTTTTTTTTTGGTTGAATTTAATTAATTGCATATGATTAAAAAAAGGCAGTGTATTAAAATTGTGGATTCTTAAAGAAAAATATAAAAAAAAAAATATTAAATTAATAAATAAAATATAATATTTAGGAAATGTTGCAGTATGTGAGAGCCCTATACAAATATTTTTCGGTGTTAACAGTATAAAATGCTGAGAAAGTTTTTTGGGATAACAATGCAAAAAATACTCGTATATAAACCTATATATGTATATATTTGTAATTATGGGATTCCCTTTATATTTAATTTTTTTCCAATAACTTATAACAAACACTAAAAATTTTATTAAAATAGTTCCAAAAACAAATTTTGCTTAACTTCCATTTATATTTAAATTTAAATAAAAAATAAATTTTTAGCTTTATTGTGGTTTACTTAAAAAAGGACAGAATCATAAAGATTTATAAGATAAAAATCCCCAGAATAAATTTATTTATTTATTTTTTACCACAAAATTCCCCTTGATAACATTGGCATAATTAAATCAAATAACCAACAATCAATTAAGTAATAAAACAGTAATTGAATTTCAAAAGTGGGATTATCTATATTATTTGAAGTTTTAATAATATGATTTTACTAGAGTACAAAATTAGAGATTGTAAAAAAAGAAATCTAATCAGTTAAAAAAAAAAAAAAACAACTTTAACGCATATTGAACCGGATGTTTCTTGTTTGTTTTTTTTTTTACGTTTAACAACCAAATATTTTCTTTTCACTATTATTGAACCGATGTGATTCTGGAAGATGCACCGAGATCTATAACCATAAAAGAATTGTAATATTCTTATCACCAAAATGAAAAAAAACGATACAAAATGACAACAAGAAATCCGATAAAAAAATAAATAAAGAAAAAAAAAACGCCAAAATACGTTAAAAAAAACGCCAATATATAAAAAAAATTCGACAGAAAGAGAAAACTACAACCAAAATTTATACTTCAAATCATAATTTTTTTAAATTAAAAAACATTCCTCTTTTTATTAAGAAAAGGCCCTTTTACTTTTTCTTTATCTGTATAAAATTCTGGATCTTTATTAATAAAAAAAAAAAAAAAAAAATGGAAATTATAAAATTAAAAAAACCGCCCCAATGAAAAAATCACCAAATCGCAAAAAAAATCATAAAAAAACAAAAACATTTGTGAAATCCATTTAACTTTATTTGTATAAAATTCTGGAGGGTTTTCTTTATTATATATATAAAAAAATCTTTTCAAGTTTCTTTTTCTTTATCTGTATAAAATTCTGGTAGGTTTTCTTTACAATTTATAAATTAAAAGATAAAATGTACAAAAATATTTAACACAAAACAAGCGCGAATGTTATATTCGCCCCGGCCGAATCTATATACCCACCATCAACTTTTTAAAATTTTACGTTATATGGGAGGGGGCGGTAAAGTGGGCGGACCACGCCCATTTTTTGTTTCGTACAAAACTTCGTTGTCGTACATGCTTTTATTGAAGAAATATCAGCAAAAAATTATGAGACGTACACCCTGTGTTTCTAGTTTTTAGCCCATAACTTTTTTGTTTATTAACCGATTTTGCCCATTTTCAATACCAAACAAACCTTATATAAGATAAATATTCGTGCCAAATTCGTCCCCCTACGTTGCCCCGTTCGAGCCCTATCCTGCTTTCAACAGACTGACAGACGGACCGACGGACGGACATATCTAGATCGACTCAGAATCTAACCAGGACCCAGAAAATATATACTTTGTGGGGTCTTAGATGATTCCTTCGACATGTTACACACGGAATGACAAAATCAATATACCCCCCATCTTTTTGATACTGATGGAAAATTTTCATTTGACTCTTCACTATATCAAGCCTACGGAATAATAATTTTGTAGACTTATTCCAGATATAAAATTTTTTGGCGATTTTGTTGACCTGTGATATAAATGCAAGAAATGCACTTTTAATGCTAAAAAATTAATTTTACCTTTTTTCACAAAAAAGAGCAATAGTCGAAAAATAACTGCTAGAATTGCACTTTAAATGCCGATATGACAACGCTGGCCTGAAGCTAGAGAGACGAAATTTTGGAACATATGTAGGTCTTTCTCCATATAGAACCACTAAGACGTAAATTTTTAGAAATTCAAATGTTTAGGGAGTAAAAAAGCGTAAAAGCGGTAACCTTATATCTCCTTAACTAATAGAGATACAAAAAAAGTTGAATAGTTATTGTTATTCATTTAAAAAATAATATTTTTGAAATAGTTTTTTTTTTTGAAAATCGGCCCTTTTAGGGAGAAAACGGGAAATAACGGTATTTTAGTAAAAAAAACGCCAAAATAAAAAAAATAAAAAAATTAAATCACAAAAAATAAATAATAAAATCTGAAGAATAAAATAAAAAATTCATTGGAATAAACAACAAATGATAAAATGTATGAATAAGGGTCAAAATATTAATAAATCATCTAAAGGAAAATAAAACGCCAAAATTAAAAAAAAAAAATAATAATAAATCATGGAATAATCTTAATATGCCGACTCCAAGTTATTTAAAAATTGTCTAATTTGAATCTATTGGTAAATATCGAAATTTGAAATATCAGATATGAGTATTAAAAAAAAAAATAAAAAGCATTTCGATAATAATATAACTGAATATAACTATTAAAAATGTGTGTGTATAAATAACACTTGAATTTCTTCCGCAAATATTGTCATCGAGTAACAAAATAAAGATTTCAGATATTTTTTTTTTCTTCTTTTTCAATAGGCTACATATAAAAAACACTAAAATAGACAAAAGAAAATGGAAAAAAATAAAACAAAGGCAAACAAATGTAAAGAGTTAATTTGATTTTATATTCGCATACGATACAACAAAATGCCAACAGAAACAATGAGAAAACAACAATTATTATGCAACAATAAACATTTTGCACCAGCAGCAGCAGCAGTAGACTGTGACTGCAACAGAAATGGCCTTTTGTTATTATATTTGTATTGTTGTTGCTTAAAGTATACATATAAAAGCAAATTGTAGAGAATTTGCTTTATTCGGCAATAAAGAATCCAAGTGTATACCCTTCACTCATTTCGTGTTCATAACTACGACATTTATGATCCAATTTTAAAAATGTTCAGTAACAAAATTCTTAAAACTTTACACGACACATTAATGTATCACACATGCGTCTCAGTTGTTATTTGTCTGTAGTAATAGACATTATTTTGACTAATACGAAAAAAAAAAAAAAAAAAAAAAAAAAAAAACATTATAGCAAATGTCTAATAGACCCAAAATAGCATAAATTCACAATAGCTTAACAATCAACTAACATTCAGTTGACTCTTATTACTCACAGTCATTCATGTATTGTAGCATTTCATTTTCTAAATGGAAATTTTACGTACCTTCTATTGTAAGCACAAGTTGTTGTTGTTATTTTTTCAACGCCTAAAGACACATACATTTAAATAAAAAAATGAAAGACTCAAATAAATAAAAACAATTCTTATACAAATTTACATTTGTTTAATTTATCTTCAAACGAACCTGAACTTTTCCATACATGGACTAACTGAAAGGCTGGCGAGTTGGTAAGCGGAAGAGTAGACTTATAGTCAGACAAATATAAAAGATAAGTTTGAAAATAGTATGACAATGTGACATAAATGTCAAACATGCATGTATAAGCAAATCTATTAAAGAATATATTAAGGGTATTCACTTTAATTAAACTAAAATAAATAATAAATAAATAAATAAATAAATAAATAAATAAATAAATAAATAAATAAATAAATAAATAAATAAATAAATAAATAAATAAATAAATAAATAAATAAATAAATAAATAAATAAATAAATAAATAAATAAATAAATAAATAAATAAATAAATAAATAAATAAATAAATAAATAAATAAATAAATAAATAAATAAACAAATAAATAAATAAATAAATAAATAAATAAATAAATAAATAAATAAATAAAAAAATAAGTAAATAAATAAATAAATAAATAAATAAATAAATAAATAAATAAATAAATAACTAAACAAATAAATAATTAATAAAAAAAATTCTTTAATAGAAAATTGGCGATACATTTTATTTTTTTATAGAAAATTTTCGAGAAATTTTCATTCTGCAGAACATGTTCGATAAATTTTCTTTCTATTGAAAATTTTCGAAAATTATCGTTTTATGGAATATGTGTGATAAATTTTACTTTTTTATAGAAAATGTTCGATAAATTTTCTTTTTCTATAGAAAATATTCGATAAATTTTCTTTTACTATAGAAAATATTCGATTAATATTCTTTATACAGAAAATATTCGATTAATATTATTTTTACAAAAAATATTCGATTAATATTTTTTTACAGAAAATATTCGATTAATATTCTTTTTACAGAAAATATTCGATTAATATTTTTTTACAGAAAATATTCGATTAATATTATTTTAACAGAATTTATTCGATTAATCTTCTTTTTACAGAAAATTTTCGATTAATTTTGTTTTTATAGAAACTTTTCGACAAAATTTCTTTCTATAGAAAATTTTCGATAAATTTTCCTTTTATAAAAAATGTTCCCTAATTTGTTTTTATAGAAATTTTTTGATAATTTGTATACCCACCATCAAAAAGATGGGGGGTATATTGATTTTGTCATTCTGTGTGTAACATGTCGAAGGAATCATCTAAGACCCCACAAAGTATATATATTCTGGGTCCTGGTTAGATTCTGAGTCGATCTAGCTATGTCCGTCCGTCTGTCCGTCTGATGAAAGCAGGATAGCGCTCGAACGGAGCAACGTAGGGAGACGAAATTTGGCACAAATATTTGTCCTATATAAGGTTTGTTTGGGATTGAAAATGGGCAAAATCGGTTTGCAAACAAAAAAGTTATGGGCTAAAGACTAGGAACACAGGGTGTCCGTTTTATACTTTTCTTCTGATATTTCTGCAACAAAAGCATGTACGATAGCGAAATTTTGTACATATAGTTTGGGGATCGATATAAACTCGGAAGCCAAAAATGGGCGTGGTCCGCCCACTTTACCGCCCACCTCCCATATAAGGTGAAAATCAATGGAATTGTGTTCAAATAGTTCAAGGACTAATGCAAACTCGGAAACAAAAAATGGGCGTGGCCCGCCCACTTTACTGCCCACTTTACCGCCCACTTTACCTCCTCTCATATAACTTAAAATGTGAAAAAGTTGATGGTGGGTATATAGATTCGGCCGGGCCGAATATTTGCGCTTGTTTTATTTATAGACATTTTTCGACACATGTTTTATTTGTAGAAAATATTCGATAAAAATATTCGATAATTTTATAGAAAATTTTTGATTAATTTTCTTTTTATAGAAAATTTTTTATTAATTTTCTATTTTATAAAAAAAATTTTCGAAAATTTTTCTTTTTATGGAAAATTTTCGATTAATTTTTCTTTTATAGAAAATTTTCGATTAATTTTATTTTAATTGAAAAATTTCGAAAATTTTGTATAAATTTTCCTTAGTATTAGAGTTAAAGTTTGATAAATTTTCTGTTATTAGCAAATTTTCAATAATTTTCTTTTATTAGAATATTTATTAGAACATTTAAGAAAATTTTCTATACATTTTATTTAAAAAGAGAATTTCTAAGAAATTTTCTTTTAATAAAACAAATTTGATGAATTTTCTTTGTATTGAAAATTTTAGATAAATTTTACTTACCTTTTGCATAAAAAATATCTGAAAGAGAATAAAATTAAATTTTTATTAAAAATCAATATTAAGTAAAAAACATTTAAATATTGCGTAAAACATAAAACTATTATATTTTCTAGCAAAAAATAGTTCTTATACCTTATCATAGTTTTGTTAAGTGACACACCCATTTTTCTTATCATTTACCAAAATATTATTGACTAAAAATGGAAAAATTATTCAAAAAAATATTAAAGAAAACAAGATTGTTGTTGAAACTATTATATTTAGATTATTATGATGACAATGGTTTAGCAATGGAGCTGATAGACACAATTTTTATTTTAATACACTTATTTCCATTTTAATCCGTAATTTAATATTATAAACAAAAAGCAAAAAAAATAAATTATAATACAAAGATTAAAGTATCCGCAGACAGTAATTTTTTTATTTATTTATGAGGGTTTTTATTTCTTTTGTTGGTTTTGTGAATATTTGAATTTAAATAAAAAACATTTGTTATCGTGAACTTGTTTCTCTAAATATTTAGCAAAACAAACAAAAAATTATAATAAAAGTGCAAATGATTTCAAATAACAACAAACAAAAAAAAAAAAATATTTATCAAAAGAAAAAAAAAAATTATAAAAAGAAACCTGCTGATGGTTTTCTAATTTTGTTATTTATTTTTATTTTTTATTAGTTTACGGCTTTGAAGTGCGTTTATAGCACCAAACAAATAAGAGCTCTTTAAAAAAACAATAATAATAAAAAGTGAAAGGGTTTCCCAAACTGTGTAAAGGAAGTTGTTTAGAACTTTTTCTTTTCAAAAAAAATAAAAAAATTATAATAAGACCCTTTTTCTTCGTGTGTCTAAAGCAAAGATCATGTTAAAATTAGAATGTTTGCTCCAATGTTTCAAAAATTAAAGAAATGCGACGTGAGTCTGTTTGTATAATAACAAATAACTTCAAAATAATTTTATATTATTTTATCACAAAACTTGACTTAAGTCTCTTTCAAACTTAACGATTCCACATACAGTTTAAATTTATTTAAATTGTTAAAATTATACAATCATACATACATAAGTGCATAAATATCATGTTTAGAAGGCATGACTTTTTCAAATGTCTACACATTGTCACAATTAAATTTAATTATTTAAATACATACTAAAGAGGATTTTAATACTATGCAACTATAACAAAAAAAAACTATAGTACAAATAATAATGAATGCAAATAGTGCATTTGGGAACAATGAAAGCTTCTTTAATTGCAAAATTACGAAATTAACTTAAAAATCATATAAATTCTTATTCAATGTAATGATATCCCTCTGTGAGAACCATTCTCGAGCCCTAATTAAAAACATGATTTAACCCTGTAATACTAATGTACGTAAATTTTACGTTTATTATTTTTTTTAAACCTTATTTCTCAGGCGTCCGAAGATTTCATGCGACCAAAGAAGAAGTATTCTGGAGATGGCTTTTCATATATAAATACAAAAATAAAGCATATCATATTCTTAGAATGGAGACGAATAAAAAAGTTGTCAAAATAACGTTAGTATTCTAGGGTTAAATGAAATGAAAAAAAGTGTTTAAACAAAATCTAGACCAAACTCTGAATATTTGAAACTTTTCCCGGTGCGTTTCGCTATACCATTTGATGCAATAATTAATATTTATTTATAAAATTTCGAGTAAGGAGTGCGTTCGAAAAAATCTTAACATACATATATATTAAAATTCAATTTATCTTAATTAGACAAACTGTTCTCGAGTTACACAAGTGTGACTGCCTAAAGGCGGGGTCATAGTAGTCATGCCCATAAAAAAAATCAATGCGTGATAGAAAAAAAGTAAAAGCTGATTCTTATTTAGCATATTGAATTCCACCTAATCCACCTATTTTTTTATTTAAGACAAAAAAAAAATTGTTTTTTTTTTGCCCACTAGTGTATTTTCACTTAGCAATAGGTATGTATGAGTATCCAAACTTAACTGTGAATCCAATCAAGATTTATGCATCAATTTTTATGATACGTGACTTTATTTACTCGTAGCTTTGCCAGCTTTGAGATAAAGGTGATAAACTTAAATGTTTTTGATGTTTTCACTTAAAAAAAAAAAAGTTTTAGTAAAAAAAAAATCTTTAATTTTGCATGAAAAAAATTTTTTCCGACACTTTTTTCGAAATCTCCTAAACTATTGAGAGGATAAAAATTTGATGGTAGAGCGATTTAAAGCTAATTTTATTCCGCATATCGTGGTATATATAAATCGTGCATACCGTTCTCAGGTAATAGTGAAATATACTCAAGTAATCGGCATATTTAGGACACAATATTAGACACGCCCATAAAAAATCCCGACCTGATGGAAAAAAACTGAAAGCAGATTAGAAATTTTTTTTGGCGACCAGTGTATTTATTTATTTATTTATTTATTTATTTATTTATTTATTTATTTATTTATTTATTTATTTATTTATTTATTTATTTATTTATTTATTTATTTATTTATTTATTTATTTATTTATTTATTTATTTATTTATTTATTTATTTATTTATTTATTTATTTATTTATTTATTTATTTATTTATTTATTTATTTATTTATTTATTTATTTATTTATTCAATTAATAAAAAATATTATGAATTCATCTCTATTATTGCGATTTGTTTGATTCTTTAAAATTTAAATATTCTTGTGCTATTTATCTTTACAAATCTGTAATTATAATAAGATCATTGTATTGTTCACTTATAATGTATATATTTCAAAATTTCTTAAATAAATATATAAAATATCTCTTTTGATAATTGAAATAATTTTTCATTCATTTAATATTGTTGTTAATTAAATGATAGACAAGATTTCATTATAATATGGTCATTATACTGTATGAATTTCTTACAAATAACAAAAATTCCTCAACAGAAATAATAATAAAATAAGCACATTTATTTGAAAAGAAATGAAGCAAAAAATACTAAAATGCTATAAAAAAAATTATATGAGTACATTTTGCAATAAAGGAAAATATTTGTTTTATGATTTTATTAGCAAACGGAAGCACAATGAACAGTGGAATAGAAATTGGTAACCAAACAAATAAAATATATTAGAGATGAAAAAAGTGAAACCTTATTTGATACTAAGATCCTAAAAGTTCCTTTCTAATCTCTGAAATGTTGCAGTTAATTCCTCAAGAAAGCTTTATTGTTTCCCAGATAATAGACATACAGACCTCTATAGCCAAAGAAAAATTGACCACATACGTGTTGAAAACGATACCATTCAGTGTCAATAGTGGACATATTCTCTATATGTTTATAAATTCAAAACTGTGTGTTCAAATCTTAACTAAAATTGATACCTCATTGGCATCAAGTTGACACCATTTCGGTATTAAATTACATTTGGTTTTTTTTAAATTTGTTAACCAATGGTATCAAAAAGCCAATACCGTAAATTTCCAATGTGAGCATAACCGTGGTAGATTTTGTATCGAATTTTTTCCCTCAGTGTATATATAATATAAAAGTATATTTATAGGCTACCAACAAGGACATCTGGTATTTTAGTTTCTATAACATACGTTAAAACCGAAAGTTTTTAAACACCATGAAGTGTTGCAACATTTCAATTGAGGTTTATTATATTAATATCCTAAATTTTGTAATGCTTTAGACTTTTTTTTATTATCTGTAAGCATTTATTTTGTCATCTGCACCACCGTGCATTGAGGCTAAAGTACTATAGATACTTGTTGCAAAATTTCAGATTTTTTTTTTTCATAAATTATGTTTTAGTTTTTTTAGAAATAAACAATAAAAGAGAACATTTAAAATAAAGCAGACAAAAAGTTCAAGGTTGCAACGAGTACAATAGAACTACATAAACGTTTGTAATCGTACAAGAAATCGATTGCACTCATAAAATATATTATAATAATATAATTATATAACATAATATTAAAGAAGAAAGTAGGTATATAAATTAAATTTATTTATGAACTGAATGACTTTCTTTTTCAAATAAAAAATTTATTAATAAATTTAATTTTGTATTAATGGACAATTAATATAAAATTATCTTAAAATTAAAAATTAACGAAAATTAATATAGTCCAGTGAGTAGTCCTAACTATAGTCTAGTCAGTAGTCTTGACTATAGACTAGTCAATAGTATTGACTATAGACTAGTCAATAGTATTGACTATAGACTAGTCAATAGTATTGACTATAGACTAGTCAATAGTCTTGACTATAGTCAATAGTCTAGTCTATATTCTTGACTACAGTCAAGTCAATAGTCTTGACTACAGTCTAGTCAACAGTCTAGTCAATAGTCTTGCATAAAGTCTTGACTATAGTCTAGTTTATATTCCCTACTATAGTCTAGTCTATAGTCTTGACTATAGTCTAGTCAATAGTGTTCTGACTATAGTTTAGTCTATAGTCCTGACTATAGACTAGTCTATAGTCTTGACTATAGTCTAGTCTATAGTCTTGACTATAGTCTAGTCTATAGTCTTGACTATAGTTTAGTCTATAGTCTAGTCAACAGTCTTGAATATAGTCTAGTCAATAGTCTAGTCTATAGTCTTGAGTATAGTCTAGTTGATATTCTTTACTATAGTCTAGTCTATAGTCTTGACTATAGTCTAGTCAATAGTGTTCTGACTATAGGCTAGTCTATAGTCTTGACTATAGTCTAGTATATAGTCCTAACTATAGGCTAGTCTATAGTCTTGACTATAGTCTAGTCTATAGTCTTGACTATAGTCTAGTCTATAGCCTTGACTATAGTCTAGTCTATAGTCTTGAATATAGTTTAGTCTATATTCTTGAATATAGTCTACACTAAATTCTTGACTATAGTCTAGTCTATAGTCTTGACTATAGTCTAATCTATAGTCTTGACTATAGTCTAGTCTATAGTATTGACTAAAGTCTAGTCAATAGTCCTGACTATAGTTTAGTCTGTAGTCTAGTCTATAGTCTTGACTATAGTTTAGTCTATAGTCTAGTCAACAGTCTTGAATATAGTCTAGTCTATAGTCTTGAGTATAGTCTAGTTGATATTCTTTACTATAGTCTAGTCTATAGTCTTGACTATAGTCTAGTCTATAGTCTTGACTATAGCCTAGTCTATAGTCTTGACTATAGTCTAGTCTGTAGTCCTGACTATAGGCTAGTCTATAGTCTTGACTATAGTCTAGTATATAGTCCTGACTATAGGCTAGTCTATAGTCTTGACTATAGTCTAGTCTATAGTCTTGACTATAGTCTAGTCTATAGTCTTGACTATAGTCTAGTCTATAGTCTTGACTATAGTCTAGTCTATAGTCTTGACTATAATCTAGTCTATAGTCTTGACTATAGTCTAGTCTATAGTATTAACTATAGTCTAGTCTATAGTCTTGACTATAGTCTAGTCTATAGTCTTGACTATAGTCTAGTCTATAGTCTTGACTATAGTCTAGTCTATAGTCTTAACTATAGTCTAGTCTATAGTCTTGAATATAGTTTAGTCTATATTCTTGAATATAGTCTACACTATATTCTTGACTATAGTCTAGTCTATATTCTTGAATATAGTCTACACTATATTCTTGACTATAGTCTAGTTTATATTCTTGACTATAGTCTAGTTTATATTATTGATTATAGTCTTGACTATAGTCTAGTCTATAGTCTCGACTATAGTCTAGTCTATAGTCTTGACTATAGTCTAGTCTATAGTCTTGACTATAGTCTAGTCAATTGTCTTGAATATATTCTTGACTATAGTCTAGTTTATATTCTTGATTACAGTCTTGACTATAGTCTTGTTAATAGTCTAGTCTATAGTCTTGAATATAGTGTTGATTATATTCTAGTCTTTATTCTTGAATATAGTCTTGTCAATAGTCTTGACTACAGTCTAGTCTATAGTATCGATAGTCTAGTCTATAGTTTTAACTATAGTCCAGTGTATATTCTAGACTATAGCCTAAATATTTTTCCATAAAAATAAAAAAATAACTTATATTTCTACTAGAAAAAAAAGGAAATAACTGTAATTTTTGCTTAAAAATATAACATTTTAAATTTTACTTGAAATTTTACCAGCTACGAAATCTTTAAATAAAGTTTTTAGAAATCTCTTAAAATTTTAAGGAATTTTTCGCAATTTTTGGAAATAGTTGTGGTTTTTTAGTAAAAATAAAAAGTGTTATTGTGTAGCGAAGTGTTATTGTTTAAAAATAAAACATTTAACAAAAATGTTTGTTAATCTTTTGATTTTTTGCACTTTAATTCAATTTGTCCAAAAGGAATTATAGTAATTATAAAATTATGATGTCATATGACTTTATTTTTTGAATAATCAGTATTAAAATTATTGTCTCAGCAAAAAAAAAAAACACAATATAATTTTTCCCATAACAAAAGCACACGCCAAGTACAAAGACTCATTACCGCCATACTGATAATAAATACACCATTGTGCCAGTAGTACTTTTAAGATTACTGTTCACTTGCTTGCTCTTCTTACCCATAGAATTTATTAAGTCTCTGCCTGATAAAGCTTTGAATCCATTAAGTAAATATTGACTATTAAATTTGTTTATAGCAAAAAAAATATAAATAAAGGAAATTTAGATAATTATATTAAATTTTAAGTGTAGGAGATTACGAACAAATAAGTAGACCAAAAAAGAAACGCAGAAATTTCGCGATATATATGACACTTTAAATTGTTATAATTTTGGGTGTTTAAATTTAATTCCTGGGGAATTAATTAATGTATTTTTTTAACAATTGATGACAAATAATAATATTTTGCTACTGTAAGTGTTTCAAGGCGAAGTATTAAAATTTTAATATTCTTCTTTATAGGTGAGATTCATGATTGTAAAATTTGACATGATTAGAAATTTTATTGTAAAGGATTTCGACGTAATCGTAAACCTTTTTTATTATTTGTGTTATATTGAGATGCTTAAGTTTCTAGTATTTTGTTTGAACAATTTATCGAATTCTTTAAGAAGAAATACCAATTAAAAATTCGCTGGTATGGAATTTTATTTACACCGTTAAACAAATGAAATCTTTAAGGTTTTTTTTTTCTCAAAAAATTCCATGATTTCCGGTAAAATATTATTATTATTTTTTATATATAAATAAGCCTTAAAACAATTTGTTTATGAATTTTTTTCTGTTATAAAACACGTTGTTTACGATATTTTAAAGCAAACAAATTTCCTTTTTTACTTAGAGGTTTTTAATCTTATTATTTATTCACGATGTTTTTGTTTATGTTTATACAAGTCTGTTAGTATTCGCACATTTTGTTATTCACATTATTTAAAATGTTATTTATGATCTCTTTTTAATGTTAATTATTATGATTTTTAAAGAATACACTTAAATTTTATGGACCTTTTCAGGAAAGATATTGGTAGGCCATTATTTGATATGTTAGAGTAAACAAAGGTATTTTAATAACTGCAATAATAGATATTCAAATTTGCGGAACTAGAAATTATTAATAAAAACATTTCTTAGGAGAAAATTATTAGGGGATTCTAAATTATGCTTAAAGAACTAAATTATATAAATTAAGATTGAAATCTTTAATTTAGGTTTAACATGATAATTTGTTTTGCCCGATTCATCTACTTATATTTCCATAACTTTTTTTCTTGATACATTTTCACTTTCATTCACAATAGTCTTTCAAAATAACTAAGGGTACTCAGCAATTAAAAAGATTTTAGTTTAATTAAATTTGAAATCTTTAATTCAGGTTTAATATGATAATTAGTTTTCCCTGATTAATCTACTTATATTTCCATAACTTTTCTTGTTGATACATTTTCACTTTTATTCACAATAGCTTTTGTAACTAAATTATAGAGAACTCAGTAATTAAAAATATTTTAATTAAATTAAATTTGAAACCTTTAATTAAGACTTAATTTGAAATTTGTTTTACCCAAAATATTTATATGTATTTTCATTATTTTTATATTTTCTCTTTCATTCACAATAACTTTTGTAACTAAATTATAGAGAACTCAGTAATTAAAAATATTTTAATTAAATTAAATTTGAAACCTTTAATTAAGACTTAATTTGAAATTTGTTTTACCCAAAATATTAATATGTATTTTCATTATTTTTATATTTTCTCTTTCATTCACAATAAACTTTGTAACTAAATTTTAGAGAACTCAGCAATGATTAACTCAGATTTAATTTTACAATTTGATTTGTCCGAAATACAACATATTCATATTTCCATAACATCTCTTATTTTTTTATTTTCTCTTTAATTCACAATAGTTTTACCAAATCTAACAAATCGAGTATAAATGTTAGCAATTAATTTTTTAGCAAAAGTAATTTTTGCCCTGCCTTAATAAAAAAAAAAAAAATATATAAACAATTTAGAGAATTAATTATTTATGTTTAATTGAAGCATAAAATTCACAAAATTGTATCAATTATTTTCAAAGTAAACAAATAAGTTTTTAAGGCAATCATCAATAACAAAAGAAAATAATTAAGAAAACGTGTAACCAATATTATCTATAAAAATCTATTATTAAAGGAAATAAATAGAGACTTGAATTTAAATTGAATCAATTTCAGATTTAATAGAAAAACAATTTAATGTCTTTACATATATTTTATCATTTAATTTTTCTTTTGTTCTCTTCATATGAATTGTTAATATTTCATATTAAATATATAAATTCCTTGTTATAAAAACTTGCAATATTTCTATTATAACGCAATTAATTATTTTTCTTAATTACTATTGAGGAGTACTTTTTTTTTAGTTTTATTTCTTTACTAATAAAAACTAATTGATAATTTTATTGATAAACTTTTTTGAACTTTTTTTATTTAAAATAAATGAACCTTTAATTACGATGATCAGATGTTGATGTATTATGGAATTTTAGAAAACGTGATAAGCGTGTAGAGATAGGGAAAATGTAAAAGTGGACTTACATACCCAGCAGTCTATGGTGGCTGTTTGCGAACAAGTTACTTAACCGATTATATTAGGGCTCCACTACTCGCTTTATTAGCTGCGTGACTAATCAACTTTAACATGGGCAAGTTTTAGGAGGAAGTTTGCTGTCACCCCAGTGACACATTTGACACATTGGTGGCATATTTTTGCATAGATAATCAATATAATGTCAATCGCCACCTCTATGACTACGGGGTGGATTTGTTTTGTCACACACAATCACCTCCACGTTCGTAGCCGTGACAGTTTTGTGCGCACACGATCACCTAACTGGTAACAATGAGTCAGTAAAAAATGTTTGTTATCTTCTTTAAGTCTTCTTCCCGCTTACCATAGGCTCAGTAAAGTGACAATTGCCATCATGCTCATGGGTAACATATGGGTGAGCGACACGTAGCAATACACCAATGAACATTACTGTCTAAAACGGGTTTAATTTCCTCCAAATAAACTGCTGGGTATATATAAGTGGTAGTATTGAGTAAATTCACATTTGGCTAGATTTACGTTTTCAAGCTAAAATTTAAAATATTTTCAAATCCTTCAAATTGGAAGGATCACATTTCCTTCTTGTTATAAATAACTATCTGTAAAAAATTTCGTAATCGTACATGCTTTTGTTTAAAAGATATCAGCAGAAAAGTATGAAATGAAGCTACAGCGGACACCCTGTATTTCTAGTATTTTGCCCATAACTTTTTTGCTTATTAACCGATTTTGCTTATTTTAAATACCAAACAAACCTTATATAAGATAAATATTTGAGCCCAAGGTTGTCCCCTTCGAGCCCTATCCTGCTGTCAACAAACAAACGGGCGGACATCGCTAGATCGACTCAGAATCAGGGTCTTAAATGATTGTTTCGACATGTTACACACGGATAAATAAATAAATAAATAAATAAATAAATAAATAAATAAATAAATAAATAAATAAATAAATAAATAAATAAATAAATAAATAAATAAATAAATAAATAAATAAATAAATAAATAAATAAATAAATAAATAAATAAATAAATAAATAAATAAATAAATAAATAAATAAATAAATAAATAAATAAATAAATAAATAAATAAATAAATAAATAAATAAATAAATAAATAAATAAATAAATAAATAAATAAATAAATAAATAAATAAATAAATAAATAAATAAATAAATAAATAAATAAATAAATAAATAAATAAATAAATAAATAAATAAATAAATAAATAAATAAATAAATAAATAAATAAATAAATAAATAAATAAATAAATAAATAAATAAATAAATAAACAAATAATAAATAAATAAATAAATAAGATAAATACATCAATAAATAAATAAACGAGAAAAAAAGTGGCAGTCGGTCAAGCCCGACCTTTGTGTATAAGTATAAAAATTCAAGAAGGGGCTTCTATTAGACCTTTACCAATTCTGGACCAATACCTTTACTAAGTGTAAAATAAAATATTCGAATACAGAATAATGCGTTGGTACTAATATCTATATGATTTTATGTATTTTAAGGCGATTCCCGGAAGTGTGTTTATATGAGAGCTATGGTAAATTATGGACCGATTCACATAAAATGTGTTACTGCTGTTTCTACTTATATAAAACTTATTTGTGTCGAATATTAACTTGATACTAATTTTTGTATGGGATTTATGCACGTTAAAGTGATTTTCAGAAGAGAGGTTTATATGGGAGCTATGGTCAATTATAGACCGATATTTACGAAATTTGGAACACAGATTTATAATAATATAAAACTTTTCTGTGCCAAATATTAAAGGTATTCGTGAGCGTTAAGCCTTATTCCGGGAGATTTGTATGGGGGCTGGGTAAAATAATGGACCGATCATAACCAATTTTAATAGGATTCGTCCTTGTGCCAAATTTCATCAAGATATCTTTAGAATTTACAAGGACATACGGCCAGCCAGCCAGAGGGACTGATATCGTTAAATCGACTCAGGAAATGATTCTGAGTCGAACGGTATACTTTAAGGTGAGGGTCCAATGATTTTTTCTGTGCGTTACAAACATCAGCACAAACGCATGGTGTTGTAGGGTATAATAAATAGTCTGAAATTTTTGCTTTATCTACCCTGGTTTAGATTTAAAATTTTTGGTCGGAAATATGAATGATGACAGATTTTTCTCCTATTTGCTATAAAAAGATTTTTGGTCGAAAAAATAGTGATCATAAATTTTCTTCTATGTGCGCTGATTTTGAAATAATTTAGGGTATATTTATCTAAAAAATATTTATCCGGGTATTTTATAACAAAAAAAATCACACATAAACTATGTAACATTAGGGAGGACTCAATTTTGCGAAAGAAAAATTAGATCTCAATGTTCGCAAAGAAAGTGTCCTAAAAAACAAACAAAAACATCATTTTATTCTTTGATTTCATTTCATTTTAGGTGGGAATATCAGCTTTGTTTTTTTTTTTTTTCACTACCCTAATACTTCATAAATAAGATTATTTAGATTCTATGCTTTTTTACTTATTTCATTTGTTTTTTAAAAGCAAAATAACAATCCTTTCCACACACTTGGCACATGTTTTTCTTGTTGTTTTGTAGCAACAATGTTAACGAAAGAAATCCGGAAACAAATGTGATGGATTTATAAAACGTATAATGTGTATACACCAAGGTTATTCCGGAAACAATATGTAAATAGAAATAGGGAGAAAATAATATAACACAAGGGTTTAAATAAAAATAAAAAAATTATATAATACGCTGCATACATTAGGGAGTAGAGAAAATATTTAGCATGTGCCAACACTTGAGTAATTAAAAATTTATATTAAATCATATTATTTCAGGAGCGTATCTAGCTGAAGAATGTGTGTGTGTATTAAAAATTTTAATTTTAGGCAAGAAATTATACAACTTCCCCTCTTTGCAGATTGTTAACTGTGTATATATAACATTTTTATTGTTATTATATTTTTTAATATAATGAATGAAATATCATTTTCATCATGAAAACAAAATTGACATTTTAAAAATGTTAAACTACTATTAAGGTTTAAACAACTTTTCATAAATAAAGCATACTTTAGGGCTGCCTTTAAATGTTTACACTGAAATATATTTATATATAGATTTTCTTTTTTGATTAAAGTTACAAATGTATTCAAAGATAAGTTTATTCACCTTTAAAATACCCCAGGCATTTATCTATACAAAGAAGTTGACATAAGCTAAGCTAAAATATAACTTTTTTTATTAAAACATAAAACAATATGAAAACTCAAAGGTTTACTGTCAATTAATAATATTTTATTTAAAAAGGCATACACACAAAAGGTCACTTTATGTTTTAACATTTTTTGATGAGGGTTTAAAAAAAAAAAAAAAATTAAATAATATTAAAAGAATTTAATATATGCATATTGTAGCATATTTTTAAGTTAAAGTGACACTCAACATATGTTGCATATTTTAGGGAATTTTGCTAAAAGTTTTTAAAAGTTAAAAGTATACAAAAATTAAAATAAATTATTGTTAGGACATTTAACTTTTCAAATACCTCAATTTTAGGTAACAAATTAAACTACCCAGCAAAAACTTGGTAATGACATGTAGTTACGGATGTAGTTACTTTGTAATGACAACAACATACTGTCTGCATTACATAGAAGTTGTTTAGTAACTAATTATTTATAACCCGAAAGTAAATAATTATTTATGATCAAATTTTTAAAATTATTAATTTTTATTGATTAAATTTAAAAAAATAAAAATAAAAAAAAAAAATATTTTATATCATTTATAACCTAAAATATAACTAGTTCCTATTGTTATTACTAATCATGACTTCAATAATGCTTTAAAATCAATGCACTCTTTAACAGCTTGGAAGTAATTAGTTATTGTAATGACATCTAAGTAATGTATAGGGTAAGTAGTTGCCTCTAATGTCATCACCGTGTTAAAATAATGAGTTATTCAGCTGATGTGTAAGTAGTGGAGAGCCATTACATTAGCTTCTTAACTCATTACATGGCAACCAAAGTTTTTGCTGGGTACTATTTAATTTTTAAAACATAAAAAAAAATAATCTTCAATCTATAATTTATTTCAAACTCTAAATTGTACACAAATATGTATAATTCAATAACAATGTTTCTAAAAAAAATCTAATTCTTTATTAATCTGTTATGTCAAAAATTTTATAGCTTCTAAGAATACCGCTTAAAAAACCCCTAATAAGATTTAATACTCCTATTTAAAATGTTTAAACTTACCAATCAATTTTATATTTATTTAACCATAAATCATTTTATTTGCTATTTTTAAATAATTAGTTAAATAATTTTTATTTACTTTGTGTCATTTTACTTTAAAAAAAATATTCCAAATTCTATTTAAATGATGATGAATATAATTCTGGCCATAAATAATCTTTAAACCAAGAATACGTAGGCAGGTAAATCAATTATAAACTATCATTCGTAGTATCGCAAGCAACAATCAACAGTATTGGAAAAAAAATGAAATATGTCTATTGACTTTGCAAGTTTATGGAAATTAATTAAATAGATATTGAGTGATACGTTTGTAAAAGTAATTTATGATTGATGTTGTTTGTATTTCAAATTTAATTTGTTTAAAAGTGAATACAGTAAAAACTCCCTTAACGGACAGCTCCAGTAGGCGGACAATTTTTTAGGTTCCATGGTTTAGATGGCATTTTTAGAATAAATTAATCGCCGCTAGGTGGACGCGGACAACTGTTTTTAAAGAAAACATCCCTCTTAGGCGGACAGAAATTATAAACGGTAAAAGAAATGTACTGAATATTGTATAATAGGATGCTTTTTCTTTTCATTTTTGTCCGTGTTTGCATGCATATTTCATATCTACTTACATTTTTTCAAGTTAAATACTTTACTATTTAGTTTTTACTTAACTTTTTGGTGGTGTTGAGCTAAATCTGGTTTTTAATATAACTTTGACTTTTACACTTGATTAAAATTTATACTAGAAAGGATAAAATGAATACTTGATCTCTAAAAACAGATGCTGTTCCAGTTATCTATGTACTGAAGACAGTCTCGTTGATGAGTCCATGATTTATCGTAGTACACAATTGCGACAGATTCCTACAAATCTTGACAACTTTTTTGAACAAAGAGCATAGAAATTCTGCACAACAAGCAGAGCGACATTGTCATCTATATATATAAAAGAGTAACGTTACTGACTGACTGACTGATTCATCATCCCACAGCCCAAACGGCTGAAGCTAGAGAGACGAAATTTGGAACGTAGGTAGGTCTCCCTCCATATAGATCCACTAAAACGGGATTTTTGGAAATTTGAATGTTTAGGGGGTAAAAAAGGGTAAAAACGGGTAAAATCGGTAACCTTATGACTCGCAAACTAATGATGATACAAAATGATGAATAGTTATCGTTATTCATTTAAAAAATAACAGGTGACAGGTGTCTGGTACTTTTTTGAAAATCGGCCGTTTGGGGGGAAAACGGGTATAAACTGTATTTTGGTACTTTTTCGGTACCATATGTATCTTTGAAACCAATCAACATACAGATAAAATTTATGTCGTATTCATAACTTATCAAAAAATGAGAAATACAAATTTGGTACTTTTTAGAAATTCAAACGTTTAAGGGGTAAAAATCGTACCTATTTTTGGTACTTTTTTCATAAATCATTTTTTTTATATTTATTGAAATATTCATGAATATTTTAATATAGGATACCACTACAATTTAGAAATTTCTTGGAATACAATTTTTGATACTTCGATGGGTGAAAAAAAGTACCAAAAAAAGGGGTAAAAGCGGGAAATTACATTTTATTCAAACTTAATAATGAATTTTCAATTACATTAAACATAGACACATGAAATTAAGAAAATGTATATAAGAGTTCACAAGAGTGGAATTTGTGGTACTTAAAGATACAGGTCCTGTGGGTAAGAAATCAAGAGAATGGGACTTTTTTTCTTCTTCTATTGGTACTTTTTTGCATTTTCTGTAATATTTAACCCAAAAACATGAAATTAAATACGCATGGTCCGATTTTGGAAAGAATTCACAAGGGGGGACTTTGTGGTTTTTTTCGTTCTTCTAATGGTACTTTTTGAATTTTCTATAATTATGAACCTAGAAACATGAAATTAGGGATATGTGGTCCTTAGTTAATGAAATTCCATAAGAGGGGACGTTGTGGTACTTTTTTGTTATTTTAATGGTACTTTTTGAATTTTCTATAATATTTAACCTAGAAATAAGAAATTAAGGACATGAAGTGCTAAGTGAATGAGAATCCATAAGAGAGAACTTTGTGCTACTTTTTCGTTCTTCTAATGGTACTTTTTAAATTTTCTATAATATTTAACATAGAAACATAAAATTAAAGATATTTGGTCCTAAATGAATGATAATTCATTAGGGGGACTTTTTTGTTCTTCTAATGGTACTTTTTGAATTTTCTATAATTATGAATCTAGAAACATGAAATTAAAGATATGTCGTCCTAAATGAATCCATAAGAAGGGACTTTATGGAATCTTTTATCGTTCTTCTAATAGTACTTCTTGAATGTTCTGCAATTTTCATCTGATATTTATTTTACATTATTCTAAGGTGAGAAACCTGAAATTAAAGAGATATTGTTATTTATGGATGACATAACACCATTATTAAAAACGTTCCCAAGGGAGTTAAGAATCTTAGTTTAAATTTATTATACAGTATGGTTTTTATAAAAAAGTTCCGCTAACGAAGTAGCGGGTTTACAGCTCCAACCAACATCATTTTCCCTAGTTAATCCGGTCGTTTTTTAATGGAGTAACATGCCAACATATGTACATGACTTTGTTGTCAAACTTGTCCTCAACAAAACAAGCTTTTTTAATTTTAAAATTTCGTGGAAAAATCGTTAGTAAAATGCTGTTGAAAGAAGTGTGACCCTTAGCCAGTTAAGAGATGATACGAAAAATTACTAAATTTGGAAAGTAATTTTAGGAAAATGAAATGAAAATGGCGACAAGCGAACTGTAGCCATAAATTTAATAAAATAAATTTCATAAAATCATAATTTATTGCAAATAATGTCTTAATGAATATGAAAAACGTCATTTGCCACAGAAGCAAAAGAAAAAAGAAACCACAATTTTTAGTTTTTTTGCTTTAAAATTGAGCCATTAAGTAAAATTTTTCAAACGTTCCCTTAATGCAAAAAAGAGATAAATCATAAAACAACTTTCAAATAAAATGTTACTTAAATGGAACAATTTTATGAAATTAATGTTACAATCTTTTGACTTTTGTCAATATTGATGTAATTTTTGAAGATATGAACATGAAATTTTGTGTTTAGATGAATTTTGGATTAGAACATTTTAGTCCATTAAATAAAACTAACATTTGATTTTTCACGGGCACGGCCTTTTGCATTTTAGTAGACGATATACAGCTGTGTGTAATATAATAGTAGCGCCATATGTAAAATTTTTACATTCAATAAAATGAAGACAATTTGTTGATTTCAAAAAATGTTTGTTCTTAGATTTTATTATATTTTTTTTAAATTTTATAAAAAAATCTTAAAATGAAAAATCGTAATTCAGATAAAAACTTAAAGAGAAAATTAGCTGTGCAAAATAATAGTAGCATCGATAAAAAAAAACACTTGTATAGACAAAACTATGTGATTAAATTCACAAATACAATTCAGGAATCCTGTTTATATCCACGGACAGTATTCATCCTTGGCTAAATTCTATATATAATTAGAATGCATACCAACACATCAATTATTCATAGTGGGCAAAATCCTTAACAAACCTCTGAAAGACCTTGTATTCACAAAGTTAAAAATGTGCAGTTTTTAAAAAATTAACAAAGAATATTTAGAGTACTTTCCTTCTTACATCCAGTATTAATCCTTGGCTACATTCTCCATACAGTGGGAATTCATGCCAACGCACCAATTGGTCACAGTGGAAAAAATCCAGAACAGACCTAAGATAGACGCTACATTCAAAAAGTTGAAACTTTGAAAATCTAAAATTAAATCACAAATACAATTCAGTGATCCTGTTTATATATACGGACAGTATTCACCCTCGGCTACATGCATGCCAACGTGTCATTTGGCCACAGTGGACGAAATCTTTGACATATCTCTGATACACTCTACATTTAAAAAGTTGTAAATTTGATTTTTTTTTTTTAATTCACAAATACATTTCAGCAAGATTGTTTATCCCAACTGGCAGTATTCATCCTTGGCTACATTCTGCATATAGTGGGTATGCATGCCATGGCGACATTTGGTCTCACTGGTCTAAATCCTTGACAAACCTCTGGAAATCCTTATATTAACAAAGTTGAACATTTTAAAATATAAAAAAAAGAACTTCACAAATAAAACTCAGGAATCCTGTTTATATACACGAATAGTATTCGTCCTTGGCTACATTCTGCATATAGTGGGAATCAGGCGCGGATCCACGGAGAGGGAAAAAAGGAAATTTCCCTCCCCAAAATGAAAACACTTAATGAAAAATCTGTACTAAATCATACAATTTATGGAAATAGTTAGAAAAATTTTTCTATTTTCCTCCCCCAAAAGCTTGAGCTGGATCCGCGCCTGGTGGGAATGCATGCCAACCCATCGTTTGCCCAAAGTAAGCAAAGTCTTTGACAGACCTCTGATAGACTCTACATTCACGAAGTTGAAAATTTGGCATTTAAAAAAAAAAAAATGGGGTACAAAAATTAATTGATTTACTCTTACTGACCCTGTTGTTATACAAGATGAGTATTATTTTTTCGAATAAAAAATTTCTCACATAGTTACAGAAATCAGGTACTGCATATAATGTAAATGGTTTTAATTTTATTACGACATGTATTTCAATAATAATAGTATGTGCTTGAATAAATAAGTTATAAGTATGTACGAATTTTTTCGTGTGCAGTCCTTATTTAAAAGTTTAAAGTTCAATAAAACTTTTCTGCTTTACTCATTGTAAAAATATAAATAGAATCATTATTTACTTTAGAATACTTAAGAAATTATGTCAAAAAGTTATCTACGTAATTTAATATTTTACGTCTTTTCAAACTTACAACTATAGAGATATAAAAATCACATATTAAATTAAGACCATCCTCCTCTTGTTCTCTATATTTATTCCTGAAAATAATATTACGCCATAACTAAAATTCCTCTAAATAAGCAAAAAAAAGAAATTACGCACTTTTTTTTGACTTCTTAACAATTTGATAGTAAATTGGTGGTACTTAGTATTTTTATACATTTCAATTATACTTTTTGCGCCTTTTCTATTAAATATTTGTTTAGACTTATAAAATACATACTCCAGCAATCTGTATTTGATTCCATTTCTTTGTTGAACATCATAAATATTTGCTAACAATTATTTTTGTTTCATTTTCTCCCTCTTATATTTGATTACGTCTTACATTTTGGGGCAGTATTTTTTTTTTAGCCAGATGTGTTTATTGAAAGGAGGTGGTGATGAAACACAGAAATTGTATTGAATTCAACGACCTATAAAAATTTCTGTTTTGTTTATAAATGTATTATGAAATTACGTTGTTTTTGTGAGTGTATGTGTGTGCGTATTTCGTATTTTCATAAACCAATGACCTTAATTTTAAATTTTGTTAAAAAAAAAAAAAAAATATTGATATTTTTAATGTATTGGTTTTGAAAATGAGTTTTTTTAAACATTTTGAATTTAAATGATTATTATAAAAATTATAATACATAATGGTATAGAATTTGTATAAAGGACAGACAAAAATTTCAATTAAAGTAGTAGTATTAGGACAACTTTTGTTATCTTGTGCTAGTCAACCAACTTCCGGTTGGAAGGACCATAAATAAATATTTGCGCAACAGTAATTATTCTTGTTGTTACTCTTTGGTGGTACGAAAGTAGAATTTATGGACTATAATTAAACATCAGCGATATGGAAAAGATATTTCCTGTACCGCAACATACTTTATCTACATTTATGGTGTCTTTTCCACTTGTCGACATAAAATCCCAAGATTGCTAGTAATTTAGTGTAGAAAGTAAGCCTCATATTCTCTCTTATATTTTAAGCATCTTAACATTCTTCAGAGGGAACAAGAGAGGAAGATGTTTTGTGAAGAGCTGACATTTAGTTATGAAGGAATTGTTATCTACAATCTGATATACCATACATCTGTTTCACATTCGACACTTAATTGAATGCCATGAGAATTTCAATATTTTACTGGTTAGTTAGTTAGTTAGTTGAATTTGGGATCGCTAATGTATATATAAAAAAAACAATTGACCTCAAGGATACACCGCTTATTGATGCTTATATGTGGGAAAAATCATTCTACCAACAATTGATGCAATTTGAATATTCTGAACTCTTTTCCTTTACACCCTGTTAAGCTCCCTGTAAGGCTCCGTTACTCTACCGTAAATGTAAATGTAGCCAATCAGCTGGCACGTTTTCCTTATGAGAGTTATGTGTGTATGGGTACTCAAAAACGTAAATGTTAACCTAATCATATTAAGGCCCAACCAGTCAACAAAAAATTATCGTATCGCAATCAGCTGTTTCAACCTGCTTTATGTAGATGTGTGTATGTAGCTATTGACACAAAAATTCTAGGTAGCGTATCGCAGAAATCTACAGAAAATAGATTTTTACGTAGCTGCGTGAGTTTTAACAACCCTGTAGTTTATTTTATTCACAAACTAACAGAAAAACAGGGCTGTTTACACAATGAATGTTCAAAAACATATGATACGATTACTTTTGTTGACTGGATGTACAAAATGTTTCACGCTACTTTTCTTCATTCTATGTTGCGTCGCAAAGTTGACGTGCTGGGCCTTTAAGGCTCCATTACTCTACCGTAAATGTAAATGTAAAAACGTAAATGTAACTGGAAACGTAAGTGGGTGCTTACTCAAAAAACGTAAATGTAGCCAGTACTTTGTTGTTGTGTTGTTCACATCAACATCAGTGATGTAAATTACACATTTTTTCAGTAAATCAAATTCAGTTTAAAAATCGCTAGATTTATTGGTTTGTGTTTTAGCGACTTGTATCCAAAACGAAATTTGTGCTTTTATTGCAAAATTTTTAATTTTAATTTATTGATTAAACTCCGCACTTTATTTAAATTATTTTAACAAGTTTTTTCCGAAGAAAACAGCAAAACAAATTGTTCAGTTGATACTTATTATATCAATTTTTTACGCAGATTTAGTATATTGAAATAAAAAGATGTCAACACTGTCCTTTCAGCTGTCACGTAAAAACGTAGAGCGACCTAATTTGATTAGGTTGCTACGTAACATTTACGTTTTTGAGTACACAAACACACATAACTCTCATAAGCAAAACGTGTCAGCTGATTCGCTACATTTACATTTACGGTAGAGTAACGGAGCCTTTAGGTTGCTCTACGTTTTACGTGACAGCTGTAAGAACAGTGTTGACAGCTTTTTATTTCAATATGTATACTAAATTTGCGTAAAAAATCGCTGTAAAAAGTTTATCAATTGGACAATTTGTTTTGCTGTTTTCTTCACAAAAAAATTGTTAAAATAATTTAAATAAAGCGTAGAATTGAATCAATATTTTAAAATTTAAAATTGTCATAAAATTATAAATTTCATTTTGTATACAAATCGCTAATATACAAACCAATAAATCTAGCGATTTTCAAACTGAATTTGATTTATTGGAAATATGTGTAATTGCCATCACTGATGTTTATGTGTACAAAACAACAACAAATTACTGGTTACTTTTACGTTTTTTGAATAACCATCCACTTACGTTCCGTTTACATTTACGGTAGAGTAACGGAGCCTAAAATCTTCAAAATCTTCTTGACACTGTAGCTCACTAATTTATTATACGACTCCCGCAAATTATAATTTGCCAGTTGGTGTTTATAGAGATCTAGAACTAACACGAATAATTAAAATTCTAAAGACTGGTAAACTCAATGATAAAAAATGCACTCTGTATCATAACCGTTTGTGTCAAGTTTTTTAATGTGAATTATCGTCACTATGAAACCAGGATGCTGCCAGTGAAGCGTGTTGACAATAGCAAGTCATCAACCATGAGAACCCAACCAAAAGATTTTGTTTTAGGTATCACATCCCCAGTCGGATAAACATCCGAAACAATCGCCTAAACATAGGAGACGACAACCTCTCCGATTATTTTAAATCAGCGATTACCAAAAAGAGAGGAACTAAAATGAGTAAGTGTTAGTGTCTTGTACTCTTGCAATGAAAAATGTTACACACATCCACATTTAAACAAAAAATGTCACCAGTATTGCCAGAATTGCGGTTTTCCTGCTTGATCTGACAATATTTTGTTGTACATAGCGGGTACTTTTCATAAAAAACAGCAACATTTTTCTAGCTGGCGGTTTTTAACAAAAAATTTATTTCAAGTTTTCAAATTTGATTTGAAATGCATTCAGATACTCAAAATTAAGATTGTGAAGGATTAGATATCAATTTTAAACATGATTAAAGAGAAAAAATATTTTAACGGTAAAAATCAACGATTTTATTTTAAGTGTAGGCGGTTTCTAGCGGTTTTTCAAATAAAATATGATGGGACATGGCTTCAAAGTTTTGGCTTTTCTCGTTGTGCTCTCAAAGCTAAATGTTTCATTGTTTGTGTAAATAGCCAATTATGTTCGAGCCCTGGGGCTAAGTTGGCGATCGTTGTTTTAAATCGTCATCGAAAAACATGTGGGAAGTTATAAAGCGGTGACATATCACTTGCTGGACTTTGATCCATTTTTTATTTTTTGGCTTCCAAGCCTTGAATCATAGCTAGATTATCGGTTGTTGTTGTAACACCAAGAACTTCTTAACGATTTTCAGTCTAGGGGTTCTGCATGGAGACCAAGTCCAAAGAATTGTGCTACTTCCACTGATTGTGTCCATAAATCCGTTGGATAAAGATAAGTAGGGTTCGCTGGACTGTTGAATAAGTGGGGGTATCATGGGGGCTCTCATCATATGCTGGGCATAAGTTGGGCACGGCACGGTCTATGCGGGACCAATAAGCATTGAGCCTGTTGCTCTATCCGGACTTTAGTTGAACCAAAACTACTCTTGTTCTCCGTGGCAGATTCTGGGATCCTGAACATATCTTTTTATGTTGTCCACGTACTTTCGAAGGTCATGCCTGGCAGGTCTCGAGGGAGAATCCAACTGTGTGATGTTAAAGTTCGGATGTCCCCTCCGATGACATCCCATGAGGAACTGTTTGGTTAACATTACGTTATATTCCTTGACTGGTAGTACCTTCGTCTCCTCATGTAGGAGGTATGGGAAGGTAATCTGTAGGCAGTCTGTGAAGGTCCTTAAGGCTGCATTTTTTTAGATTATCGGTAAAGACGGTTGGCTTCAAATAATCATGAAAAAATCTGTGGTGTAATATTTAGACTGCCAGTTGACAGGTTCGGAGCATAAAATTCGCTGCTCACTAAAATGATTTTTCAATGGACGTCTTACCGAACGATTTGGATTTTGTAAGCATTTACACTAAGATAGTAGATTAAAATTCGCCAAGCTGTGATGTTGTGCACATCGATTGATTACGGTCTTGACCAACACTTACCTCTACAGCCCCAATATTTTTCTCACTACAGGCTGTGGTCTATTCGGTTGCATATCATCAAATAACGTATACGAAGACTCAAATTTGCGAATGTTATTGGCAATAATGGGCTCGGAAACTCCCCTCAAACTGCATCGCAATGCAAAAACTATTCCTGTTTTCCGCTTCAGATTGTTTTCGTTGTTTGCAATTTATGGCTAGCGCTTTAAGATTCTTGTTTCTACATCGAAATATGAGATTTACCTCAATCGCTCAATCGTACATTTCAGTATACCGACTACCTTTTCAATTCCTTGTTGTGGTACTGGGAGTTTGGAGAGATAGAAGTTAAAGATGAGTTGCTATAACACAAATCCTTGAGGGACTACAGGGTTTTCAGCTTTTTTATCTTAACTTCACTAACAACTGGTGATCACTCAAATACTTGACCTCCATTCAATTTGTGTTCCGCTTTGAACTGCATCATGGCCTGGAAATATGTTGCGAATTTGACGGTGCCGACAGGTTATGTACAAGGGAGATCATCCTTTAACATAGCCTCTGCAGTTTCAAGACATTTCAGATTTAAATGGTTAATGTAATCGTAGTATTGTGCATCTTACGAATTTGTTGCTGGTAGTTGACAAACGAGCTGGGGGAGGAAAAAGCAGGAAATACTTTCCTGTAGAATTGTCGCTCGCTTTCATCTTTCTAGGAGATCAATAAATAAAATGAATATGTCTGTGATCTTCTTCAAGTTGAGGAGGGATAGTTGAACAGTTTACTACAACATCTTAGTGTTTGCTGCTTCAGATTTATTTAATCGCATCTGTATGTCGCTCTACTATAACTGTTACTAATAGTGGTGTCATATTTAAAAACGACACAAATGTTACAACTTTTAATCCACCTTTGTCGCAAAATAAATTTCTTCATTTACTCATCGTTATGTATAAAAAAAAATAATTTATTTTATTTGATTTATTGCCAAAGAACAGAAAATATTGTTAATTATTATTCCTACTTATACAAAATGTACCTAAACTATAAGTTCAATAACTATTTACAAGTTTTTATAATATAAAATTAATTTTTTATACATATTTTTCATTTAAATTAAAATCTACATTTTAATGTATCAACAATGAATTCGTATTCTTAAAAAAATTTAATAACTTAATTTTAATTTTAATTTAAAAAAGACAACGAATTTAATGTACAGATTAAAACTACGCCTGCGTAACTATAAAAACATCACCATTACTATTGACCACCTCATGCATGGTAACAGTTTGAGTAGCCGTTGTCGTATCGCCATCGTTTTGTTCATTCGAGAGATTTAAATCATGACCACCTGAGGAAGTGCCCGAAGTATTATTGTCATTATTGTTGCCCCCATGGCCAGTAATTTGTACATGCTCGTGTAAATCTTCAACATCAAAAAAGTGATTATTGCATTCGCCACATTTGAATTTGGGTACATTTAATGCCTGTGGATGTTTACGTTCAGCATGCGCTTTTAAGGTAGCAGCACTGGAGAAATGTTTGCGACAATTGTCCATGGCACAGGCATAGGAACGTTGTTGATGTATGTGCCTATGGCGATATAGTATAGCTTTGGACTTGAACGTTTTGCCACAAATATGACAAGTGGGAATTTTGGCAGCGGATTGATGAGTTTTCATGTGCATGCGCAACATACCGGGACCCTTAAAGGTCTTATGGCATATTTCACATTGAGGCTGTTTTTTACAATTCGCTCGTATCCAGTTGGAGTGTGAGTGCATGTGATTGTGTAGTCCTTTGAATTGTTTAAATTCTTGTTGACAAAGATTGCATCTATAACGTCCCGTTCCAATGACAGAAGTCTGTTGATTGATAAATTCAGCTATTATTTTTGAATCAATTTCAGTGTCATCATCCAAAGCGGCAGCTGCAGCTATTGAATTTGCAGTGGCTTGTAGAAGACGTGATGAAGCTATTGATTTGTTAGTATGTTGATTATTTGTACGTCTTGCTTTCTTTGAAGGCGTGGTGGCTGTTGAGGGTGATGTTGCTGTTGTTGTCATTGTGGAATTTAAGGATTTTTGTGTAGAATCATTTTGCATATTGTCTTGCGTTTCATTCATAATTCCTCCACCACAGGCAGCATGTAGTACAGCATTAACTTCTGCTTCCTCTAGGGCATCAGCATCATCTTCATCTGCCCCGCAGTGTTCTACAATTGTATATTGAGCTAAAGAGTTTTCATGATCACCCATATCTTGTTGGTGTTGACACAATTCATCATCTTCCTCTACGCTGGCTAACATTTGATGATGATGATGCTGATCGAGATGATCATCAGTTATAAACTCAGATCCTGAAGAAGTCTCTAACAAAACTGCACCTGTATTGTCATCATCTAGCATTTCTTCTTCCATATGAATTTCCTCAATAATATCATCATGATCTCGATCATCATCCGGATCATCTTCATCAACAACTTCATGAACTACAGTGACATCCTGTAAAATCAATTGCTGGTGCTGGGAGTGATGGTGATGATGTTGTTGCTGTTGTGAAGTGGTCACAGTAATATCATCTAAATATTCCAAATCTTCATTTTGTTGCAGTAACTGATGATGTTGACCATGATGGACTTGCATTTGTTCCTCTTCCACAACAATAGTTTCACAAATTTGTTCCCTTTGATTATCGCTGCCACCCTGATCATCAATTTCATCATCATCGATCAAATGCTGTTCGGTTTGTTCCATTAACGATTCATCATCCACCATTGTAATGTGCTCGTCATCAAGTATGGTGGCAGTATTTGAATTACCCCCCGGCCCCCCAACCGAACGATGTGGCACAATATGCACAAGTTGCAAAATTTGTTGACCATTTGGTTGTTGTATCAATTGCAGTGTCTGGCCACTTGTTGTTTGTATCAGTTGGGGGGCAAATTGTGTTTGTTGTTGGGGTGTAGGTGGTGGTGCTGCCGGTTGAGGATTGATTATTTGTGCTAGTTGTGGTTGTCCATTGCTATTGGTTGTTAGTATTTGTGTAGTTGTAATGATTTGACCATTTGGTAGAACTAATTGTTGTGGCAGGGAGGTAGTAGTATTGGTATGTGGTATAATAGTGTTAGTGGTAGTGGTGGAGGAGGACGAGGGAATGGGCAATAAGGGAGGGGAATTAATTAGAGTTTGTGTAGTCTGTAGACGGGGATTTTGCAGTGTAATAGTGTCAGATAGAATTTGTTGTTGTAAGATATGGGGATTTTGTTGAGGCTGTAGGGTTTGTAACTGCGTTTGTTGTTGCTGTTGTTGGACAACAATTGTTTGTTGCTGCTGCTGATGTTGTTGTTGTTGTTGCTGCTGCTGCTGTTGTTGTTTCTTAAGCATATTTTGTTGTTTTTGTTTATTTAAGGCTAATGATTTCTTTTTATTTTGTAAAGCAATTTGCTGTTGCTGCTGTTGTTGTTGAATTATTAACTGTTGCTTTTCTTCGTGTTCCTGCTGTTGTTGTTGCTGCTGTTGCTGTAACTGCTGTTGTTTTAATTGTTTTTGTATTAGCTTCTGTTGCTTTTGTTGCTGCTGTTCTTGCTGCTGTTGTATCAACAACTGTTGCTGCTGCTGTAGTGCTATTAGTTTCGCTTGACTCTGTTGCAATTTTAAACCCTGCGCTTCATCTAATACCACCCTAGTGGTATTTTGTTGCATTTTCATTTCGGCTTGTTGGTTGCTTTGGTTTGGTGTTGGTGGATCTTCAATCACTACTCTTACAGTTAAAGATTTAATATATTCTCTTAATTCTTTATCACTACGTTCAACTTGCATCTTAAAGGCATGACAGCGTGAGACAGCATGTACACATTGCACACAAATTTTGTCGGGCCAACCCTCAGTTGGCTCCACGCTAACACTAGCACATTCCATTAACATATCGGCGACTTTTTCACTGAATAATGGTCGCATATCTTTACGTTCACAAATGCAAACACGACAGATTTTGTCCAATTCTAAAACTTTTTTACGTTCCATGATAATATTGCGTTGTGGCCACAATTGTAAAATGGTCTAAAATTTATAGATTAATATTGAATTTAGAAATTAAAATAGTTTTCTTGTATACAAATGGCTGAGGGAAGAAAATGCTTTGGTAATATTTTAGTTTTAACATAAAACAATAATCAAATATAAGAACAATTGAAATTATAGTATAAGTATTGAAGGAAAACTTTATAAATTCTATTCGCTAAATTTTAATTAAAATAAAAGAAAAAAAACTCGAATTTTGTTATTCAATTCTATATTGCCTAAAAAGGAACCCATCATCTTCATAAGGTGGGAGATTTTTATGCAGTTTTGCCTTAAAATATTGATCCAACACTTTCCTCAAATCGGTTTATAATTACTGAGTCTCGATTTAACGATATCCATCCGTCTGTCCAATCCATTTAAATCTAATAATCAAACTACATGTCGCAAATTTAAAGATAATATAAAAAAAATTTTGGTACACAGGACTTTTATGGCCCATATTCCTCCTTGTAATCGAATAATTTAAACAATATGAGATTTGGAACAAAAAAGTAAAAAAAAAAACTGTCATCGGTTTAAAATTTATATTTTAGCGATTTTATGTAATCTTGTGAGTTTTAATAAATTGGTACCTTTTGTTTTAATTTTGTGTTTTTTTTTTTTTTTTTTTTTCTTAAGCGATTTCTTAGTAATTTTTTTATTTAAATGTTTTTTTTTAATTTTATCGATTGTTTATTAAAAAAATTCTTGTATTTTATAAACTTTCTTTTATTTTCACTTTACCACCCATCTCCATATAACGTAAAATTTGAAAAAGCTGATGGTGGGTATATAGATTCGGCCGAGCCGAATATAACATTCGCTCTTGTTTGGTATTATAGAATTTTTTTTTCTGAAGTTTCTTTAACTTGATGGCTACGCTGTATTTTGTCAATTATTTTTGTGATTTGCTTTATTTCTAATTTGACAAATTATTCATTTTGAAATTTTTTGTAATATTACAATTTTTTTTTTTTTAATTTGAAAAGTTTCTTGTATTTTGGAATTCTTTTGTATTGCTTTAAATTTTAAAACAAAATTTTAAAATTATATGTTAAAGTGACGATTCTTTTTAATTTGTCGTTTTCCTTTTTAGCGTTTTTTTTTTATATAGAGTAAACATTTTTATTATAATAATTTAATTTACTAGTATTATAGCTATTTGGAATTTAATTATTTGGGATTTCTTTATATAAACTATTTTTTTTTTTTTTTAATTTGGGAAATTTTGAATTTGAATTTTTTATTATTATTATTTAATTTTTTTTTATAACTTGATTTTTTGTAATTTGGGGATTTTCTTTGTGTAATTAAGAAATTTTTTAGTATGTATATAGTGGTGGGTATTCTTGTAATTTTTTCTACAACTAGTTCCAGAACTCATGAAAGTAGCCTGCACTCATTCTACTTTGGCGCTAGAACCAATGATTTTTATTGTCATCTCCAGAACTAAGGAGTGCACACAAAAAATCCGCACATAATTTTAGGCTTATAACTTCTGATGTGACGAAAAATAAATAATTCTGGAATGTAGCAGAAAAATAACGAGTACCAAAGAAATCAAAATTCCTAGAAAGCATTTGCATGTGCGGGAGAGAAACACTTCATTTTTATTATTACCTTTGGAAAAGACTTCTTCTGCCTTTCCTAAGAAAATACAGTGTATAGGATTTTTTCTATCCAGATCTAGCTACTTCTCATTACAGTAACAAGGCAATGGAGTTGTATCAAAGAAATTGTCTGGAACTCCGTGGAATTGAGAGATATTGGGCCATAGTAAAAAATAATTTAAAGGACACTTAAACAAAAAATTAAAGGGAGTTTAAAAATAAGTGGACAATAAAAACATTAATGGAAAGAATTCTTTAAAAACCAACAGGAAATAATTTATTATTTTATGTTTATCAATTAAACATAACAGTCATTAATTCCCCATTAATTTAGTTTCTATAAGCAGATTTATATGCATGGATTTTTTCGTGTGCAATCCATAGTTCTGTAAATGTGTTTCCTAGCCAGTATCCATTCTATGGAACCGTTCTAGAACTATTTTTGTTCGACATTGTCACATTCAGAACTATTTCTATAGAAGCGAAAGGTTCAGCAACTGTTTTTTTTTTTTTTTTTTTTTTTTCTTATTATTATTTTTTCTAATGAGCCATTTCCTAAAGGTCAATTTTAAATCAATTTAACCATTAATTTGTTCCATGGATTGATGCAAAACTCATACAGTATTAGTTCTTCACCATTAGTTCTCAAATTCCTTTAAAACAATTTTGAATTCCAAGAAGTTTTTTTTTTTTTTTTTTTTTTATTTGGCGATTTTTTTATATTGACTGTAATTTAATATTTCCTAATTTGTTTTTTTTTTATAAAACCATATTCTAAGTATTCGGGACAATTCGAGAAGCGGATTCTACATAGGCGGAAATATTATTTATGAAAAGTTGGTACATGAAACATAGTTAATGACTCTCAGGCGTTTATGTAAAAAATTAAAAACTTAGCAAAAAAAAAATAATAATAATCAATTTTGCAAATATCCTTTATAAAATGTTCCTAAATATTAATAAAATTTAAATTTAACTTCCTTTGACGAACTGAAAATTATATAACAAATTTTCCTTTAAACTGCATTAAAATTGAAAATAGGTACATATTTAATAGAAATAGCACGACTTAATCGACATTGTAATATATTCTTTGAAATGCCTTTAAATAATTTATTCTAAATACTTTCATTTTCAGACATGCGCATTTTTTTGCAAATTTTCAAGAGAAAGTATTTATGTATGTGGTTTTTCATTGTAAATACTAAAAAAATTGGGATAGGACTATTTATAATCTCATGTCTCTTTTTTGTGAGCGAATTCATTCATTGAAAACCAGGAAGTTTAGTTTGTTTTTGGGGGTAAAATATACATCTTAAAAGGTTTTTTTAGAATGCTTCCGTATTTAAAAATACACATATGTATATGAGATAGGCTTTTAATATTTCTATGGATGCTTAAATAGAAAATTGTATTAATTTATAAAGATGCTTTAAATCTTTTATTTTTCATCGATATTTTTTTATGAAAGATAATAATAATAATAAAAAGTTTTATGAAATATTGAATGTATTCCTCCTAAATTATTGCACTCAACTTTGGCCGCATAGCAAAGAAACATCTTTAGGATCCTCTGAGCCGACTCAGCTCATACCATTCAACACTTCATTTTTCTTGCTGCAATTGTGACTTCGAAGGTGGGAGAGGTAAAGATAAATGTTAAAGCTTAGTATTATTCCCTGCTTTTATTCCTCCTACAACAATAAACAAAAATAAAAGTGTTAGGGCTCCAGATAAACAACGTCATGTAAAATTGATCAGCTTTTTCTAAATATTTTCCAAATTTCACACAGAATTATAGATATTAGAACAACTAAACATTTAATAAATTCAAAAACGTTTATTTTCAAAAATTTAAATTACCGGCCTCGAAATTTTAAATTCAAAAACAATTATTTTCTCACATAACTAACACCCTGTTATAAAAATAATATTTTATAAGTCACCTTATTTAAGCAGAAACCTGAATAAAAACAAAAAGAGATGGAATGAGAACTATGAGAAAAGAGACATACACACGACACATAGCAACAAATTACCTATAGTTTTATTTCATATGTAATTCGGAGAACTGCGCCGATCGGCTGTAAGCCGGCTGAGTCGAGCCGCCGGAGGTTTTTGAAGAGCCGCAGCCGCCGATAAAATTTCGGCTAAAACGCGACTCAATTACAGCCGCTGATTTCGGTCAAGCTTAATGAATTTAATATAAAACCTTTAGTAAATACATGATATTCTTGAAATTTTAATATTAATTAAAAAATTTTTTTTCATAAATTTCCTTATAATGTCGGCGACATTTTTTTGCATTGCTGTCGACTCATGAATTTCTGCGGCAATTTGCTTTCCAAGTGGCAACGATATTTGCTGAATTTGATGGATGAAGCTGCGCTGCACTTATGTATGATCATCATATCATCATACAAGTTAACACGGGAGCTTATGAGTCGTGTATGACAACATTAATTAGCCAGGTTTGTGCAACTCATCATACCATTTGATTTACATGTAAATCGTGTATGATGAGTGTATGAAGGCAAGTACAACGTCGTCGATGCTGTGACACAGTCAGCAGAGATTCTGCTGCTTCAGAAAATAGTAAATACAAATGTCAAAAACTTGAAAAACAACATAATTTAAATGAATTTCTTTTTATAAAAATTAAATTTAAACATATTTAAAGAATAAAATGAATAATAAAATAGGTATTGTATCGACTATAAGCCTTTTATATTTTTTGTAATACAAATTGTTCCGAAATCAATGATTTTTATGTTCTATTTTTCCAGATTTCGAGATGTTTTATTGTTTTGATGATGCTTTGACTTCTTTTTTTTAGAAAACGAAATTTATTTTTTGAACAACATACAGTGGCTCACAGCCAGTACTTCTATTTGGAAAAGTACTTCCATGCAGGTTCCACGCACTTATATAGCACTGTGAGTGCTATATAAAGGAGTATTGGTTACAAACCATTTTAAAATGGTCACTTTAAATGGTTAAAATATATGCTTCTATGGTACAAGAAATCATTATGAGTTTTTTTCATGAAAATCGGTTAGACAATAAAAGGCATTGATGATGTACGGAAGAAACATTTATACAATCGTGACTGCACAACCTACGGATCTCAGCACCAAAACTGACATTCGGAATTCAAACAATGTTGCGTTAAAACTTTTGCCATACATTGCAAATACTGGATTATTGTACTCGTCTTCATGGCGTATCACTGCCGGATTCTGGAGTCACAAAACCCATACATAACATTCGTAAGTGTAGTCGTATTACAAATTTATTGGAATATTTATTTCCCAATAAACCATAGAACGATATGATAACGAAAACGATATCATCTTATGTGCCGATTATAATATCATATCGTATTGCTGAAAACGATATTATTGTGATATCTAAATTTCCAAAAATTGTGTTTCTAATAACATAAAAAACATAAACATTTGGAAAAAACTTCAAAATAAAAATATTAAAATTAAAAAATGTTCAACAACATAAACAAACTGAAAATAAATGCATGGTTGTGATAAAAACGAAATTGACATGATTTTATCGTTTTCAAATCGAACAAATTTTGGTACTCGTTTTAAAATTGAATTTGATTAAAACTGTTACAAAAGAATTAGAATCATATGGGTAAAAAATAAAAACTATATTGTAGAAAGAAAAATAAAATAAATAATACATTTTAAAGAATATATATTGGGGCAGAGGTTAAGAAAAGTATAGAAATTCTGTAAATCCTAAAATTTTTTATTCTGTTGCTTTCAAACACAGAATTTTAAGTTGAAAACTTAAAATATATTTTGTAATTTGTGATGGAACTTGTAATGAAGCGATGTACCTTATTGTTTAAAAACCTATCAGACACTCGAATTAAACTGTAACCACATATGGGTTTTACAATTTAACTTTTAAGGTTTCTGGATATATCTACCACAAAGGAAAAAAATGATTTTGAATATTCAAAATAATCATTGTGCTAACCCAATTTCAAATCACCAGTAAAAATTTAATACCAATGCAAAGTCCAAACTGCATATGCTAATAAGTGTTCCTATTAAAATATTGCATTAATTTTTATTTTTGTAGGATTTATTAAATAATCGCCAAAAATGTAAATTTATTATTCCTCCACAAAATTTTATTTTTATGGGCAATTTTTTTTTTTTAGAAGCAAGGAATATCTCCTTTGTGGCAGCTTCACGCAAAACTTAACTTTTGATAATTTTTTATTAAAAAATTAACATAAAAACATTAAAATAAAATTTATTTCATTTAAATAATACAAATTTCAAAATTAATTTGTTGTGATTTGACAAGAAACATATTGAACATCACAACCTAATCGATTTAAGAATACGATTTACTTTTGAAATTGACCGAATTTCATCACATATCTGAATGTAATTATTGGTAGTAATTTTCAATTTTTTTATGTCATAAGTGGGTGCTTAAAATAAGCTGTGAGATAAAAATATTGGATTTTTTGTTTTCACATCTTTAATTTGCTTAAAGGTAAACTTTAACACTAAATAATGGTTCTATATTAAACTAGAAATCTTCCTCTTTCTTATGATACCAAATTTTATTTTTAATTCCAGTCTGTTACTTTGTCATAGAGCTTTAAAAATAAAATTGTATAATGCATAATTTAAGCTGTGAGCCACTGTATATTAGTGTGTAGCAAAATCTCAAGAGTCTTGCAATTTGTTATTCACTTTAAAATGGAAGAGGAATAACGACACATGTCTTCAAGATTATCACACGTTACGCTGTAGAATACATTTCATTTCTCTTCGGAGTCAGTAACAACTTTAGCGTGTTCATCATAAATCGTCGATGGTTATATGAATTAATTTTTTCATCCATATTATGGACGCATTCACTCAATCTTTTTGTATAATAAAAATTCAACATTAATCTCAAGCCAAGAAGCTACTATAGGAAATTACATATACAGCGAAAGCTTCCTTAGGCGGTGATTTTGTCCGTTATCAGGAGATGTCCGTCTATGGGATATGGTTCATCATAGTTTTTAATAAGAGGTAATTCAGTGGCATAGGTACTGGTATCTTTTTATTTCAACATCCAAGATTGATTGTAATGAATTACCTTATAGATAAAAATATATATACATATTATATATATACATATTAAAATGCAAAAGACCGTAACGTGACGTAAAAATCAAATTTCAAATTAATTAATTATTTGATTTATTCAACAATTTGATTAAATATATTTATGATTAATCAATTAATCAGGAATTTAAATAGTTAAAATCATAGATTATTACATAGATATGAAGCTTAAAAAAACTCAATTGAAAAAAATTACTCAAAAAAGGCACACGTACTACAATTGTTTTTGTTTTCAATACAATTTTTTACTAATACATTCTTAGACTTAGGTTTTTTTGACAACCGACTTAGGTTTCTGACAACGGATCTTCATATCTATGTTATAATCTATGGTTAAAATCGTGAATAATTAAATAATTTTAAATTTATTTGACTTTCTTTTTTATGTTTTTAATTTTCATTATAATATAAAAAACTGCATGCAAAGTCGTTTGAAAATATAAAATGTAGGTCGTTTAATCACCAAATAACATATATTATATATTTAGCAGTTTTTGTTTCATTTGTTTAATTGTAAACTAAATTTGAGAACATTGAATAATATTATTCAAATTTGATTAATCAAAATTAAAAGTAATTAATCAGAATTTTTATTAATTAGAATTGTTGATTAATCGATTAACTGATTAATATGGGTAAAGATTAAATAAAATTTTGTATAACCGATTAATCGCACATCCATAGTATTTACAAAAGTCAATGATAGTAACATTAATTTCAAAAACAGTCCATTTAAGAAAAATTTTATTTGAAAAGTGGTTTATTATTTATCTATTTTTGCATCATTAAGAGAAATTTTAAAGCAAAAAATAAAAATAGTGATTCCTCTTTTATTTTGCTTCAGCGGCAATAGACGTTATGCATTTTCTTTAGACATTATTTGGAATAAATTATGATTTTATGGAATAATAGCTACAGTTCGCTTCTCTCCATTTTCATTCCATTTTTCTAAAATTTCTAAATTTAGTCTTTCTTCGTACGCAAAAAAAATCATCTCTTAACTGGAGAGAATGGGGTGATTTTCTACAAGATGTGTTTGGAGTGCTTTTCAATATGGTTTCAATTTACTTGTCCATCCAATATCATATGGACTTTTTTTTCTGAACCATGTTTCCTATCGATGGTCGAATTCCCCTGATACTGTTGAATGACGTTGAAAACAGTATGACAGAGGACATTTAATTCTTTGACCAATTATTTGTAGGACCAATTTGTTTTTTTTTTTTTAATTTTTAATAATTTATAGCACGTACATCATTTTCGTTACTCATTTTGGTCAAACTCCCAACAAATCAACAGTTTGTCTTCAAGAATAATAACTGACATATTTTCAATGATAAAATAATTTTAAAAATTGCTTCGGAAAAAAGTTATGAAGCAAAACGTGTGTTAAGATTAAAAAATATGAACTAAATACATACTAACCCAATTCACAAAGTATATTATTTTAGTTATTGTGTTATATGCTATTTAATATTATGTTCAGACACATATGATTTTTACTACACTATTTTTAAGTTAAAATAAAATCTTTCTATATGATATTATGAAAACAACAATTTAAAATGAGGTTTATGAATTCAGTTTCAGAAAAGAACAAATGAGAATGATATATTCCAATTCAAAATTTGAAAATATCATTTTAGTTTATGATTTTTTTATTATAATTCAGAAAAGAACATATTAAAATAATATTTCTCTTTTAATTCCAGAATATAACAATTGAAATTTACATTTTTCATATAAATTTCAGAAGTGAAACTTTTTATTTAGAATTGAAAAAAAATTACTTGAAAATTAGGTTTTCAATTTATAATTTTGAAAATAACAACTTAAATTGGAATTTTTATTTAAATTTTCGAAAAGAACAATTTATAAGAAGATTTTTCCATTTAAAATTCAGAAAAATATTGAAATTTTGAAAAAACTTACATAAATTCAGAACTTCAACTGAAATAATATATAGAATGAAATTTTCCTAATAGGAATAATTTTTCCAGATGGATTTGAAACAATTTCTTAATTTTATTTGCTTAAAGGTCCCTTAAATTAAGTTGATCTAAGATTATTTCATCATTTAAATCACTCTTATTCAATGTTCTAAATTTTAATGAATTATTCTAAATTTCAATTGTTGTTTTTGAAATTCAAAATATAAAACTGAATTTCATTTGTAGTCTTCTGAATTTAAAACGTAAAATTTAATTATAAATTGATCTTTTGTGAATTTAAAATATAAAAACTTATTTTAAATTGTACTTTTCTGAAATAGAAATTGTAATTTTAAATAATTGTTTTCTGAAATATTAATGAAATATAGAAATTTCAACAGTTCTTTTCTAAAATTTAAATGAAAAATCTAATTTTCAATTTTTATTTTCAAAAATTTCAGAACACTTCTTTTCTAAAATTTAAATGAAAAATCTAATTTTCAATTTTTATTTTCCAATGATCTTTTTTAAAATTTAAATTTATTTTCAAATGGTTGGTAAAGCTGTCTAATCTAATTTTCCAATGATCTTTTTTAAAATTTAAATTTATTTTCAATTGATTTTTAAAAAATACCATTAAAAGTGGTGTAGTTCTTTAAAAAAGTAAATAAGTTTATGCATCACTGCTCACATATAATTTTATTATGTTTTTACTTTGCCAAAATATTTTCATAAATTGTTGATTTAAATAAAAATTTTACACACATATACTTTCTAATTCCAAAAATAAAATTTTGAAACAAATAATAAATGTGAACAAATATAAATTTAATTTTTAATTCACCTAGGAAATATTGTATCAGTTCTACAACTAGTTCTAAAACACATAAAAATAGCCTGTATTTGTTCTACTTTGGCTACGACCAATGATTTTAGTTTGAAATTGTCACCTCCAGAACTAGTTCTGTGGAAGTGTTACCTAGCCAGTACCCATTCTATGGAACGGTTCGAGAACTAGTTCCTTAATCAATAATTTTTGTTCAAAATTGTCACATTCAGAACTAGTGCCATAGAAGAGTTAGGGAAAGGTTTCAGAATCTGTTTTTATTTTTATTTTGTATTCTAATGGGCTATTTTCTAAAGTCCACTTTTGGAATCAGTTGAATTTTGTAAATATATATATATTTTTTTAATTTTTGAAATTTTTTATACAAGTGTTTTAAACAGTTCTAGGAAGTTCCCAGAAGTGATGTAGAAGTCATACAGAATTAGTTCTTAAGCACTAGTTCTCTAAAACATTTTTCAAAACGAATTTAGACGAATGTCAGAATTGGTTGTGATACCACTAATTCTGAGGATGTTATTAAAGAATCTGAAGTGGTTCTGATAATGTACTAAAATACAAAAAATTTCTTTCCTATGGAAACTTAGTTGTTTTTATTGTGTTAAATTATTAAACAACACAAATCGAGATGTTTTCTGGCTTTGAAATATATTAAAAAACGAGTCAATTTGTTTTTTTTTTTTTTTTTTTTTTTTTGGAATAAACATCACCATTCTGCATTTTTCAATATTACAGTTTTCAATAAATATTAGCCGTATTCCAAAAAATTAAAGTAGGTTACATAAAGAGTTTCTAACTTCCTCTTACGGAAATTTACATACACAAAATTAGTAATTTGTTATCAAGCTTACGTTAGAATTTGTATCATCTATTATGAAAATAATATTATTCTGTAGAACAATTTTTAAACAAGATATTAAACAAAATGTTTGGATAATTTAGATCTATCTAATAGGAGAAGCTTAACCCGCTAACTTTAGGAAAATTTTTTAGAAATAGTAAAAACGCACTGAATTAAAATATATATATCAGTGGACATAGTAAAATATAATTTTCTAAAGTTTAATTTTTGGAGGCTGATAATTAGCATTAAACTCAGAATATAAAGAAATCGGAAGCTGTGAAAATGGCAGTATTTTCAAAGAATTTAGATTGAATATAATCTATAATTTTACAGCCGTATTCAAAAAAACTTAACACAGCTTTACCAACCATTTATAATCAAAATTACTTAAAGTTGTATTCAAAAACATTGATTTGCTTACTATACCATTGGTAAACCCTTGTAAACTTTAAAAATTTTAATAATGGTTCGACCCTACTTTAAGACCATATTTTAAGATTATTTCCGTTACATTTTTCAAGAAAAATAAAAATAATGATAAATTTTTAGATTCATTTCAACAAAATCAACGTATTTAAAATGTCCGAATGTTAAAATCTGTGATAAAATAAAAAATGTTAAAATATCAGAATATCCAATTTTATATGTGTAGAGAGAAGAGCTGTAGATCATATATACTTTTATTTAATAATTTTAAAAATATAATGTTCGAAACGGTCTTCTGTTTTGACACTTTAGAAGTACAAAAATACAAAAATGTATGTTATAAATCTTTTAGGAAATAAAAAATAATGTTCAAACAAACGGTCTTCGGATCCCCTTACACAAGTCTCCTTAGTCTCCAATGTACTCTATAAGACGATGCGAAAACTAGGAAATAAAAAGTTGTTATGTTCACCTCTCAGCCGGCTAACAGCCGACTTTGAGCCGCCGCCAACAATTTTTAGCAAAGCCGCCGCCGCCGTTAAAATCGTTCGGCGCAGGTATAAAAGACAAAAATAAAATAAAATTGAAGAAAAACAGAAGAAAGATAAAACACAGCATTTTCAGTAGAAATCAAAAAAAACACACACACAAAGCTAATAAAAATAAAACAACAAACGAAACCAAAATTCCGGATTTGGTAATAATGGATGGTTAAAAACACAATATACAAAAAAAAAGAGAAAAAGAAAAACTACCTTATAAAAGAAATGTATAAAATTTAACAAAAAAAAAGAAACCTAAAGCATTTTCTTTTGCCCACACAGCAAATAAAAAAAATGGTACAAATATCTTACTTACCTCGGCAATAAATTATATAAAAAATAACGCGCTTAACTGATATATTCTTATAGTTTATGTCCAAATTCTTTATAGATTATTCAAATATATACACATTTGCAATACACTTTTTACGTGGTAAATTTTCACGTTTTTTAGTCAATTAAATTTGATTTTTACATTGTTTAGGAAAAAAATTTTTGTTTAGATTTATTTTGTTTTTATTTTTTTCAAAACAATAACAAACTCATAAACCGTTAGAAGAGTTTGCAAAAAACACACTTTTTTATAATTTACATGAACGAAATAACTAGATTTTTCCTTAAAGTTTAAGGAATTTTGTTGGGGAAAAATGAAATTGAAGCTAGTGAATCAAAAAATTTTTTCTACAAATTTTTACACACACACGACCTTTTGTCTTCTTCTGACGTCGGTAAAACACAATGGCTGCCAACAAAATGAAAACGAAGTTGTTTCGTTTTGAGAAACACAAATAAAAAGGAAAAACGAAATATACACTGATACCATAATATATAGTTATCCCTTTTACTCTCACAGCAAAGAAGCCAAATGAAAAGAGTAAAAGAATATTAATGTAAACAGCTGGTTGGTAGGTAATGTTGCCAGATAATAATTTTAAAATCATAAAAAATTGCAATACTAAGAATTTTACACAAATTTAATTTGTTTATTATAACTTACCTTTATTAAGTTTATTTAATTAAATGAAAATGAATGTAAAATTTTTGTAATTTAATTGATAATTTTCAAGTTGTCGTTCAATAAAAACACTATTTGTTTCTTTTTCAGAATATTTTTTCTCTTTTCCTTTAACACTTGCCAACACTCACACACATACACTTTAGAACTTAAAATTTTAATTATTTTTTTTTGCTCTAGGCCTGTTAGAAAATTGATTTTTATTCTTTTTAAAATTTTTAACTTTACAGATTTCTTTTTGAAATTCTTGTCGTGTTATTAAGCTATTTATTAACTGCTATACACTTTTAAATTTAATTTACATTTTTGTTTGTTTCAATTATTGACCAAAATTTTCGTTTACAAACTTAATGTTTATCAAGAACCGTGTAACTAAACTGAGCTCGTTTTTCCTCTTTCTCCTTTTGTGACTATGAATTCTAGTAAGAGAATTTAGTAAGACAAAAATTATTGTACGTGTGACAGAGATAGCAGTAATTAAAAATGTTCTTATTAGAATTTTACAATATTTTGTAAAAATATCTTGCCAGATTTAAGAATTTTTATGAACAGTGTTTTTTATGGGATAAATAGAGAAAAAAAAACGTATTTTAAACACAAATTGCAATACAATGTAGCTTAAATGTAATATGTGCCGATCACTGGTTATTATCGTAATCCTAGATTATTAAATACATAGAAATAAAATAACTAGTACAAATTAATTAAAGTAAATATTAAAAAATCTCTTTATTAATTTTAAATAAAAAAGGCATTAAATGATTATTTTTTTAATTTTTCAAATGCCAGTAAACTTATAATTTTGTCTTTCCTCTTTCTTACTACAACTGCGCACTACTCCATATATTGCGGCCAATATAACGCCCGCCACCACAAGAACAGCCACAATAAACCAGGGATAAAATCCAGGATATGGATGATTATCCTTGTTATTTTCTTCATCTTCCCAAGTTGCATCCAAGTCATCTAGAATCAACGTATCATTATTATCCAAACCAAAGCTATCTTCTTCAGCTGTTAAACGTTCAAATTTTTTTCCATTTAGCGAATGTATTTTTGATACAACAATATCATCTATTTCAGGCATTTCATAGACTGGCTCGGTACTTTCAATACGTACAAATGTTACTTCACCATTTTTCATTTCATTGCGGAAACGTTTAATACCATTACCGAAATATTCATAAACATCAGCAGTGAATTGTTGAATATGTTCGGCCCACTGACCTATGACATCAACTTTAATTTTTGTTTTTGGTTGCATTTTGCGTCCAAAATACGCTTTCTAAAGCAATGAGTTTAAAGAAATTGTAGGAAATTAATAAAATTTAATGTATGAATTTGGTTAGGTAAGTTCAATTCTACTTACCTCTTTAACATCCATACCACCTATACCCATATCATCCAATTCCAAGAACGCATTTTTATGTTCAAACAGCAATGGTAATTTCTTCATATCATCTTTATAAACCGTACTCAAATTCAACTGTATCTTCTCTACATAGGCATAATTCAAATTTCCAAAAATTTGTTTCTTTTCACGGCTAGAATTTTTCAATTCTTTTTTGCCCAATAAAGTTTTATAGCTAACAGTTGAATTTACCCAAGGCATATAGGTAATATTATGTAATTCATACATTAAAGGTTTAATTTCCACCAAAACGTTAATATTTGAATCCAAACCGTACTGAAAAAATTTATATTATACAATCAATAATTAACATGTAAATTCATTAGCGATTTTTATCTTGTTATATTTATTTAATTGAGTCAGTGTAGTTCGATTCGAAAGTACTCTTAAATTTCAATGTTTAAATCTTACAAATTTTAACGAATTTGTTTTTGAATTGGGTTACTAAATTATTTCTTTAGACTGGATGAGTATGGATGAGTAATTTGGAACTAAAATACTTACAAAATTATCTTCAAATATCATGACAACACATGTGAAAAGATTATCGGAGATATTATACACCAAATCAGTATGACGAAAATGACATAGTTCTGTTTTTTCCCGCTGGACATCGGTAGCTTTGGCTATATAGTTGTGACGCTAATTTTTAAATAAAAACAAAATATGATGTTAGTGAAAAGTTTTAATTTTTTAATTATTAAAAAGTTTTGAAATAATTAAATGTTAATGCTTTCGTAATAAATGAACAAAAAAAAAAAATATTCTCTTTTAGTTTTTAATATTTTAATATGTGTATGAATTTACAAATATATATTTTCTAAAATTAGTTGGGAATAAATTAAAAAATGCTTCTAAGAAAATCAAATCTAATTTGATTTTGAAAAGAAAATTAGTAAAATAAAAGAATTTTTAATTTCGTGCCTCTGAATTTTTAACTTACTTCCTTTGGATTCAATTCTGAAGCATAACGTTTTTGCATTTGTTCATATGGTATCCAGGCCAGCAATGGATTGTGTTTACTATTACATATTTCATGATACTCACTACGCCCGGCCAAATCTCCATTGTGTAATTTGAAATAATAAAATATATCCTTATGCGAACTACCATGATCTTTACACATAGTGTTAATAAAACTTTCCTGCAAAAATATAAAAAAATAAATAAATGATACTTGTAATAATTATTAATTATAATTGTCTTAGAAGGAATTAGTGCAACAAGATTTTTAAAATAGATTAATAGTTTAGTGATAAAAAACTTGCAATATTTTCTATTAAAATTATCAAAGTTTGGTAGTTTTCAAAACTTTTTATATTTGATACCTTCAATTCCTACATACTCTTTAATTCCTTGTAATAAAAAAATATTCTGGTAGCATATCAAAATTATTATTATTATTTAGAATATTTATTATTATTTGTTTTAAAATTAAAAATTTAAGTTTTAAAAATTTTATTTTAAGTTATTTCAATGTTGAGTTAGATATAATTCTATATAATTAATTTTTCGAAATTTTGAATTCATTGAAAGATATGAAGCTACAACTTTGCTTCATATCCATACATATTAATTTTCATTCTTCACTGTTTTTTCTCAAAAACATTTTATTTGATGCGGCATACACATAAGTAATCATATGACATTGTGTCGTTAACATTTTTAAATTAATTTGTTTTTGATTTAAACAATTATTTTTCAAAAATATTTTTATATTACAACGATACAACAGATGTAGTGAATTGGACATATGTATGTGCATTTTACATACATATGTATCTATGTAAATTATATTATATATAAATTTAAACTAAAACATTGTCATCTCCAAAACTTAAAAAAAAGCAAATTTCAAAGTCAACCTGTCGTCGAACTGTATTCATTTAATTTTCGTGTAATGTCATTTGTCTACATCATTTTGGTTCTGGTAATATGACTATTATGTCAAAGTAACCTCTAGAGAGTTTATAAAACAAATATGGTATTAAATTCATGTAGATAGATAATACTGTAGATAGATAAAAATTTTACTAATAATGAATCAATTAACTAAAAAAAATTGCATAATCGTTTACACATGAATATTTAAAAACCGCATCTTTTTTTAACAAATACACATACATATTTAAATGTATAATAGAGGATTGGTTTTGAAAAACGTTAATAGAAAAATTATCTACTGACAAAATATGAAAAGTTTTAGTCTTAAGCTCAAACTATGCAAAATTGTTATACATATTTAGTGTAAAATATGAAAAATTTGTTTTTATGTGAAAAATATGCAAAATTGTTCTATCATGTGAAAGGATGTAAAATTTTGAACTTCTGTACGAAATTGTTGTATTATGTGTAAAATATTACTCTCACTATTATATGGGTTTTAGATATTCTTGTGGTCATCACATAACAATTTTCAAACATCCTCTAAACTTTGAGAGTAGATCCTGCACTCGTGGCATCCTAAATTTTAAATCAATTTTAGTTTTTCAAATTGATTTAGAAAGCTGATTTATTCAAAATTGTTTGATTTATTTTTCTGTTTCAAAATTTTGATATTTATATATATTTTATTAAGACACCCTGTTAATATGGTATTATTTTGATCTTATTTCAAAAAATAATTTTGTATTAAAAATTAAAATATGTAAATTTTTTGTGAAATATTTCAGAATTCTGAACAATATTGGATGCAGTGTGAATTTTCAGTTGTTCTGTTTCTCTTGAACTTGTATTTATTTATATACGTTCACACACACAAATTTTACTTCAGGAAAAAAATTGTCTTGTGTGAACGCCGACAAAACATTTCCCTCTTTCCATAGCTTCGGCTTACTTATGAACTATTCCTTCTACAAATCCTAACGGAGAAACTGTGGTGCCAAAATTTTTGGTAATAAATCGTATCTAATAAACTGCTGGGCGAATCGAATTAAAATGTAAAAAAAGTTGTAGACGAGGACCTAACCTTTTAGAAAACTCATCTTGTGATAACAGGAGATAAGCTACAAGTCAAAGTTGACAACCTCGAGTATTGATTTTCGGGAATAAGTACTGACATATTTATATCAGTGAACATTTATTTTTAATATTCTGTAATTTCTAAAAAATTGGTCTAGCCGTAAAAAATGTCCAAAGTCAGCACTCTGAAATTAGTACGAAAATTTTAATTTTTTTAACAAAAATATAGTACAACTCTTTATTTTTGTTCTCAAAGTTTTGTTAATATATTTTTTTTCTTACATATTTCAAAAGAAAAGGCTTTATAAACGGTTTATAAAGAAATTTTAAATTGATGTAGATTTGTACTCTACATCCAGTATAGATCGAAAATGGTGAGTTTTAGAAAATAAAAATCATGTTTATCGATTAAGAAAAAAATGTAATGCGATTTTTTTTTTATTTATTGATGCTGTTTAATTATAAAATATATTTAGATCGATTTAGTACTAATCTGCTTTTCAAAAGTCTTTTTTTAAATTTCACAAATAAAACGTTTATTTTTCCAAAGCTTATAAAATATTAAAATAATATACTAATCAACTGATATATAACATGTATATATATGATAATATTATGGCCTCAATACTGACAACTCATGATATTATGGCCTCAAAACTGACAACTCATGATAAGGTTATGGCCTCAAAACTGACAACTCATGATAATATTATGGCCTCAAAACTGATTCATTCACTATTTCATAACTAGGAGACGGATTTGTATGCTTTGATTAACATGACCAGAGGGTTTTCGCCAAAAAATCGGGACCCGAACGATTAAAAAGCAGGATACTGAGAAAATTGTATACAAAAATATCTAAATTCCAAATCAGCTGTTCTCACAAGCTCTTTGTTCACGACCCACTTCAGATGTTACAACTTTAGGATGACCCACACAAATTTTGGAGCAACAATTTAAGTTATCCTTGCAAATTCAAACTTTTGAAATATGACCATTTTCTAAAATTATGTTAATTATCGAGTAAATTTCAAAATTAAAGTGAAATTGAGATTAATAAAAAAGTGATTCTCAATTTAGTACCAAAAGTTGTTCTTAAATAATTATACAAATAAGCAAGTAAGAAAGATATAGTCGATCAAGCCTAACCATATTATTCTCTACACCATTGTGTATGTGCATCAAAATTCGGGGAGGGTCTATTAAAGACCTGTGGACCGATACTTATACTAAGTATAAAATAAAATATACGAATACAGAATATTACGTTAATACTAACATTTATATGAATTTATGCACTTTAAAGTGATTACCGAAAGTGGGCTAATATGCAAGCTAAGGACAACAAATATGGACCGATCCTCAAAAATTTGCACTGTAATTTTTATTTTATAAAACTTATTTGTGTTGAATATTAACTTGATTCTAACATTTGTATGGGATTTATGCACGTTAATGTGATTTCCGGAAGAGGGGTTTATATAGGAGCTATGGTCAATTATTGACTGATCTTAATGAAATTTGATAGTTATACAAAACTTCTTTGCACAGATTTTCATTAAAATATTGTTATATTTAAGACATTTATGACTGATAAACCCATATTCCGGAAGGAAATTTGTATAGAGGCTAGGTGAAATAATAGATCGATCATAACCAATTTCAATAGGCTTCCTTGGAGCATAAGAAAAATGTGTACCAAATTTCATTAACTTATATTTAAAATTGCAACCTGTAGTTTGATTATAAGGTTTACTTGAACGGGCAGTCGGACATCGTTAAATCGACTCAGAAAATGATTCTAAGCCGATGGGTATAAAAAAATCCAAACTATTTTTATTTACACTATTATATTTACAAAGAAATATTGGTAAGAATGTTATAAAAGACATTATTAAGGAAATCGAATAAGAAATGGTTAGAGTTAAAAAAAAGTGGGATTTGTTAATAAAAAGCGGGAAAAATATTTTAGGTGGGATCGAAATTTAAAAAGGGGAATAATATCGCCAAAAGCGGGATGTCTTATCACTTTAGTTTTGATTTATATTTTGAAAATATGCGACTAAAAAATGCACTTAAAAATTCTAAATATACTATACAAATTGAAACTTATTGTAAATAAAAACAAAAATTCTATAAGAAAAATCAAAAATCAAACCATGGTAAGCTAAGTAATGCATTACATTTTTTTAAGATAAATGCTAATTCTTTGTACTTTTTTAAATTTTTTTTTTTTTTTTTTTTTTTTGCAGCAATAGGTACTTTTGCAGCTTAAATTTTCTCTCAATAGTACTATCAATGGAATAGATTTGATTACTTAATGAATCGGAACCCTTTAATTTATTAATAGTTTCAGAAAGAAATCCATAGTTAAAAAAGCAAATTAGAGAGTAGTTTTAATATTTCTTGATTAAAATTACTCGGTATAATGCGTAGGCTCAGCAGGCTACATCGAACATTTTAAAATCAAATTTATGATGTCCTCTTGTTTATTACTTTTACAATATCCATTCTTCGAGTGATTTTTCAATGTAGCAGAATGTTGTTAATTTTCTTTAAAGTTTTAGAAAAATAATTTGCTTTATTTATATCTATAAATTTAATAACTATTTATGTATCTTATTAAAAAATATCTCTTTTTTTATTAATGTTTCTTTATCATCCAAAAAAAGAAAATAGTACTATAAATATACCTTTTCATTAACGGTCAATGTGGTGGCCACAATTTCACAATTCGTTTTATCATCAATGGGTTTTATACGCTTTTCAATATCCGATAAAAGCATAGGTTCTGTACGTATGCAAAATTTGGTATTTTCTTCAAAAGTTTCGACACGCCATGAGAGGCAACACATTATAGCAAAAACAACAACTAAAGAATATTTAATCATTGTATTTGTTTTTTAATATTAACTATTATTAACCGTTATCCGTTTGTTTATTATTTTAATTTTAGATAAAATTATTGTAAATCCGTTAAAACGTTAAAGAACGTGTTTTATATTCCGTTGGTTGTCAGCAACTGAATTGATTTATTTTATAATAAAATTGATTTAATTGAATAGCGAATAGTATGTTGAGGTGTTGGAATTCGATTAAAATAAAATATGTACTATATGTATGTTTGTAATAAACAAAAAGTCAGTAACTAAATTTATTTTGCAAAAACAAAAAAATAAAAAATAAATAAAAAAGATTTTAGAAAATCATATAAATAACACTTTACTCATTAAAGCATCGTCAAATAAAATCGTGCATAACAATGTTTATTTTTTCATTAATTTCAAATATTTTTGGCAATGTTTTATTGAAACTTGTTAGTGACTTCATTAATGAAATCGCATATTGAAAAATAGCATTTAAATTGTTCTTGAAATTGCATTTTAAAGTTATTTTATTTATACATACTTACATACATACATATGTATTAAGTTTTTGTTTCTTTTTTTGTGTTTATTATGGAAATTTCAGCTTTCTTGCAAATTTACAGGGTGAAGAATAGTAATTAATACAAGCTATTAATTTTTTTTAAGAAAAACTATATAGATTAGTTTCATTTAAGACATTTTATTAAAGACTTTTTTATTTAAATAAATAAAAACATATTTTACATTACATTTTTGTATGCAAAGGGTTTCTTCACTCTGTTATTGTTAAAACTTAAACGAATTGTATTTGTTGTATATATTTAGTGCATATTTACTATAATAAAGATAAGATAAATTGATTATTTTCTTTTTTTTTAATAAAATAGCCTGGATTTACGTTAGTTTTACTTAGAGCGCACAATGGGCAGAATGAGGACCCAGATGTGTATTGTAACAATTAAACGTTTGGTTTAATTCTGACAAGAAAAGCTTCATTCATTCCATGAAAGAACTCCCAAACATTTTCCTTGGGTCTTCGGATTTAGTTAATAACACATGTCAATAAAATCGCAAAATAGTTTTATATCTTGACTAGTTCTGCAAAATTATTATTCCTTAGGCTTGATATAGTGTAGAAAGTAAAATGAAAATTTTTTCATGACGTCACATTTCTAACCCATTGAGGACCAAAGAAAATTTGCATCCTTGAGGAGTTTTTAGGTTATAAAATTTTCCTGGTAATAGGTAGAGCAAATTAGTCACTCATGTTTTATAACCAATACATGGAGCTATAAAAATATAGTACTAGTCAAGACTCTAACTTGTCACACATAGCCCCTAGAAGTCTTTAAAATTGTAAAAATAAAGAAATTTTCTATTAACCCTCATACAAGTTTCAATCTTACAAAATCGTTTTGTAGATAACGTTGATATTTTCCTAAGCCCCTACTTGCAATTTCAAGCATTGATTGTTTCTTCCCACTTTCTGTGTCAAAATACTATTTCTTTATAATATTTTCAACCTAAATGAAACTTTTCTTATTCTATTATGTAAAAATAATCAAAAAAGTACAATACAATTCGACTTAATATAAAAAATTAGAAATAAATGAACTGTATTTATTATTATGAGCAACAATTTTTGGTATTTAAATCGAAAACGTACGTGTAAATTAATTTTTATGCACATACTTGCCATATTTTTCATTTAAGTATCATCGCCATATCAAATTATTTAGTAAAAGAAAAAAAAAAAACTCAAAGTATTTCTGAAGAATTTTCCAAAGTTATCGTCACTTTAATGTAATCCCACTAGGTGTATATATTTTGAGCAGATGTGTACATATATGGAAAAAATACCTAATGGTATATATTTTACAAAAAATATGTTTTCGTATTAATTATATAGATTTTTTTGTAAGTCAGCTTTAGTTTCAGAAAATAAAAAATTGGATTTACCAATGGTTTCCTTCAATTGTTAACTTATATTTTTATTGCAATCAAAGGACGAAAATTAGTTTTTTATACCAATTTTTTATTGTTATAATATTATATTTTTTTCTGGAATATGCAGGCTTAAACACTAATATGTATATGTAATATAATTTTATATTTATTATTTATTAAATAAAATATAAATTCAATTCAATTTAAAATACAAAACTTTAATTTCATTAATTAGTATCAAAAAAATGTATTAAAGATGACATATTTGCTGACTTGAAATCAAATTTTGTGCTTATATCATAGAAAAATTTCTGTATAAATATCCAAGGCTGTTCACAAGCTTCGGGATATTTTAAAGAAAGTGTACGAAAAATTTTAAAACAAGCATCAAGACATTCAATAAATGAATTAAACTTTAGTAAATTGCTATTAAAATATACGTAAAATCCTTTAATATCTAAATCGTGTAATCCTTCGACAATAATAAACGGCTGTATAGTTAGGCCCGCTGAATAATATTTACTTGAGACTTCATTGATTTGTTTTTCATAATCGTTGAGAGTCGACAAACGTAAAGCAAGACTTTCTTGGGAATCGGCTATAGTTACACGTTTACTACGTTTACCCGTTTGATTTTTAAATCTAGCGGGTGAAGGTAAAACTGCATTAAGCATTATGATGTATATATAATCCTGGGAGTCTGTGAAAATTAGTAAAAAAAAACATAGTTTTAAATTAAAACATATTATTAGATTGTGTATGGTATTATTTACCTATACTGGTAGCTGGTGTAATTTTGGAAAGTAATTGTTTACAATATTCATTATGAATATTTTCATCATAATACTTGCAAATTTTGTTTTTGAAATGTCCCCATTTGGAAAATAACATATTACGTTTATTTGGATACTTGATATCAAAATCAATACTTATCTAAAAAAAAAGTTGAAGAAAATTAACCAAATATTAAGATTCAGTAGAAAAAAATCTCACCAATTCTGGAGTTCTGGGATCAGATAATTTAGACCAAACTTGTAGAACTTCATGGCTTTCTAAATTTTTAATATCTTTTTGTCTTAGATAAAATGTTTTTTTCCACTTTTCACACACATCTTTCCAGTTGGTAGTTTCTTTATTTAGTGAGTTTTTAAGAGCAATAGCATCTGAATCATCAATATCTGCCGTTTCATTGTCAGAGGTTTGACTATTTGTAATGCTAGGGCTTTCACCAGTAATCATGAGTTTTCTTTTTTTCAAATATCTATTTTTATATCTTGAATATAATTTACCACTAGCATTGTTTTTGCCTTTTCTTGGTATGTGATAGTATTCCTAGAATATTATTTAAAATATATGTATATATTTTTTTACAATTCTTACATTTTTCTATATACATATATTAATAATTACCTTCATTTTAATTTCACAAGGAAAAACTGAACAAATTTCATCAGTTAAACGTATAAAATCTTGGGCATGTAGTATCTTGTTATTGCCTATAACATCATCAATAATAATGCCAATAATATCATTTCTATGTTCACAATTTAATTTTTGATTTTTATTTGCATATTCCAGTATTGCTCTTCCTTTTGGTGTTTCATTTAATAAGGTCCTTAAATCCTTTAAATATTTATAATTAAAAAAAAATATATTTATAAAAATATATTTATAATTAAAAAAATTAATTCTATTTGTGAACTCTTTTATATGTTTAATAATTACTTTATTACCTTATTTAATACTTTACCGCATTTGCAATAATTTGATTGTGTTACAACGGCATTGTTTTCATTTTTATTAAGCCATTCATCAACTTTGGATTTTATTGAAATAGAGTCTTCTTCCATACCCAACTAAAAACAAAAGTTTTAAATTATCATAATAAAAAAGCTGTAAATGATATTATTACTTGTGAATTTTTCCAAGCAAATAGTTTTTCCCTAAATTCAACTCGTAGCCCCAAAGGTGGCACGGCTTCCTTTAAGTCTTCCTTCTTTAGATAGCGCAAACTTCTAAAGGTTACTTGATTTGCTGTAATCAAACATTTATTAACATTTATTTATATTAATATTGGTTTTAGCATTACCTTTTAATATGGGATATAAATTTTCCATATTAATGGTTTCCAAAAACTCGTATAGCTTTTTGTCATCATCTTGTGCGTCTTCCCCCGAAGGTGATGTAATTTCAACTTCATACACATTTGAGTTTTCATTTAAGTTAACTTTTGTTTCACCATATTCCAGCATATCTTCAAAAATAATTTCTTCTTTATATTGTCTTTCCATTTTCTTTTTAATAATAATTTTTGTATCCACAAGTAACAAAAGTTGAAAAATATATAACAAAAAAAAATAATAAACAAACCGCAACAGGGTGTCCACAAGCATTCATAGTTTGACAACGCTTTGTGTATATTCTGACACCCGGTTGTTCATAATTGACAACGCTCGCAAATTTTTTTATAGGATGCAGACACATACAATACTTAGACTTCAATTGCAAGTGATGTAAAATACATGTATTTGAAATGGAATGAACACAATTAGTACGTTCAACTTTTGCGTAAAATAATTTAAACAGTCGTATTAAAAAAAAAAAAAAATAATAATGTAGGTTTGATAACGAGTTACTTTTTTGGAAATTTTCCAAAAATTCTCAAGAAGTATTGTAGTAGTATTCAAAATAGTATTAATTTCCCCAAAATTACGAGTAGCATAATAAAAAATAATAATATAAATAGGTTTAAATATTCAAACAAAATTTGTTTTGGCTTTTACTTTTTTCCTTTGTAGCCATTTTTGATTTTTAAAATTGCATTAAAAAGGATAATACTATGCTTTTACTGGCACGTTTTGGCCAGTAAAAGCCATTTTTGGAAAATCGAGTTGATATCAATAAGTTTTGCCATACATTTTTCATAAATCAAATCACCTCCTTTTAATAGTTTTGTTTAAAATCATGTCGAAAATTGTACTTTTCGAAATGGTTTTCTTTTAGCAACACTGCACTGTGTCTTGGATAAATCAAAATACCCCTGTGATATCCATTTAAAGTAATTTGCAGTCCACACGAGCCTTTTCATGCAGAACATTTGTCGAACAAATCATAATTTTTTGATTGTCGTCTGTGTCGCTTCGATACTTTTACATGCAGCGCCTCTTCTTCCGCGTACAAAATGACGTTTGATGGCAGACATGGTTGCTCGAACAATTGTGCGAACAACGGTGTGCGGACAAGAACAAAACATGAACAACTTGGGTCCACATTATCCAAATGCAAATTTGGATAATGTGGACGGCAAATTAAAGGTTTTGTTGAAAAAAGTACTTTTATAAAAATTACTTAAAAGAATAAATTTGAAAAGTAAGTACAAAATTTTCAGAAAATAACTTTTCCAATGAAGAAAAATGTTTTCATATTTTAGACTTTTGAAAAAAAGGACCGTCTTCAAAAAATATCAATTAAAACGATATCTAAAGCGCTATAAGTATTCGGCTGGGCCGAATCTTTTATACCCTTCACCCAAGTTGAGATGTTATAGATATAAAAATTAATATATTTTAAAGTTAATGAAACAACACCAAATGAAGACATTAAATAAAATTAAATTTGGTTGATTACAAAAACCGAAATTTTAGAAAAATATTTGTGACCGTTCAATACAACAAAGTTTGTAGCTTATATATGAGCTTTTAAAAAAATCTAAAAATGCGTTTTGGCCGATATCTCAGATGTTAATAGACCGATTGAGTTTATTCCTTCAACAAAAAAAAAAAAAAAAATCAAATTTTCTGTGAAAAAATTAAATCTTCAGCATATGCAGCGGTTTCAAAAAGTTTAAAAAACCAAATTTGATATAGCTTGCTTATTGTTATTGTTGTTTTTCATTAAAACCCCATAAAAACAACAACAATATGCAAAGCAGCCATTAAAAAACAAAATTGTCAATAATTCGAAAAATATTTATGACCAATCTGTACAAGAATGAAACCTATAGCTTTTATAGGAGCTTCAAAAAGCCTAAAAATGCGTTTTGGCCGATATCTTGGATACTAATGGACCGATTTTGTTCATTTATTCAGCATTTTAAAAATTCCAATTTTAAAAAAAGATTTTGAATTTTCCACGCAAGAACGAAACAAGAGCTTAGAAAAGTCGACAACAAATTTTCGATAACTGGGGCTTTCTGAAAACTGATTTTAACAGACAGACGGACATCGTTATATCAACTTCCCTATCAAGAAGGATCCAGAACATATATTCTTTTTGGGGTCTTAGAATTTCTACCATTTTTTTTTTTTAAGTACCAATTTTTAGATAAATTAAAAATTAAAAATAAATGTAAAAAAGTATTAATTTGACCAGTTAATTTATGAAAGTAATATTAAAAACTAGACATTTTTACAAAAATTACCAATTTTCAAAAAGTACAAACTTTTTACAATGTTGCTTTTTTAAAAAAATTGGTACCGATTTTTTAAAAGTAAATAAACGACAAAATAAAAAAAAAATTTTTTTTTTTTTTAAATCCGGTACCAGTTTAAAAAATAATATATATAAAAATATGAGAATTTTCAAAAGCTACCAATTTTTAGAAAGCACCAATTTTTACAAATAAATTTAACAAACATTTTTTGAAAGTACCAGTTTTTACAAGTAAATTAAAAAAAAAAAAAAAAAAAAAAAAAAAAAACATACTAATTCCGAACAGTTTTAATTACAAAACATATTTAAAAAAGGTGCTATTTAAAAAAACAAAAGTACCAATTTTTACAAAAATTAACAATTTCCAAAAAAGGTACCAACTATGTAAAATTTTCAAAATTAATACAAAATTTTCCAAAAAAAAAAGTTCCAATATTCGAAAAGTAGTAATTTTTACATCAATTTTTAGTTTTAAAAAGTTAATTTTTTAACTAAAGTTGTGTTTTGTTGCTACCGCTGAGTGTTAACGTTGATAGCAAAAACCAATACTCCTCCGACTTGATATAACTTTTTATTCAAAACAAAATTACACAAATAAATCTTTATATTTTATATCAAAAAACTAAAAATTTAAATTAGTTTTAGTTATATTTTATTGTATTTTTATATTTTTTTTCCATTTGTTGACATTCAAATATTCATAATTGTATTTTTGTTCATAAAGTGGCAGCACTTTTATCGACGTTAAAGTTAACATGTAAAATTCTACACGCTAACTCCTAACGTATATAAATTTAAATTTTGTATGAAATTGACTATGAACGTTAGCAACAAAATACAGCTTAAGTACAAATTAATAAAAATTTTCCAAAAACGGACAAATTTTTCAAAAAAAAAGTACTTATTAAAAAAAGTATAAATTAAAAAATGCTAATTGTAAAAATTAAAAATTTTCAAAAAATAAAAAATTTTTCCAATTTTACTAATCATTAAAATTTTTTTTTGGAAAAAGTAGAAATTAAAAAAAAAAAAATATTAATTTTAAAAAAGTACCAATTTTCAAAAAGCATATTTCTAAACTAATTTAAAATAAATGAACCATTTTCAATGAATATCAATTTTTCAAAAAAGTACCATTTCTGTCAAAAAAAATGTAAAAAAAGGACAAATTAAAACAAGCCATCAACCCACCATCAACTTTTTTAAATTTTACGTTTTATGGGAGGTGGTCCGTAAAGTGGGCGGACCAAGGCCATTTTTTGTTTCCGAGCTTACATTGGTCCTTGAACTATTTGTACAAAATTTCGTTGACGTTTCACCTTATATGGGAGGTTGGCGGTAAAGAGGGCGGACCATGCCCATTTATGGTTTCCAAGTTTATATTGATCCTCGAACTATTTTTACAAAATTTTGTTATCGTACATGCTTTTGTTTAAGAGATATCAGCAGAAAAGTATGAAATGAAGCTACAACGGACACCCTGTGTTTCTAGTTTTTAGCCCATAACTTTTTTGTTTATTAACCGATTTTGCTCATACCAAACAAACCCCCTACGTTGTCCCGTTCGAGCCCTATCCTGCTTTCAACAGACGGACGGACACAGCTAGATCGACTCAGAATCTAACCAGGACCCAGAAAATATATACTTTATGGGGTCTTAAATGATTATTTCGACATGTTACACACGGAATGACAAAATCAATATACCCCCCATCTTTTTGATAGTGGGTATAAATAACAACTTTTAAAAAAGTACTAATTATTGGAAAAGTTTTTCTTTATTTTTCAATAAAGAAATTTTTTACCAATTTTCAACTTAAAATCAATTTTCAAAAAAGTACTGTAAAAAGAGTTGTAAATTATAAAAATGTGGGTTTAACGATTCAAATAAAAAAGGAAAGATTTACAAAAGAGGTACCGTAAGTACTCACGAATTTTTTATGGAAAAGAAACAATTTTTATATAAATACATTTTTTTTTTTTTTCTAAAAAGTAAAATTTTTGGTAATTCTTTCAAAGCAGAAATTATTGAAAAAAAAAAGTTGGTTTCTTAAACAAAAAAAAGTACCTACAGATTTGTAAAAGATGTAACAAAAGGACTTACATATTGTTTAAGTTAGATTTGTTAACTCTTTGGTAACAACTACTTTTAATAAAATATACTTACTAGAATCTATTTTTTGCTTTCTTTTTCTATACAACCTTGCTGCAAGTTTTTGACGTAAATTATAGCGAATAAACCGTTAACGGTGTATTAAATATTATTTGCCAGTTTTTTGCTTAGTTTTTTTATATTAAAAGTTTACTTCTAATATTATCTTCGATTGAAGCACTTCGTGCAACTTAATTATTATACACATAAAATTTTCAAATGTGTTTCTCTACGAGGTAACAGTTGATTGCAAAAAAAAAAAAAAAAAAGATCTATGTCTCCACTAAAATTTGAATTTCTTTTTTTTTTTTTTTTTACTTTGCATTTTTACATATTTCGGATTGGTGCCCACCCATATTTCAAACGATTAAAAAAAATGGGAAAATGAGCTTTTAACAATATTTTTAATATTAGGACAATGACACTAAATCAAAATAGTTTATATTCTTCCTTTCAGTCCACAAAAGATTCTCCTATATTAGAAAATTGAAAAACTTTTTATAATTTTAAATAAATTTCCTTTTCATTATTTTTGTTTTATTTGCTTATAAAAAATGCAAGTAAATTGTTACACAATTTCTTTGTTTTAAATGTTCATCAAATATTAACTTAAATTACATACAACTGTTATTATGTTCTTTTTAATATTATTTAATATTTTTAAAGTTTTTTTTAATTTTTTCTTGTTAGACAATATATTAAATATAGTTTTTTTTTATTTTTTATTAAAATTCTTTTTAATTATAATAATATATTTATTTTTACATACAAAATTATAAACATTCAAAATTTGCCAAAAAGTTATTTCAAGAGAATAATTAACAATGAACTTGCAAAGAAATACAAATAAATCGAAAAAAATTATATAGATTTTTGCCTGGATGTTTTATATTTGTACACATTTTAAGTTTTTAAATATTTAAATTATTGTATTGTTAATTAATTATTAAATTACTTAACAAAAAAAAAAAAAAATTGTAAAAAAAGCATAAATGTTGCAAAGAACAAAAAATATGTAAGAATAAATTGTATATGTATTTTATAATTAAACAATACTTAAAACTAAAATAATTTTAAAGGTTAAAAAATAATGATTTGTTTTCTAAAAGAAGAACAAACAATAAATGAACAAGCAATTCTTAGCTTAGGAAGGGGGAGAAGAAAAAAACTTTTTTTTTTCATCATCTTGTTAAAATTTTTGTTGACACTTAACAAATGTGAGCAATAAAGATGGATTTTTATTTATTTTTTGCTATACACATGGCAGAAGTTTAGAAGACAGACACTACTGTATTTGAAGGGGAGGGAGAGAATAATAAAAAGGAAGATTGCATTCTTTCAGAGAGAGAGATATAGAATTTGAAATTCTAACCCAAAAAACGAAAATTATCTAAAGGTAAATCATCATCTATATCAATATCTATCCAACCACCATCATCATCGTCGTCGTCATTGTCATCATCATCGTCGTCATCGTCATCATCGTCGTCATCATCATCGTCGTCATCATCGTCGTCGTCATCATCATCATCTTCCATTCTAGCATTACGCATTGGACCATCAGCTCGTAAACCAAATACTAAAAAAATAATTAAAAGCACAATTACGAAAATTTACTTTTTTTAGGATTTCTGGTGATTGAGGATGTTTAATTTTCATTTACCATTGGCTGAAGCATCACTATCTGAATTGTCCTCGTCGGACTCACACTCCTCTTCATCTTCCTACAAGCAGAGACAATAAATTTATTGCTATATCATCCAAATCAAACAAATCATCATTGAGATCATTATTAACATCGGCCTGTGCTGCGCCTGCGCCGCCATTGCCACCGACACCACCACCACCGTCGCCAACACCCGCGACAGGGTCTGGCTCTAATGCTGCTCTTAGGCCAGCGTCACGATTGTTATTGTTGTTGCTGTTATTGCTATTGTTAATGGTGCGGTTTTGTTGATGATGATTACGTGGCTGTGGCTGGGGTTGTATTTGTGACTGACGTTGTCTTTGTCCCACTAAATGTGGCGGCAATATTTCGACATTATTACCATGCCATCTGATTGCAAATTGATTTGCATTTCTAGCCTCTAAAGCATTCGCACCACCACCACCACCATTACCACCCACATTACCACCACCACCGCCGCCACCGATTCCAACACCAACATCGTTAACGCCGCCAGCAGCCCTGGGGCGCGGCGCAGCATGACCACCGACGCCGCCATTGCCACTGGCAGCCGTCGTACCGAAAAGGCTAATACTAGCCCCTTCTCTACCAGTTGTCCTACCCATACCACCATCACTTGCACTTGGATTTTCATACAAACGTGACAAGTTTGGCAATTGGGTAGAACTACTGTTGTTAACAAGATTTTCTGTATTCATATCACACACCTCTTCGTCATGTTCCGTTTTCTTTACACCCACACAATAGATTTTCACAAATGTTTCCGATTTTGCTTCATACGATGGTTGATCCTCCACCAAAGCTATCAGACTTCCATTACCGTTCACACTCAAATCGAAAAGACTACGTTTAACATCTATTGTCGATATCGATGAATAGTCGTAGGCATCCAGGACCTTAAAGCTCGTATCGTAATTATTTGAATCGTCAAAATCGTTACGATATTCCATTTCCAAACGTATACCATATATGGTGTGCATGGGAGAGAATTTCAAAAGACACTGATCCAAAACCGGTACTGTTTGCAGCAAATGGAATGTGCGCAAATCCCATACTTCAGTATTTGAAATTATCTAAAAAGTTTAAAAATAAAATTGGATTTAAAAGAATTCTTTGAGAAATTAATTTGTTTACTTACCTCTAAACCATTTGGATGGAAGACACCTGATAGGGATTGATTTAATTTATCAAATTTATGAATTTCTTTGCCAGATCTTACATCCCAAAGAACACCATCTGTGAAGGGAAATTTATTATAATATAATATAGAAATTGTTTTGGCATTTTATTTATATTTTGATTGAAACTTACCTGATAATACCAATTCATCGGTGGGACAGAATGTAGCACGATTTTTGCTATATTGATTACCCAATGTAGGTGTAAATGTTGATATCAGTTGTCCCTTGGCTATATCATAAATTGTACAACTCTAAAAGTAAAGAAATTAATGTATTATAGGAAAAAATTTAATATTTAAGAAAAAATCAATGTTAATCTTTTTTGAATAAATATATTTTATTTAATGACCCAAAAATGTATGACTATTTTATAAGGCAAAATATATTTGTGAAAATGTTTTTTGCCAAAAAAATTTAAATTAAAATAAATAAAATATGCATTAGTTTAAAAATTCAAACTAGATTATACTTGGGATGCTCGGCTACCCCTATTGTATTGAAATAAAAAAGTTTAGTGCAAATTAGGGATGCCAATCCCGAAATCCCGATCGGATTTTAAATTTTTTCTAGATTTCAGCGATTTTTTGGTTTTGATTTTTTTCCGTTCAGTTTTTTTATTTTGACGTTTTTTTTCCGTTAAGTTTTTTGTTGCAGTTCTTTTGATTTTTTTTTAATTGTTTTTCATTTAAACGATTTTCCAACTTTTTTCGTCCAGCAATTTGATTACGGCGTTTTTTACGTTTAAACAATTTTTTCAATTTTGACTTTTTTTAATTTAGGCGATTTTTCCGTTTTATAATTTTAACGATTTTTTGTCTTGACATTTGTTTATATTAACATTTTTTTTCATTTTGTCATTTTTTTTAGTTTCAGTTTTTTTCTTTGAATTTCAGCGATTTTTTGGTTTTGACCTTTTTCCGTTCAGTTTTTTGTTGCCGTTCTTTTGATTTTTTTTTTAGAATTTGTTTTCATTTAAGCGATTTTCCAACTTTTTTCGTCAAGCAATTTTATTACGGCGTTTTTTAGAAATTTTTTTCAATCTTTACTTTTTTTAATTTAGGCGATTTTTCCGTTTTATAATTTTGGCGATTTTTTTTGTCTTGACATTTGTTTATTTTTTTGGGTATTTTTTTCGCTTGACAATTTTTGTTTTGACGATTTTCTCCATTTGGGATTTTTATTTTGCTGTTTTTTTTTTTTTTAATTTTATAGAATTGTTTTTCATTTTATTTTGGGGTTTTCCGTTTTGGCGATTTTTTACGGTTTTCCAATGTTTTTGTTCAAGCGATTTTATTACGACGTTTTTTTCGCTTTAAAATTTTTTTCATTTTGTCTTTTATTTTAGCGATTTTTTTTTTTAGTGATTTTTCGGTTTTATATTTTTTTTTTATTTGGAGATTTTTTTGTCTTGATATTTTTTTATTTTAACATTTTTCCATTTTGTCGATTTGTTTGGTTTCAGCGTTTTTAATTTTGGCGATTAGTCCGTTCTGACGCTTTTGTTTTGGTGATTATTTGGTTTTGACGATTTTTCCCTTTTAGGATTTTTATTTTGCCGTTCGTTTAATGTTTTTCATTTTAGCATTTTTCTTTTTTTTTTGTTTTATTAAGGTTTTTTAGTTTTTTTTTTTGTTAATATATATTTTTTAATTTCGTCGATTTTTTTTATTATTGTTTTGTCTTATTTTTGCCGTTTTAATTTTTTATTTGTCGTTTTAAAATTTTTTTATTTTTCTTTTTTTCACTTCTTGACATTTTTTTTTTTTGTTTTAGCGTGTTTTTTTTCGTGAAAAACTAAATAAATAACAGTGACGGTCCTTGATTTTAAGTACAATGAAATAAGCTTACCTTGATAACGCAAATACTTTTTTTTTTGGTTATTAAATAGTTAATGTGTTTGATAGAAAAAAAAATAGATACTTACATCATTTTGTGTGCCAATGATTTTATCTTGTGACAATTTACTAAATTCACAATAAAACTCATCATTGAATTGTATTTTCGATACAAAATCCATATCCTTAATTGACCACAAAACACTCAAGGGTGAACGCCAACTGGCCGAAGTTAATACCAAATCCCCAGTACGATTTGCTTGTATAGAATCAATAATATAACTGTGACAACGTGATGAGAATTCTTCAGTGCCATGATTAATATTAAATGCTTTAGCCTCTCCCTGATGAGTACCCACCAAGAGAAGATCGGAACTTTGTACAATGTGACAGGAGGAAAAGTTGATCTCATTACTGTCTGTGGAACGTATTGTTCTCCAAGGAGCAAAGTATGAGTGAACAAAACGACGATTCATTTTGCGGGTATTGTAGCCAGCTTGTGCCCTAAAGAATCTGTTGGTAACATTGAGATTATCACCCAAAACACGATTAGGTTTGGGATCAGGACATTTGTGTGGGGTTAGCAAATCAAATTGAGGACATGTAGTCATGGGATTGTTGCATAGAGCATGTTGATTTGTTAAGTATTCGGTGACAATGGTGCCCAGTGAAATACCAGTAGTCGCTGGTGGTGAGCCTACTTCCATAAGACTGTTGGGATCTACGACGGAAATTTGTTTTTGCAGTGATCTTTGTTGATTAGCATTATTTAATGCTGTCTTTGGAACAGAACTGGCAGTAGTACTTAAGGTGGCATTAGTAGGTGGATTTGTTTTTTCTGTTTTCTTGACCAGTTTAATGGGTGTCACTGTATTCATGACCTGATCTTCACTAAAACTACCATTTAATTCACCATTAGCTGGTCCCAACGATGAAGATGTAGCAGTAGCAGCTGCCACTGTTGAGGTGCTACTAGGTGGTGTTTGATTAGTAGCCATGTTTATGGCTTGATTAACATCTTGCATGCGATTACGCAAACGATTACGTGCTATAGAACTTGTGGGCAAAACCTTGTAGTCAAAAGGTGATTGATGAAAACTTTTTGTTGTAGTAGAGGGCAACTGCAGACCGGCTTCCTTTTGTAACATTTGAGCAGTTTGCGTCAGACCTTTCGATTCTAAATGATCATAAATCAATTGATACAATTGTTGTTCATTATACTGTATCTTAGTTTGAGCTATAATATTAGCCTTGTGTATATTGGCCAATGTGGGATCTAGCTGGTGGCTAAAAGGCTTTGTTTTACCCGAAACTTGTTCCAATAGTTCCAAAGCGTATTTCTGAAATATAACATGTTCAGCTCTTTTCTCTTGTAATATGGGATCACGCATTAGGGTTTGTATCTGACCACTAGCAAACAGGGGCAATTTGCCCACAATCTGTTTGACACGTTCCGAACGTGCTAGACCGGCTAAAGCACGACAGGCCATACCACGTATACAATCAGCATCCGTAATGGGTGTTTTAATTTGCATTAGTGAAAGCAAAACGATAATGCCATTATTAGAGCAAACAGATTCCCAAACTTTTTCAACTAGCTCTTCGCTATATTTGTTATTGTGCTTATTTTTCTTAGATGAACCAAAGCATTTGATAAGACTGTTGGGTTCTTTCTAAAAATGCCAAAAAAGAAAAACGGATAAAAATTTAAACTTAATTATATTATATTATTTTTGTTCTTCTAAACTTACCCTAGCTATTGGTGAACACACACAATTACACAATACCGCCAATGCAGATTTTTGTACATCTGCATCTGGTACTATATCACCAGCGGCGGCACCCAATATTGAATATATACCTGAGGTAGTAGCATGATCGGGCAATTCCAATAAATCACAATAGGCCACATACACTCGAGGTATGACACAACAAATCGATAGAACATCCAATGCCGTACGTACAGTTTCCGAACGACCACCATTATTCCAATCATAAGAGAAAGCAATAATTTTCAGCAACAATGTAATACCACCCAACTTTAAAAGTTGATCTACTGGTGCCCAGTGTGCACGTACTGAAGTATTTTCCTGTAGCGTACGTATCTGTTCGTTTATTTGTTCAACTGTAGATTTGGCAGCTTTAGTAATGTTGCGATTAAATTCACTTGATACCGGATATTGCTGGCACATAAAATTATTATATTTATAGAAAAGATGTGATTCCATATAACGTTTTAGAGCCACACAAACATGTCGAACCATTTGTCTAGAAGCACATTCAACATCTTCGTTAAGTTCATTATTGTCATCATCATCGTTGTTGGAAGGATTTAAGATTTTCAAAACGGAAATCTAGGAATGAATAATGATTAAAACATTATTTTTATTAAAATGTATTTTAGCATTATGTATTTAAATTCCCTTAACTTTTTTAAAATTCTACTTACCACATTGTATAGTTTTCTTAGACCGTCTTGAGCATCAAATTCATCTAGCATGACTTTAAATTGAAAACTTAAACCAAAGAACATAGTAGCATGACATTTTCCAGAATCATATGAATGACCCAAAATCCATAAGGCATATTTTACCAATTCAGTTATTATAGGTTTTGGCATTGTACAAATACGTTCCATGGCATCTTCCGAATAAGCCAAATAATATAAAGTAATAGAAACACCAGTAGCTGCAATACTAGGACGAGGAACTTTTAAAATACGCTAAAAAGAAAAACAAATTCTATTTAGTTTAGTTTCTCGTACATTTATTTTCTAAAAATAATAAAAAAATAAAATACTAAAATACTCCCAATAATATATTGGTTTAAGCGCCCCATAGACACATACCGCATAAGCTCCTGCAATAAGTATGTGTTAGTAAAATTGAGAGAGCTTTTGAATGTGTGCGTCACACCGACAATGCAGTATGAAAAATCAAAATCGTTTTGATTTTAAAATGAACTCATACTGCAGACAGTTTTTTCAAATGAATTCGACTATTTTTCTTAATATTTATTAAGTTTTCTGTTGCCAATTTATTTTAAAAAGAAAAATATTTAAAATTTTTTTTGCTTTAATCAATTTTTTTCACAAAAATACAAATTTGATTGAAGAATGTGTAGCAAATTCCTCAATCACACACGTACAGGGTTCATCGGCAGTATCTCTCTGCAGTATGTGTCTATGGGCGCCTTTATATGAAACGTATTGTGATTTTACGGGGAGGAGTATACTTTAAATTAAAAGATTTTAGGAAAAGTGGCTGGCAATCGACGTGTCGAATACTATGCATTATTATTTATCAGATATAGAGTTTTGAGATACAAAGAGTTCTCAGATGTATATTTAGTAAAGATTTTTGCGGGAAGTTTATTCCACATATTGGGTATATGCATTAATTCGCATCGGTTTATATTAAATATATTGCGTTAATAGTACTTCTTCAATGCACTCTATTTTGACAAATATGACACTTATTAGGGCTTTTTTATTCAGTATACCCAGTTGAAAAGTAGGTAGGTAGGTAGAGAAGGGTTGCACAGTACTCCGATGAGTTTCTGTGCATCCACTCGGAGACCTAGAGGTCCATTGTGAGTCCCTTCGAAGAATTTATAGAGAAAGTAATAGTGGTGTTAAAGTGAAAATGAAAAAGGAAAAGAAATTAGAAAAGCTGAGGAGCTGAAAAAGTAAATAATATAGCTTTTTAAAGCTTGGAATATAAAGAGTTTCGTACCATTTGGAGCATTTGCGGGAAGCTATACTTCATTATTTTTTTGAATAATTTTTCATTATTGTTGTGATCTCCGAAATTAATGTGTATTTTTTTTTTAATCAGATCACATACAACCACCCCTGCGACAATACTCCAGTGAATCAATCTAGTTGGATACTGTAAACGGTCGGTATAGGTGGTACAAATAGTAAGAAATTTAGTTAGATTGAAATATCTCTTGTACCGTTTTAAAAAATAGATGCTCATGAATGTTTCTTTCGAGCTTCTGATTTTAACACCCAAACAATATGATCCATATAACACTATGTTAACATATAACATTGAGTTTATCGAACGTTAAAATCGACTTTATTCAATTTTTGCATATCATTATGAAATTTGTCTATGTAAAAGAAGTATGACATTCATACGGATGAATAGATGTCGTTCAAAGATGTTTTATACAAGCTGATATCAAACGGGTCCTGCACATACTTCTGTTCGTTATATATATGAGAAGATATTTTTTGACATGCCTCAAGGAGACCCCTGATGTGTGATGTTCAAGTTTGAATAATGGTCCAGTCTTCCGCATAGAATATCCCATAAATTTCTTGTGGATTCGCTGAGACAACAGTACTCAGCTTGCAGAACTCTTCGTTTAATTTAATTCTTCGTTTAATTGTTTTGGTGACAAAAAAAAAAAAAGGATTTAGGTTTATTTCTTGTTCGCAGAACTTATTGGTTGAGTTTATAAATTTTCCAGGCATTGGATATAACATCACTGACAGGTTTAAAATCTCTAGTATATACTTGACATTACGCTCGCCAAGATTTTTAAACATCAGCACTGTCGGAATTGAAAGAAATACATACACAAAGTTCTGTTTAGTTTGTCAAACCGACTGCACCACGCGTTAACAAGAGTGCAACTCCCATTAGGGCCGGTGTCACATCAGAAAATTTTATATAAATGCCCTGCCCTATGTGCGTCTTAAAAAAAAGACGAAGTCAATGAATGCCGAATTTACTCCAAACGGCTTAGCAATGGAAAGGACATGAAGAAAATAAGTTTAAGATTCACGTTGAGTATGATCATAGAATACTGATTATGTCAAGGATAAGTAGATGGGACAATAGTACTATGAATTTTTGGTAGGCTGTGCGTGGTAATTAAGGATCCAAAACAGTGGAACAGTATTGTTCACAGTTACAACATAATGATGAATTTGGAGCTTCAAAGCTTTATATAACTACATCCATCTGTGTTGGGTCAAAATTTGTTCAACAAACTAGACTTGTACTTATAACAACACACAACTGGAAGTAGTAGTACAACTGGGTAGCAAAAGAAAATCTTGAAGAATTTGTTTGTATAAAACTATAATATTTATGGGAAGAAATTCAGAATCTTTTCACAATAATTTTTAAAAAATTGCACAAGATTTATAATGACACTTAAAGAATAATTCTTTTTACATTAATTCATACTATATATTCTCTTCATGTGTAATAAAAAATTAAATATCTACTTACCTCTAAACCACCATGTGATATAAATTCAAGAGCAAACTTTTTATGACACAATAGAGAAGCCAAATATTTAAGAGCCTCAAAGGCCAAACATGTATCACGTCTATCCAAATTTTCAATATAACCAAATATCAATTGCATGGCATTATGTTCAAATACCAAACCCAAAAACTCCTGATATTCACCCATAGTAGTTAGATAACGTAGTATAAGCATTTGGCTGGTCTCAGCCGATGGTGGATGTATGGAAATATACATTTTCTTATAATAACGACCGGCATTGTTGCCAGGAAAAGCATCACGACTGTTTTCCAATAGAGTCGATAAATTTGAAGTATTAACAAAAGTATCAAGAGCACTGCTATTGTGACAACGTGAACTGGCTGTGCTATCATCCAAACGTTGGGGGGATTGTGGTGCTGAACCTGCCATCCATGATGGTAGTATACGATCTACATTAGAACTACCACCTAGAGAACTGTCTATGGAATTGTTGGCTGAAATTGGTTCGGTAGAGGAGGGAGGCTGTAAAATGGCTGAAAGAAAGTAATTTTGAAAAAATATAGCAAATGTTTATATATAAACATTTGTTTCTTACTTTTGTGTATAGCTTGCAACATATGCAAACGTTTTATCATTTTGGGCACCAAACGTGTATTCATATCACGAAATGTTATAGCTATATCGGTTACTTCCATAGCGGCTGCCAATAAACCGGTTGCATAACTTTGCAAAGGTTCAATACTATCTTCGGCCCAACCATAAATTCGATTAATAAGATTATCAAATTCTACCTGAAAAACAGCTGTTGTTTCTAGGCCCGGCATTATAACCAAAATTAAACGTAGAGCTAAAATATTTAATTCATATGAACTTTTTTGGATATTTTGTCTTGTGAAATAGTTGTCTCGCAAATAATCATTAACCAACTGCAATAAGAAAGCATTTAAAACAATCTTTAAATGTGGGTTTATTTATTGTAAATTACCTTTTTCATAAAATGATCTTTGCGAAATAACTGTTTAAGTAGAAAACCAAATTGACAACTGGGATCGGTACGATAGGGATGACGTTCATCGAATGGATCGGGATCTTTACGCATATAAATTTCTTTTTCTTTTTCAAAAATTTCAGCCAATCTTAAAAGAAAAGAAAGATAGATTAAATCAGATACAAAGTACTTTATTTTGGTACTTTATTTTCATATGTATCTTTTAAAACGCAGAAATTAAATGTTAATCATGAACCTGTGTCAGTCAGGTTTTTTGGACTTTTTAAAATATAGGAAAGAATATAGTCTGAATAGGTTTTTAATAAAAAAATTTTGTTGAAAATCTTTTTTTTATTTATTATTATTATTTGTTTTTTTTTTTTTTTTTTTGTAAAAATTGTTTTTAAAAATAAAAGTAAAAAATCTAATTTTTATTTTTTTTTTTTTTTTTTTACCGAAAAATTGAATTTTAATGAAGAATTGAATTTTTAGTGAAAATTTTAATTTTTAGTGAAAATCGAATTTTTAATGAAAATTTGAGTGAAATTAGAGGAATTTGGAGTTTTGGTAAAAATTTAAATTTTGAGTGAAAAATTGAATTTTGTGCCACTTTTAGAGGCAAAAGCCGAATTTTGATTATTTATAAAATCGAATTTTTATTTAAAATTTGAAAAGAATTGGCGTCATGGACTCGGGAGACTATAAAATCTCATATCGTCACCGAAAATGCAAAATTTTCAAATTTGTGTTTTTGATGAAATATAGTTCATTTTTCCAAAATAAGTGTGATCGCAAATTTTCAGACTTGTAGCTCAAAAAATGACGATTATATTAACGAAGCAATGATTTTCTTAAGTCAAAATAACGTAGCATCACATTTGTTAAAAATAATATATATTTTTTTTACGAATTTAGATTGCAAATTATTAAAAAATATAAGCTATTAAAATTTTTGAGTAAAAGTTATCAGAAATCTTTTTAATTATAATTTTTCCAAAATTTTTATTGATGTTACGTTTTTTTGGCTTCAGAAAATTTAAATCTTGAAAAATGTAAACCACATAACAACAAATATTTAATAAAAATTAAATTATTCATCATCAAGATATTAGGCAATACTTAAGGATGTAATAACCCAAAAATCTTGTTTGTAGGACAATTTGTTCAGATTTTAGAAAGTTTTTGTGCCTCCTGTAAAGTTATAAAAAGTAGTGTATCGTTGTTTTGCATTTACGGTGACGATATAATCTTTGAATGTCTGATATATGTAGGCCAAAGGGCGATTGAGGAGCACATACAGGTATCTACACGTCTTCTTGAGACCTGAGGAGTTGGCGAATATAATTATGCTAACAGACTTTGTGGAGCATATTAGGATACGGCTTTGATTGTTATTTTACATAGTTCCTTTAACTGCAATTACTAATATTGCTTTATTTTTCATTTCATTCTCTTTCATCTGAGGCCTAAATGACCAAAGACCAGTGTTGTCAATTGGGGAGTAACTTAAAAATATATCACCACTTTTTCTAACTTTACAGGTGGAACAAAAAATTTTTAAAATCAAAATTAATTGTTCTACAAACTAAGTTTTACTTTTGAAGTGATGAAAATGTTAATTTTTTGCAAGCGCAATGTATTTTGTATTTTTTTTTTTGCTGGGGTGTAATAAGTAAGTTGCATTTACATAAATATAAATATATTAAAAATACATTAGTTTTGCATCTTCTTCGCAATTTTATCTTGAATAGAATTTGTTGGATTCCTCCTAAATAATTATTTTTTAATGCATAATATTATGTTCTAGAAAAAAGTATTAAAAACAATAACAAAACATTTTCTTCTTTATTTGCCCTACCCCACAGACCGCACTAATAGAACAATGTGATTTCATCACATTTTTAACGCAAACGTGTCTAAAACAATTGATAAAAAGTAAAGTTTACTCACCTTTTCAATATTGGTACTGGATCAAAACCTGATGTTGTATGTTTTGATTCCCAAAATTGTAAAACTTGTGCCATATCTTTTTCCTCAAGATTGGGTTCAGATTCTTCGAAGCCATAAAATGGATCAGCAGCAGCTGGTTCATTGTCATCATCTTCAGCATCTGAATTATGATTTTCACCTTCAGCTTCATCGGCTTGTTCATCATTACCAACAGCAGCGGCATCTTGATTTTCATTTGCATTATTATCGGCTGCTTGTACTTGCTGTTGCTGTTGTTCATCTACATCCATATTTGCTTCCTCCTCCTGTTGCTCTTCTTGTTCATTTCGTTGCTGTTGCTCCTGTACTTCGGCTAATTGCTCATTGTTATCGTTTTGTTGTTCTTGTTGTTGTACTGGCAATTCTTCTGTATTGTTTGTCATTGTTTTTGTTTTATTTATTGTTGTTGTTATATATTTTTTTATTACTAAACACTTTTATTTTCTTTTATTCCTCTTTGATAATTCGTTTCTAACCTAACACTTGTATAGTAAATTTTCCACTCTTTCTTTTGATAATTTTTCGTGGTTTTTGGTAGTTTAATAATTTCAACAATTTTGGAAATTCTTGTTTTGTCCACCAAAAACTAAGTTCCAATTATGCTGATGATTTAAATTTCCTTAATTTTAATGGTATTTTTATTGCGTTCCCGTGAAAGGTTTTTTTTCTTCTTTTTCACTTTTCAGTAGACACGTTTTAATGAACTTTTTTGCGTTTTTCAAACTTTCCGATGCAATTGTTCCGTTGATTTCTTTTTCGCAAATTGTTATCACTCTTTTTTGTTACAACACTTTGCTTAAACTACAAATTAATAGAAAATAATACAATTTTTATAGTTTAGTTAAAATTGTTTGAAAAATTAATTGCAAAATTTTTCTTCTTTTTTTCGACTTTCTTCAAGTATTTTTCGTTTGTCTACCAAACGCACGCGCTTCTTTTTTGCATCAAATTCCGCTCATATACCACCGCCGAACGTATTAACGGCGGTGCCTCAGCAACATCTTTACAAACGGCGTCGGCGGCTTTTCTAAAAATTGTAGGCGGCGGCTCAAAATTGTATGTTAGCCAGCTGAAAGGTGAACATAAAAGCTTTAAATTTCCTAGCAAAGAATACTAAGAATGGAAGGCTTGTCAAAAAAACCTAACTCTGTTGTCAAAAAAACCTAACTTTAAGACTGTCCCGCTTGACCACAAACTTCGATAAAGATATCGCCTTCGAATAATTCTCGAACATTTCTCTAACAAAACCTTCGAGTACGAGTATCGAAGGCGTTTCGAGAATGAACTCGTAGAGTTCACCTGTCGTTCGGTTTGTGGCAGCAAATCGATCGATATCGAAGGTTCGTTTGTGATATCTATATCGAATTTTAAGTGATATCGTTAGCGAAACGAGAAAATGTTCGTTTCCAATATCGAAAATTGTTCGATATCGACATTACTATCGAACCGTTGGCAATAATTCTATTTTGTTTCATTCCCATTTCGTTTCCCTTTTAAAATTAAAAGATGATTTCATTCATAGTAAAATAATAAAGTACTCGCACATCTACAAAAACAAAAATTGCTTGTATTTTGTTAGTGTAAAACTACTGCCCACAATGTCAGAATGCTTTGAACGGAAAAATGAGAGAACGAAAGAGAGCAAGAAAAAAAAAACTCAAAAAATATTTTACATGTGAATACAAAAACAATTTGACAGTACCGCGAGGTTTGCCAATGAAAAAATTGTAAAACAGCTGGTCTTACGAGTATACTTTATTATTATACTATGATTTCATTTTTAAAGCATTTTTGTTTATTTTAAACTTAACACAATACACCAAATATTCAAAAAATAAAATAGACTTAAGTTAATTTTAAAGTTAATTAACAAATAACGTACAATTAAAGAAATAAAAAAAGTGTGGTAATACTTGTATGTCGATGGTTCCAGAGAAAGTCTCAATAATATCAGTTTTTCTGTTGTCCGAATCTATATTTTTTTAGATCAAAGTTTACTGAATTAACCTGCCAGAAAAAAATGTATAATTTAGATAAATATTTTATATTATATAATGTTACTTACCATTTTTATAATTATTTTCCAAAAACCGATCAATATGAACTATGACTGAAGAATGACACGCATAAACCAAAATACGTTTTTTATTTAACAAAATATCGAGAAATTATCGAGTAAGTTGCGATGCTACGAACATTCACTTTTTTTTTTATTTTCGATAATTTCTCGAATATAATTGTTTGAAAATTGCTCGTTTTTGCGAACATTCACTAGTTTCTTGTCTCAGGTCAAGCGGGGTGTTAGTCAAATTTTATTTATATGTATTAGTGCTGAAACCACTTTCACCACACATCAGAATCATACATAGTTGCACAAAAGAGTATTAACAAATTATTAAATATAATTCATCACAATTATATTCGCAGATTTTTATCTTTTTATGCGGGTTACATCCACAAATAGTAATATAATTACATTTCTTTGCTTTTTGTTGATGAATATGAAAATAATTTAAAATCATTTTAAAATCTGTTTTATTTTTAATACCAAAAGTAGCAACATTGTTCGTTCAATTTAAATACAAAAAAGGAATGTCAAAAATAAAATAAAAAAATATTTTTTCAGTTTGTGGAAAATATTCGTTTAACGGGAGTTAAAATACTATAAACGCGTGTGAAAAAATAATAAAAATATCGTGTGTTTGTTGAAAAATATGTCGCGTGTGTAATTTTCCTTAAATTTTAAGGAAAATATTTGTTTATTTTGTGTTGTTTCTCTCTCTCACAAGTGTGTTGAATTCACACAGAACTTGTATGTGAAGAAAGAGAAATGTTGTTGTTGTAGGAAAGAGTACTATTTTCCCTTCTTAGTATTCTTTGTTTCCTAGTTTCGCATCGTCTTATACTCTATAATATAGTGTACATTGGTTCTCAAATTTTGGTTCACGTCCCCTTAGATGTAAGGGGGGACGAAGACCGTTTGAACACAATTTATAAGTATTTTCTAAAAGATTTATAACATAAATTTTTGCATTGTACTCCTAAAGTGTTTCGAAGTGAGTGATTCCATGTCAAAACAGACAGCAATCGGATTTGACATCTCTGATTCAATAAAAAATAAAATTCAATACAAGTGTTGACCATTCAGTTTCCTTAAAAACTATTAAAGAATTTAAGGGTTGTGGGATGTATAAAGGAAGCAAGGAAGAGTTAAATAGATTTTGGCGCAATTTGGAGGCGGAGTTGAATTCTGCAGGGCCAACACAAAAAAGTGTTTCGAAGTGGAAGAAGGTATGTCTAATGAAATTTGCCCTCAATGGTTGTTGTGGGTGTTGTTAGGGTTCATAGATGTACAGGATGTATGGACAAGATGAACTTCTGTTTCTGAACCTGGTTGAATTGCGGTGACAGTGATGTGGTGTGCTAGGAATGGTTTGCTGAAAGGAAAATAATTAATAAATAAACATTACAGATGAATAATTACCTGTGAGATTTGGTCTGATGTTGTTTGTTGTGGTGGTTGGTGGTTGACTGTTTTGTGAGGTTTCTTTTTTGTTTGGAGGAGGATTTTAATTTTTTTTTGTTGATTGTTGCTTATAGAGCTGTTGTTTACAAGTTATTGTGATTGAAAAAAAAAGGGAAAATTGGAAGTTCATCCTGGAAAAGATATTAGTATACATGGTTGTAATTTATAGTAGTAGGTTTAATAAAGGGATGCCACCAGTAATGACCTGGGAAAACGAGAATAGAAAGGGTGTAAGAGAAAGAAATGCTCTCTTGATTTGATAAGCTGGACCTTGCTAAAGTTTTCAAGGCTAAATGGGAAAGTACATTGAACTTATGATTGTTTTCATGTAAATTGTAAATTTCGGTACTTTGTTTTTTTTGTGTAGATGTTTGTTTGTGTAGATTGTCCGTTAAATTTTATAATACAGAAAAAGTATAAGTTTGAAGGAAAAGGCAAACAGACTGAAGTCATTGTTTAACTATAAGTCAAGTTGAAAAGACAAAAAAACATATTAAATAATAAAATCTATTGCGGAAAAAAATCAAATATAAGAAAATTAATAATCAAAAATAAAAGAATTTTTTTTTATGTTACCAATTTAAAGTGGAAAATCGGGATATATCTAAGAAAATATTGTGAGTTTTTTTTCTTGTCATTTTTTTTAAATTTTAAAGAAAATATTAAATTTGTATTATAAATTTTAAATAGGTATAAAAAAAAAAAAATAAAGTTATTACCTTCTACGTGTGAAGTGCTACTCTGGTGCTATATTAATTCGTTACCAATTTTATATGAAAAAGAAAAAAGAAGCATGTAAGTTAGATAAACCAAATAATAGTTGAAAATCGTTTAAAAAAAAAAAAAAAAAAAACTGTTGTCATTAATTTACAGTGTGGTCAGGACGAAAATTCTTATAAGGATAAATCCGGAATAACCCAGCCACAAATTAATCTCTTTTAAAAGACAAAAAAAAAAAAAGGTAACGGAAAATTTTTATTTTAAATTAATATAACCCCAGTGTTATTAAATATAAATATAAGAAAAGTGGCAGCTCCATGGAATAAGTGGTTGGAGAATTTTAAGTAGAATTCTGTTAACATAAGTGCGGACTCCAACCACCTATCCAAAAAGGGAATAATTATAACCCTGAACCTGAAAAGTGGAGAGGGAAATAAATTATAAGGTAGAAGGTAGTAAAAATTATAAATTGACAGGAAACGGATAAGCGCATCTGATAAAAATATAAAAAAAAGGTGAACAACGAAGAAAGTGAGAATATATTATATATTAAAGTTTTATTAGATAGATTAGAATAAGATTAAGATAGGTTTATGTTGAGTTTAAGCATTATATGTAAAGGACAAAACAAAAGAAAAGAAAACTTATTTATAAGAAAACTAATATTTCGTTAGATTCCGTTATTGAGGAAAACCTGATACTATTTTTTTTTAATGAGCTCATTAGGGAAGAAGGTTATTAGGTAGATTTAAATTGTTTTTAACATTTTGTGTGAAGTTTAAATTTTCTTTTATTTTGTTTATCCTAATATTCAGTGTCTTTGTTATATGTTATATGTTAGGTTTATTAAGTAATAAATTTAGGAAAGAAGAAACTATATAAAGAAAAGCAGATAAAAAGATTATACACATCGTATCATTTAAAATTTAAAATTATAATTAAAACGTTAATTTTTTTTTGTTTGAATTCTAAAAATTTAGGTATATTATACCATTCGATTTAATCCTTAGTTGTGAGGAGAATTTAATAATTGAAATTAATCTGATTTTATTCAATTTTATATATTCATACAAAATTTTTTTTTTTGTTTGTTTGTGATCCTTGACTATAGTTTGTGTTTTTTTTGTTTGTTCATAAGTATATAGATTTAATTCGTGAGACTATTGTTAATTCTTTATTATATTATATTTTATATTTATTATTTAGATTTAAGTTTTATACTTAATAAATTATAAATTAATGTAGACAAATTAGAAATATACAAAAAAAATGTGTTACTAATTTAAAATTGTAGGGATTTCGGGTACAGTGGTTTCGTCGTAATCAGAATTAAGTAATGGTAAATGCGTTAGGGGTCATTGAAATAATAATGGAAATTTTACTTAATGACGCGGTTGGGAAAGGGCAACGCCAAAGTTGGGATAAAACATCTGTCCCATGAGGGTCTTTATGGTAATCGTCTGGTTTAATGTGTTCACTTTAGTTTTTTGTGTTTTGTACCAATGATTTATTTTTATTGTTGTGATGGATGGTTTAGGTGTGCGGGTTGAGAATCCATACTGAGATCCAGATGAGCTGAACGGGAACGGCACAACCTAACCGAAACAAAAGATCACATAACAGTAAATGGCGCCCAATGAGAAACATAAAACAAATTTTAGTTAAAATAGTCCAATGACAGTTCAGAATTCTTATTGTATAGGAGGAAGCAGTGACTTGGAATATGTCGATTCTAATTGCATTGTAAAATACTATAAATGAGATTGGATTGTTAACCGTATTTCAGATTTCTAGCGACTTAAACCCAGAATTGTTTAATTGCGATAGAGATTGAGATTAACCAAAGAAATAGGAGCTTTTAGTAAAACGTAAATAACATATTTTTTTTCTTTTTTTTTGACAGTGTCCAAAATAACCTTATGATTTTGTTGCACGTCAATAAGAGTTCATGACCTAATGATAAAGCATTAGATTTGCATGAACAAATTTAAATTTTTAAAATTACTAGTTTGGATTACCATAAAACTATAGATTTTGGAACGGCGTAAACGCAAAAAAAAAAAAAAAAAAAAAAAAAAAAATTACTTTAGTCAGATTACGAAAATTTACATATTTACAGGAAAAAAAAAAAAAAAAGAAAAACTGATTTATGTAAAAAACCATTGTACCAGAAAACCCAATGTTTTGTAAACGTTATAGAATTAAAGTTGTTTAGTGTCATATATATTTATTTATTGTTTATAGTCTAAATATGTTTTCTTATAGTCTAAAGTATTGTTTTATTTATATTGTATTTTTAACTGTCGAAGTACTAGTAATATTAAATATTTTACCTATTTTGTTTGTTTAAATTATTGTTTAGTTTGTATTGTATTTGAATGTGTCTAGATTATTTTTGAAAATTTTTTTTTATTGCCATAGAATTTCTTTTAATTTTAAATACCTTAAAGAACTTACCGTATTATTCAGCTTTTATAATAGAATTATTGAAAGAGTTTTTTTTTTATAACACAAAGGCCCAATTGAATTTATCTTTATTTGAGTTTGATATTTATAAGTGATAGCTTGTGGAAACGTATATTTCATTAGGAATCGCAAATTTAGTTATTTTTTTTTGTTTGTTCAGATTGTTTTAATTAATCAGTATACGTAAACCATGATTCCAAGGACAGCAAAAAAACATCAAGATAGATCTGAAGAAGTAGATGACAACATGATAGATATGTCTGAGACAATCAATAATCCAAATATCACACCAATAGTAAATCCCTTACCTCAAATGCCAAGAGTCGGTCCACAGACTGGAGCTATATCCAGGAACTATGAAACACCACCACCTTCCGTGAATCTTTCATTCCCTCCGCCACCGATTAAACCTCGTGAGAAGGAAAGTGTCCGAATGTATTCGAATGTTATCAAGGAGGTCATTAAAGAGGCACAAAATGAATTCCGAGCAAACCTGGAAGAGAAATTGGATAATAAAATACAACAAAGTATTCAATCTGGTTTTGTTGAAATAATGAAAGAATTTAAAAAAATTTCAATGGGTGTAACGATAACGAATCAAAAAAATATAGACACGGAAAATGAAGCAGGCGTGAACATTTATGAAAATGAGTCAGAAATGCCACCAAGAAGACTAAATTTTGAAGAAAGTTCGGAGAATACCAGCTCCAATACGAATCAAAATTCAGAAAATGTATCAGATCCAAAAGAAAATGGCCAAATGAATAATGCATCAAAGTATATTCAAAATAAAATATATGTGGATAGATGGGACATAAGTTTTAATGGAGATCCTAACCATTGCTATGTAGAGGACTTCATCTTTAGAGTCGAATATCTACAAGAACAATATGGCTGCTCATGGACAGATATTTTAAAAGATTTACACAAACTATTGAAGGGTGAAGCAAAAGATTGGTATTGGTTAACAATACAAACGAAAGGGATAAATAAATGGGACGATTTAAAAAACGCTTTGTTGCAACAATACCGTACGAACCGCAGCGAATATGAATTTATGCGCGATTTAGAGGAGCGTAAGCAAAGACCGGGGGAACCAATAGATATTTACTTCCAAGCGATGAAAAAACTGAGGGCAAGATTAAAATCTCCTCTACCTGAATATGAGATGATTCGTATATTGAAAAGAAATATCAGACCAAGTATTGGACAAATCCTATACCCGATGACCATATATACTGTTGAACAACTCAGAGACGAGTGTGCGAATGTGGAAAGAAATTACTTGAAAAGGGAACAAATCCCAAATTTGACTCGTTACAATCTACCCAGGAGACAAGTCAATGAAATTGTAGATGAGTGCCAAATGGAACAAGTAATGGAAGTAGTAGAGGAAATAAAAAGTAAAGATCCTAATAAAACAAAATTATCTCAGAAAAATGTAACAGGAACAGCATGTTGGAATTGTCGACAGTTGGGACATATGTTTATGGACTGTCCATCTGTACAGAGAAATCTGTTTTGTTATAGATGTGGCTTAGAAGGTGTTATAAGTCCTAAATGTCCCAAATGCATGGGAAACTTAAAGAGGAGTGTGATCCAGACGGGGGAAACACGCTCCACACAGACACCCGCCGAAAGATGAAGGATTCATATACCCAAACTGAAAATAAATCAGAATTAGTAAATGACATCGTAGGGAAGAAAATAGAAATAAATCAGAGACCATATTATTTATTGGAAAGAGCCATCAGTGAAAAGAATGAGAACGATAGAGTTAATGAATCCAAAGTAAAGGAAAATAGTACTTATGATGAACGGTTACAAAGATATAATGTGATTAGGGAAAGAATTTTTAATGAAAATGAGAAAAACAATACGATTAGGCGACTACGGAATACAAGGGAAAGGTTTAAAAGGAAGAAAAAGAATTATCAGATAATCAATGAATCAGTGCTTAAATGTAGTGCATTAATCAGAGAAATGTCGAATGACCCAAGGGCTTTTGTAGATATAGTAGTAGGAAAAGTTAAGATCACTGCTTTATTAGATACTGGCGCATCGATAAGCTTGTTAGGTAAGAATTGTGAGGAACTATTAAATCACATTGAAGGAGAAATATTTCCAGTATTTTCGAATGTTAAAACAGCTGGAAGAGAGAATTATGAAATCGTAGGAAAAATAAAAGTGCTAGTTGAATTTGATGGTCTGAAAGAATTTGTAGAATTTTATCTGTGCCCAAAATTAATTCAAGCAGCCTACTTAGGTGTAGATTTCTGGACCAAATTTAATTTGGCACCTAGAATATTTTCAACTGCAGAAATAGATATTGAGAAATTGGCGTCCGAATTCCCCGTGACTACTGAAAATATAGACAAACATGAATTATCAGAGGGACAGCTGAAACAATTAGAAAAGGTCAAGGCTAAATTTAGGACGTATGAGCAACATGGATTAGGGAGAACAAACCTGGAAGAACATAAAATAGAATTGCTAGTAAATACCACTCCCGTAAAGGATAAACATTATCCGGTATCCCCAGCAGTCCAACAGTTAATATATGCGGAAATAGATAACATGTTAAAGCTAGGAGTTATAGAAGAAAGCTGCAGCCCATGGAGTAATAGGTCAACATTAGTACGTAGACCCGGGAAAAATAGACTGTGTTTAGACGCGAGAAAATTAAATGAGAAAACCATTAAGGATGCGTACCCAATACAGAATATTGAAGGTATTTTAAGTAGGTTGGATGAAACATACTACATAAGTAGTGTAGACCTTAAATATGCATTTTGGCAGATTCCTTTAGAGGAAAAATCCAAAGCTTACACAGCCTTCACTATACCGGGAAGACCGCTTTACCAGTACGTAGTAATGCCATTCGGCCTATGTAATGCGGCTCAAAGGCTGTGTAGGCTAATGGACAAGGTCATTCCAGAAAGACTAAAAACCAACGTATTCGTCTACCTGGATGATTTATTGGTCATATCGGCAAATTTTGAGACTCACTTGGAACTATTAACTCAGGTTGCGGAATGCTTACACAGCGCAAATTTAACAATTGGGTTAACAAAATCAAAATTTTGTTTCAAACAGATAAAGTATTTAGGATTCATAGTAGGAGGGGGAGTTATGAGGACAGATCCGGAAAAGATTGAAGCCATTAAGAATATACCAATTCCCAAATCGGTAAAGGCCGTACGTAGTTTTCTTGGCACCGCTGGATGGTATCGTCGCTTCATTAGGGATTTTTCTACATTAACAGCTCCTTTATCAAATCTGATTAGAAAAGGAATAAAATTTCAAGTCACTGAAGAGGCCATAGAAAGTTTTAACCAACTGAAACGGGCTCTCACAACTGCTCCACTGTTAGTACATCCTGACTTTAAACGTAGATTTTATATCCAATGTGATGCTTCCGATTATGGTGTGGGGGCAGTGCTGTTTCAGAGAGACGAAACGGACAACGAAAGGCCTATTGCTTTTTTTTCACAGAAACTTAATGACGCACAGAGAAATTATACGGTTACGGAAAAGGAGTGTTTGGCAGCGGTATTAGCCATTAAAAGATTTAGACCTTATGTAGAATTAATGCCATTCACCGTGATAACCGACCACGCAAGTCTTAAGTGGCTTATGTCACTTAAAGATTTGAATGGTCGATTGGCGCGATGGGCATTATTACTACAAGGCTTTGACTTTGTCATAGAACATAAAAAGGGATCAGAAAATATCGTTGCCGATACTCTTTCCAGATATGTTGAGGAGATAGATGATTTACCAGAACAGATATTAGGATTTGATACAATTGAATTCGAATCAGAAGAGTATGTGAATTTGAGAGAAACAATAGAGAAAAATAAAGATAAATTGCCCGATACTAAAGTTAAGAATGGTTTAGTCTTTAAAAGAAATAATTTTATAGGAGAAATGGATGAGCTAGATGAATTTCAATGGAAACTATGGATTCCGAGTTCATTAACTAATGCTTTAATAAAAGAGGCACACGAGTCTGTAGATAAAGCCCACGGCGGAATAAACAAAACTTTCAATCATCTGAAAAGCAAATATTATTGGCCAAACAGGATTGTGCAAGTAAAGAATTACATTAATAACTGTGACACTTGCAAAGAGTGTAAATCAACGAATAAAAGACTTATGCCCGAAATTGGAAACGAGGTGATAACCGATAGACCTTTTCAGAAAATTTACATAGATTTTTTGGGAAAGTATCCTCGATCAAAGAAAGGAAATACCTATATATTTATTGTAGTGGACCATTTAACTAAATTTGTATTCCTAAAAGCCATGAAAGAAGCAACAAGTTCCAACGTGATCGATTTTCTAGTGAATCATGTATTTCACAATTTTGGAGTGCCAGAGAATATACATTCTGATAATGGCCAGCAGTTCATATCAAAAGATTTTCAGAAAATGATTCAAGATTATAAAATTCAACACACAAGAACTGCGATATATTCCCCTCAGTCTAACGCTGCTGAAAGGGTTAACCAGAGTGTTTTAGCCAGTATTAGAATGTATTTAAAAAACGATCATCGTGACTGGGATATAAATTTGCCATCCATTGAATTGGCTCTGAGAACAGCGATACATACTGCGACTGGAGTAAACCCTTTCTTTGCATTGTTTGGTTATAACATGTTCACTTACGGATCAGATTACAAACTAGCAAAAGAATTAAAAGCAATGGATGATACTGAAATTGGCAATTTAGACAGATTAGATCGAATACAATTAATAAGAGATAAGATAAAGGAAAATTTACATCAATCCTATACAAGAAGTGCCCTTAGATATAACCAAGGAGCAAGAGTAATACGATTTAAACCAGGCCAGGAAATCTATAAAAGGAATTTTGTAATTAGTGATTTTAAAAACCGAATTAATGCAAAATTTTGTCGAAAATTCTCAAAATGTAGAATATCTAGAGTACTAGGCAATAATATGTACGAAATAGAATCTTTAAACGGCACACCCATCGGAGTCTATCATGCGAAGGATTTGAAGCAGTAAGGAAAATTTAAATGAGAATAATATTATTATTTTGAGGACATGGGAAAAAGTGCAATATAGAGTTATAAGGGATGAAAGATGGCAATATGTAAAAGTGACCAATATGTGCAATATTTAATAGTTTGTGCAATATTAGGTTAGGTTTACGTGTTGACATTTGTTATATAAAAATCCTTTTATTTCTACTGTATTGTGTTATTAATTTACCATTCTGTATTATGTATTAGTTCATCCTGTTATTAGTTCATCCCTGTTAATTCCAGATAATCGGTTTATGTATTTTCTTTCATGCAACGTAGGCGATCTAATCACATAGGAACTAAAAAGAAAAAAAAAAAAAAGAAAAGGAATTATATGAGGAAAGGAAAACATTTGCGTAAACAAAAGGGTACGATTCAAATACCTTTCTATACTTGTATACGTATATTTACTACAACCCTTTTGGTAGACTTATATCCTTTTTATTAACACTGCCCGGCTAACTCGGTCTTCGGTAGCTAATTCATTAGATGAATAATATTTACCTTTTATCCAAATTAGATGTGGGTGTAGCTCACGTTGGGCACCGCTGAAAACGAAACTTAATTACAAACACCCATTGCACTGTGTTTTTTTATGCATAAAAAAAAAACCCAGAGTTTTGTTGTGGGTGTTGTTAGGGTTCATAGATGTACAGGATGTATGGACAAGATGAACTTCTGTTTCTGAACCTGGTTGAATTGCGGTGACAGTGATGTGGTGTGCTAGGAATGGTTTGCTGAAAGGAAAATAATTAATAAATAAACATTACAGATGAATAATTACCTGTGAGATTTGGTCTGATGTTGTTTGTTGTGGTGGTTGGTGGTTGACTGTTTTGTGAGGTTTCTTTTTTGTTTGGAGGAGGATTTTAATTTTTTTTTGTTGATTGTTGCTTATAGAGCTGTTGTTTACAAGTTATTGTGATTGAAAAAAAAAGGGAAAATTGGAAGTTCATCCTGGAAAAGATATTAGTATACATGGTTGTAATTTATAGTAGTAGGTTTAATAAAGGGATGCCACCAGTAATGACCTGGGAAAACGAGAATAGAAAGGGTGTAAGAGAAAGAAATGCTCTCTTGATTTGATAAGCTGGACCTTGCTAAAGTTTTCAAGGCTAAATGGGAAAGTACATTGAACTTATGATTGTTTTCATGTAAATTGTAAATTTCGGTACTTTGTTTTTTTTGTGTAGATGTTTGTTTGTGTAGATTGTCCGTTAAATTTTATAATACAGAAAAAGTATAAGTTTGAAGGAAAAGGCAAACAGACTGAAGTCATTGTTTAACTATAAGTCAAGTTGAAAAGACAAAAAAACATATTAAATAATAAAATCTATTGCGGAAAAAAATCAAATATAAGAAAATTAATAATCAAAAATAAAAGAATTTTTTTTTATGTTACCAATTTAAAGTGGAAAATCGGGATATATCTAAGAAAATATTGTGAGTTTTTTTTCTTGTCATTTTTTTTAAATTTTAAAGAAAATATTAAATTTGTATTATAAATTTTAAATAGGTATAAAAAAAAAAATAAAGTTATTACCTTCTACGTGTGAAGTGCTACTCTGGTGCTATATTAATTCGTTACCAATTTTATATGAAAAAGAAAAAAGAAGCATGTAAGTTAGATAAACCAAATAATAGTTGAAAATCGTTTAAAAAAAAAAAAAAACTGTTGTCATTAATTTACAGTGTGGTCAGGACGAAAATTCTTATAAGGATAAATCCGGAATAACCCAGCCACAAATTAATCTCTTTTAAAAGACAAAAAAAAAAAAAGGTAACGGAAAATTTTTATTTTAAATTAATATAACCCCAGTGTTATTAAATATAAATATAAGAAAAGTGGCAGCTCCATGGAATAAGTGGTTGGAGAATTTTAAGTAGAATTCTGTTAACATAAGTGCGGACTCCAACCACCTATCCAAAAAGGGAATAATTATAACCCTGAACCTGAAAAGTGGAGAGGGAAATAAATTATAAGGTAGAAGGTAGTAAAAATTATAAATTGACAGGAAACGGATAAGCGCATCTGATAAAAATATAAAAAAAAGGTGAACAACGAAGAAAGTGAGAATATATTATATATTAAAGTTTTATTAGATAGATTAGAATAAGATTAAGATAGGTTTATGTTGAGTTTAAGCATTATATGTAAAGGACAAAACAAAAGAAAAGAAAACTTATTTATAAGAAAACTAATATTTCGTTAGATTCCGTTATTGAGGAAAACCTGATACTATTTTTTTTTAATGAGCTCATTAGGGAAGAAGGTTATTAGGTAGATTTAAATTGTTTTTAACATTTTGTGTGAAGTTTAAATTTTCTTTTATTTTGTTTATCCTAATATTCAGTGTCTTTGTTATATGTTATATGTTAGGTTTATTAAGTAATAAATTTAGGAAAGAAGAAACTATATAAAGAAAAGCAGATAAAAAGATTATACACATCGTATCATTTAAAATTTAAAATTATAATTAAAACGTTAATTTTTTTTTGTTTGAATTCTAAAAATTTAGGTATATTATACCATTCGATTTAATCCTTAGTTGTGAGGAGAATTTAATAATTGAAATTAATCTGATTTTATTCAATTTTATATATTCATACAAAATTTTTTTTTTTGTTTGTTTGTGATCCTTGACTATAGTTTGTGTTTTTTTTGTTTGTTCATAAGTATATAGATTTAATTCGTGAGACTATTGTTAATTCTTTATTATATTATATTTTATATTTATTATTTAGATTTAAGTTTTATACTTAATAAATTATAAATTAATGTAGACAAATTAGAAATATACAAAAAAAATGTGTTACTAATTTAAAATTGTAGGGATTTCGGGTACAGTGGTTTCGTCGTAATCAGAATTAAGTAATGGTAAATGCGTTAGGGGTCATTGAAATAATAATGGAAATTTTACTTAATGACGCGGTTGGGAAAGGGCAACGCCAAAGTTGGGATAAAACATCTGTCCCATGAGGGTCTTTATGGTAATCGTCTGGTTTAATGTGTTCACTTTAGTTTTTTGTGTTTTGTACCAATGATTTATTTTTATTGTTGTGATGGATGGTTTAGGTGTGCGGGTTGAGAATCCATACTGAGATCCAGATGAGCTGAACGGGAACGGCACAACCTAACCGAAACAAAAGATCACATAACATGGTATACATTAATGATAAAAGTGAAAAACATTTACAGCTATGGTGTGATCAAAAAAAGTATGTTTGACAGAAGGCCGCCCAAAACCTCAAATCAAATAAAGGAACTGGTGGAGGCCCGAACTGCTACACAAAACATTTTGTTTTATTTGAAATTATTACTTTTTCACTTTATACTCTTGTTTTTCACAAAATTGTTTAGCAAGTTTTAAATTAAAACAAAATAGCTGTAAGCAAAACAGCTGACTTCGAAAATTCGAAATTCCCTTTCCCAAAATACTATTCTCCCCGACTTTTTAGAATAGTGGTATTTTATTCCCGGGAGAAATGAATTCCCAGGGAACTCATTTCCCCGGGAATATTCATAATTGGGCTGATCGACTTATATGCATATTTCAAAGTATAAGCCACCTGTAAAACATAATCTAATTTAAATTCATTTTTTATAAATTATACAAATAATAATCGATTAAAAATCGATTATGGGATTCGATTAATCGATTATAAAAATCTAACTTAAAATGGTTGATCGAAAATTCGAAAATCGATTATTAACTTTTCGTACCATTCACTAGTGTGTAACAATTATCATTTTGTATGACAAACTACTTGGAATTCATAGTCACTTTTGCTTTTCTTATCTGATTCCAAACCCCACCCATTTCTGTAAAATACAAGTAGAATCATTAAGTGTCATGTGTCTAAAAATAATCAATTGGGCAGAACGTGCTACTACTGCTAAATTTTTACCCACAGCTCCATTGATAATTTTTTTTGAATCCTCTGGTGCGTCTATACACTATTCCAAGGCGAATATACAAGGTGAACAAACACAACAACCCAATTTAGAGTTATTCTGACTGTCAAGAAAGAATGACATAAACAAAATAAACAAAGCAAATTGGTTAAAATAAAATTGTTAGAAAATGAAAATTAAAAATGTATTTACATAATTTTTGTGTGATAAATATTAAGTTATTGTTTATTTTCAAGAAATATTGCGAATTAAAAAGCAATTTTTTTCAAATTAACCATCCTTGGATGAAACAGGAGTTTCAAAATATACAATGAATGTGGATCTGGTTGATAAAGTTATCTGGAAAATAAATGGAGAACAATTAAAGAAAACCGAAATATGATTTAATTTACAGTAGAATGGTACTCTAGAGATTAACTTTGATTACCAAAAGCCTGCAAACAGTTTCGTGTTTTATACACATGTGTGAATCATGTTTACGTATTGTGTACTTGTTTTCTTTGAACCTTAGTATTAAAATATGATATGTAAAGTATTGAAGTATAAATGCATTTAGCATCATTCTTTATTGAATTAATAAATGTAACAAAATATTTGAATATATTAGTGTAATTTTTATAGATATAATAACGGTTTATAAATAAACGACAGCCATCTGAGAAATGTTAAAATGTGCTCATCGAACTAGTATAAATAACGAATTTTCGTGTCCTTTCATTTTGCCACTTAAACTCTACCATCCCGATATCATGCTAAAAACTATTTTGAAGTTAAAGATGTGCCTGAAAATAAACATTTAAGAAAAGTAAAAAAAGTTAGTTTTATACAATTAAATTTCGTTACGGGAGGTTACATTTTGATAATAATGCAAAAATAAAATAATAGCAATTCCTATATAAACAACCATATATTTTTAATAAGTACCTACTTCTTATTATTTGCATTTTTTTTTATAGATTTATTTAAATTTTTTTATTTGCTTAGGTTTTTTGTTAGGGTTTTGGTTAAGTTTTTGCTTAGGTTTGTGCTCAGCTTTTTTTCCTTGAGACATTCGTTTAAATATTTTATACGAAAATGTATACGGCATTTAAAGAAGAATTCCTTTACGTGTTCTAGAAGTTCTATAGATTTGCTTATGACTAGATGCTGGCGAAGATTTCGATGGTGAGATATTGCTAGTCCATTAACTTTATTAAATATTAATTCTAATTTCTTTATTTTGGTTACAAAATGTGTTGCTGGCTTTTTGAACGCACAAAATTTTAAAATAATTTTATTTTAATTTAAGAAAAATGTTTGACATATTAATAAATAAAACTTAAATACAATTTGATTTGCATAAATGTAAACAATGTTTGACATCTAGAAAACCAAAACAAAAATCAGCTGATTTAATAACTTCACCTTGTATATTCGCCTTACACTATTCCACAATTTCAGATCGTTCTAGTCTTCGTCAATAGAATTTTGTTTGAAGCCCCAACCAGTCAACTTTCCATCGCAACGTAGAATGAAAAAAAGTAGCGTGAGACATTTTGTACAACCAGTCAACAAAATTAAACGTATCATATGTTTTTGAACATTCACTGTGTAAACAACCCTGTTTTTCGGTTATTTTGTGAGCAAAATAAACCACAGAGTTGTTAAAAACTCACACAGCTACGTAAAAATCTATTTCCTGTACAAAATGACAAAACTTTTAACTATTAATGTTTTATTCTAATAATATATTGTAAGCAACCCTTCATGGTATAATTATTTCGAAATTATATTAATAAGTATGTGATAAAGAACAATTAATACTTGCTCCCGGCATCATAAATATTTACCAGGAACCGTAACGATTATGAGTTTTATAATAAAAATCATGATTTATGATTATTTTTTTACTTTTATTTTTTGCTCAAAAAATAACAATTATTTTTGATTTTTATTTTTTGCTCAAAATATAATGAATATTTTTCGACTTTTATTTTTTGCTCAAAAAATAACTTATTTTTGATTTTATGATTCATTTTTATTAAAAAAAATTAAATTTTTTAAAATTTACATTTAATAAATGTATATATCCGATTTTAATTTACATTAACAAATAAAACTTTTACCAAAGTATCAGAAGACATATTATATCTGAAGTCACTCAAAACCATTTTTAAATGCACTATTATAGCTTACATGGATAGCGTGTACAATATGTAACACTTCTGCCATCTTATATATATGAGGATAGGCAAATTTTTTGCTCTCCCAATACGTCATAAAAAAAAATAAAATAATCATAACATTTAAGAAAAAAATGATCGGAATTTTTGAGCAAAAAAATAAAAATCAAAAATTAACGCTATTTTTTTAGCAAAAAATAAAAGTCGAAAAATAATCATTACAATTTTAGCAAAAAATAAAAATTAAAAATAAAAGTCATTTTTTGGGCAAAAAGTCGAAAAATAATCATTATATTTTAAGCAAAAAATGAAAATCAAAAATAATGGTTATTTATTGATTTTTTTATAAAAATCGAAAAATAAAAGTTTATTGCATAATTCGAAAGCGCGTTCAAACAAAAAAACAAACAAAAAACAAAAAAATATTAATAAAAGTGTTCTACAACATATTTCTAAAATTTTTAGATCATTCTGATTTTTCTAGTTTAAAAATTTGTAATAATAGTTATTTACTGTCCCTGATATTTACATATGACGTAATGTTCCATCAAATATTCCATTTTCAAAGATAGATAGTTTACATTCGACCAATTAAAATCTCTCTGACAGTTGAAAACATCTCTTAAATACTGATTATCATGATTGCTAAGACGTTCAACAAATTTTTTATTTAACTCCAAAGAATATCTGCAAAGGAGTATTAATTATACCCGCTTTCTCATATATATACATTAGGGTAAATTTGAAAATTTTGATTTTGAGATATCATTCCATTATAGAAGGTTTTTGCAGTAGTAAAAATAATGGCGTAATTTTTGTTTAATTTTCTAACTCCTTCCCCTGCATATCTGCGGCTAAAAACGCACATTTTGAGCGCCATTTTGCGCAGAGACGAATCCAATTGATTTTCTTTTATACATCAATTCTACATAAAATTTTTGTAAGAATGAGCACTATTCAACCCGCTTAAAATGCATCGTGTTCCAATTAGGGTGTCCGAAAAATTGACTTTTTTCAAAAAAGTTTTAAAAATAAATTTTTTTATAAATACAATGAAAATATACTATTTGCTTAGAAATATAACATAAAAATATTTACTTTACCACTTTTCGCTTTAAAGTTATAAGATATTAAAATTTTCATAAAAAAAAATTTAAACCAAAATTAAAAATATTGAATATTGTAACAATAAAATGCAAAGGCTGTGAATTATAATGAGCATGTTTTAAAATTCTGTAATAACAATTATTTTTTAAGATATAGTTATTTTATAGTTATTATTTGAAAATTTCTTAGTCTTATAACTCTAAAGCGAAAATTCACAGATTAATTATTTTTGCTCCATTTTTTAAAGCAAATAGTATATTTTCACTGTGTTTATAAAAAAAAATATATTTTTAAAACTTTTTTGAAAAATATCAATTTTTCGGACACCCTAATTGGAAAATGATGCATTTTAAGCGGGTTGAATAGTGCTCATTCTTACTAAAATTTTATGTAGAATTGATGTATAAAAAACATTTTTTTTTAAATCAATTTGATTCGTCTCTGCGAAAAATGGCGCTCAAAATGTGCGTTTTTAGCCGAAGATATACAGGGGAAGGAGTTGGAATTTTAAAAAACAAAATACGCCATTATTTTTACTTCTGCAAAAACCTTCTAAAAAGGTATGATATCCAAATATCAAAAAAATTTTTTCTTTTCGAAACGTACCCTAATATACATATTGGAAAATCGTTCAACCAATACAGACGTAAGACCTTTCTCTCAAATATCTCCAATTTCAAAGAATATGTGGGAGAAAACCAAATAGGGAATGCTTAAATAATAGCAGGCCTGATACTGACCTTGTAAAGTAAAAGTCGTTGTTTGTGGTAGTTTAGAGTTTCTAAAAATATTAAAAAAAAAAAAAAAATGTTAAAATTCTCTGTCTTTGCCAAAATTAAATTCATATGGCCGTTAAATTTAAATAACTTGTCAAAAGTTATACCAAGATATTTGATTTTTTCCCTGAAAGGAATGTCATTCTGATTCAGCGAGAGCCTTAATGTCCTACTTTCCGGAACAGCGTCTATGGATCCTTTACCAGAAGGATTACGAATGCATATAGCACCAGTCTTTGCAGTATTAACTTCAATACTCCATTTAAGGCAATACTCCTGAATCAACTTCAAATAAGATTCAACTAAAATCAAGGCAACACAAGGAGATTGAGTTTTTAAAATTTATATTAAGAATAACTGTTAAAAACTCAATCGCAACGAAAGGTAGTCTCCTCAAAATAAAATTAGATATTCCATTATGACCAGATGATCCAAAGAATAAGAGTTTATATAACAATGCCTATTTACTTTTCTGAGCACAAGAAAATTATGGAATAAACAACAAGTTAATGTAATAACTTTAACCTTATCGGGTGCTAAATTAATCATCGTATTTAATACGCAGAGTCGCTTTGATGAAATTCCAAATGAGCTTTCCACTACACATCTTGCCCGTAAAAGTTTTTGATTAAATATTATTTCCTCGCTATTAACAGTATAAAATAAATAGGGCTTCAAAATGTTATTTTGTAAGGGAAGCACAGAATCACCAAGGAAGACATATGGGGCTTTAATTGAAGAATTTGGCAGGTTTTCTTCTGTAGGAATGTTCAATTTATTTGGCATTCATTTTGAATAAAACACCGATTTTTTTAATATCTCTGCATCTTCCATTTACCCCAACGTCAACCATTAAAAATTCGTTGTTAGCATTTACAACTACCATAAGAATTATGAGGTATCTATTTTTTTAGTTTAAGAATGGATCACCTGAGTTTGTTGGTTTTGTGAGGTAGACGTGCTTCCCATCTATTGCACCGATGCAGTGTGGGAAATTCCACCTCTAATAAAATTTGTTGCTTTCAGCTCTCCATTTTTTTTTCGTTTTTGACAGGTTTTCTTCTACAGAAATATTAAATTTATTTGGCATTAATTTTGAATAAAACACCGAATTTTTTAATAGCCCTGCATCTCCGCATCTTCCATTTACCCCAACGTCTATCATTAAAAATTCGTTGTTAGAATTTACAACTGCCATAAAAATTATGCAGTATCTATTTTTATAGCTTAAGATGAATCACCTGAGTTTGTTGGTTTTGTGAAGTGGACGTGTTTCCCATCTATTGAACCGATGCAATGTGGAAAATTCCACCTCTGATAAAATTTGTTGCTTCAGCTGTCCATTGTTCTTAGTTTTCTGGCAGCTGTAAATTTATTATTTAGTTTTTATTACATTGACAATATTTTCCACAAAATTACCTTGATCCAATATTTGAGCACTTTAATTATAATAAGATATTGCAAATAGCAGTTAAAAATTTCAAATCGCAAAAAGAATTTCCGCTTGCTAGATAGCTTAGACGTTCTTCGATTGTAATTGCATTAGGCCCTGTTAACATTAACGGTTTTATAATTTCCAAAAGGCACTGGAAAGTTTGTCTATCCATTCGAACGTAATTAAAAAATTCTGTTCATTACAGGCATTTAAAATTGGAATTTGTCCCAGACTTTTTCTTTTGTTAACTAAGGTGCTGCTCTTCTTTACTAATCGCTTTGTAGTAGTAGTTTTGTTTTTAGAAATGCAGCAAGCAGAATTAATGACGCTGTACATTTATTGTAATTCTCAGGTAGCATTATTATTAACTTAAAAGAGTTTAAATGATATTTTTAAAGTGTAGAAAACATAATTCAAATCATGATACATTTCAAACTTTAGACGTAAGAACAACTTTACAGTTTCGTTGTCATAACCAGACTGACTTTATTGAACAAAATCTCCTCCTTATATACTAATTTGCTTATACTATCAACACCTAAGTACAATAACAATACTTATGTATATATAAAAACAAGAATGAAATACGTTACAAAATATTCTTATAGTTAGCTTATGTATAAAAACTACAGAAAGTTCTCGTCTGCTTAAGTGTAAAAATAAATTGAAAATAGTTACCAAACTTCTTATGAGAAAATCTATGCAAAAAAAAAAAATATACTAATATTCTTATGAGAATAACTATACATAAAAAACAAAAATAAAATTCCATATACAACAACAATGTTCACTACAAAAGTCCTTATAGCAAAAACTATATATAAAAAACAAAAATGAAGTCGCGAGTACAAAAACAATGCTGTTAAGATCTATATGGATTTTTCTATTGTTATTTTCATGACATACAGACGTATATTTTTTTCGCTCCGCGATTTTATAAATTTTAATCGAGAATCGGTGAAAATTAAATATATTATAATACGCGATTGGACGCTAAACAAATAATTATATTACCAGTGTTAAATATAATACATTAAACATTAAAAGAAAATAAAATAAATTATATTTTAAATAAATAAACAAACAAAACAAAATTTGAGATAAAAAAAAGTGTTATAATCATCAGTTATACATAATTTAAGAGTCTATGAGTTCTCATGATGAGAGAAGACTCAGCATAAACGGCAGAAATGCGTATATATTTCTCAACGGGGAGAGTGTAAAAAATAAAAATATTTGTGATCCACAATACAACAAAAATTATTTAACCGCCAAACCACTTGAGAGAGCTCGCTCTTGTTCCCCCGTAATTCAGTTACACGAAGAAAACACACAAACAATATCACCAACTAAAAATTGTTTAGAACAAAACATAAAAGAAAATATGAAAAAACAAAATATAACAACAACCATGGATTTAAAAACAACACATTCAATGCCGGTTAATACACAAGCTTGTAATCCACTACCAACAATAACTAGTGAGAGTTTGAAATTATTTAACCCTTCCAGCAGCGCAGATAAAAATGATGGTACACATAAAGGTGCTATCCCGAAGAATAAGATAAGTACTACAAAATCTGAAATTCCAACAGGTATGCTTAGATATGTAAGTATTAATAAAAGGAATTTAAGCCCCCAGAAAAATTTGACTTCTGCTAAAAAACAAAAGGTAATTAATAAACCCTTGATGAGCAACCGTTTTGCTCTCTTGAGTGATGATATGGAAACTAATCATACAAAAGATGATAATTCTAATAAAAAATCGTCTAAACCCCCACCAATATATCTTCGTGAGCCTAGCTCCAATAATTTAGTTAATTCATTTATTGAGCTTATTGGAAAAAACAATTTTCATATTGTTCCAATAAGAAAAGGTGGCGTTCAAGAGACAAAAATTGTAGTATACACTGAGGATTGTTATAGAAAAATCTCTCTTTATTTAAATGATTGTAAAAAAAACTTTTATACCTACCAACTTAAAAGTAGTAAAGGTTTGACAGTTGTCATTAAAGGAATAGAGTCCAGTGTTGAACCAGTTGAAATCAAGGAGGCCCTGGAAGAATTGGGCTATCAAATAAAAGTAGTGGTAAATATTTTTAATAAAGACAAAATTCCCCAACCAATGTTTAGAGTTGAATTGGAGCCGAACGAAGAGAAACTAAAGAAGAATGAAACGCATCCTATATATTCTTTGCGATACCTACTGAATCGCAGAGTTACTATAGAGGAACCCCTTAAGAGAAAGGGGCCTGTACAATGCGGCAACTGTCAAGAGTTCGGTCACACTAAAAATTATTGCACCCTACGAACGGTTTGTGTAGCATGCGGAGATCTGCACTCGTCTTCACAATGTGATATTGTGAAGAAAGGTCTCAAAAGAAAATGTGGCAACTGTGGTGGCGAACATTCAGCCAATTACCGCGGGTGCCCAGTGTATAAGGAATTATTGAAAAGATTAAGAGAGAATCAAAAGTTAAAAAGAAATGGAATTGTCGAACTAGCACCTGTTAATACCGTTACTAATCAGATGAATTCTGGAGTTGGCGATAGTAATGAGGGTATGGCTTCAGTTAAGCCAAATTTGACAATTAATCAAATGAGCATGGCCAATCCTGGAAATATTTCCTATGCCAACGTTTTAAGAAAGAATTACCAACAACCTAATGTCCCCCAAATCTCGGGAGGGTTAGAAACTTTAATGCAAACTCTAACGCAGACAGTTAGCTCTCTAAATCAAAATATGACAAACTTTATGTCATCCATGCAAAACACAATACAAGAGCTTCTAAGAGCGCAGAACCAAATGATTCAAATCCTCTTGACGAGAAAATGAGTTATTTGAGAGTATGTTTCTGGAATGCAAATGGTTTAAACCAACATAAAACGGAAATTTCATACTTCATGAAGAAGCAAAATATTGATGTGATGTTAGTCTCCGAGACTCATCTCACCAACAGATACAATTTTTATATTTCAGGTTATTCATTTCATTCTACTAATCATCCGGATGGAAAAGCACATGGTGGTACTGGTATACTAATTAGAAATCGAATACGACATTATGCCCTAGATGAATTCTCAAAAGATTACTTGCAGGCAACATCTATTCACCTTGAATGTTTCTCAGGTGGTTTAACCCTAAGCTCGGTTTATTGCCCACCAAGATTTTCAATGACTAAAGAAAAATTTGAAGAATTCTTTAATACTCTAGGAGATCGTTTTCTGGCATGTGGCGATTATAATGCAAAACACACGTACTGGGGTTCAAGATTAATGAATCCTAGAGGTAGACAGCTTTATAAGGTACTAGTTGATCGCAAAAATGGCATTGATTTCGTGTCCCCCGGACATCCAACGTACTGGCCGGCTGATCCTAGAAAAATTCCTGACCTCATAGACTTTGCCATATCTAAAAATATAAACCGAAATTCAATAACTACTGAAATTTCTTATGATTTATCTTCTGATCATTCTCCTATAATAGTAACATACTATGGAAGGACTAACTTACGAAATTATACTACGAATACATTCTATAGAACAAATTGGTTGAAATATAAAAAATACATAAGTAGTCATATCCACACGAATCCAAATGTTCAGTGTGAGGAAGATATTAATGAATGCGTCAATGACTTTACGTCATTACTTACGTCGGCAATGGAACATTCTAATAGTCAAAATTTTATAAAAGACGATAAGATTACTTCCAATACTGAAATTGAAAAACTCCTCCGTGAAAAAAGAAAATTCAGAAGAGAATGGCAACAAACTAGATCACCAGCTGCAAAGCTGAGGCTGTCCATAGCCAGCAAAAAGTTAAAAAGAAGCCTTCAATTAGAAGAGGATCGCCAAAGTAGAAAATATATTGAAAGCTTAACGAATAATAAACATACCAATTATTCAATTTGGAAGGAAGCGAAGGATATTAAGCCATCGGTAGAGGCACAAAGTCCTTTAAGGAAGGCTGACGGTACCTGGGCCCGTAGTGCAGAAGATAAGGCCAATTTATTTGCATGCTACTTAAGCACAGTCTTTCAACCCAATCCCCAAACAAATGATTTTGTATTGGGAGAGACTCTTGACACTACACAAAATTATGATGACATAATTGTTGTTAGCCCAGAGGACATTGATACAATCATTAAAGAAAATATAAATGTTAGAAAATCACCTGGATATGATTCAATAACACCATCAATGATTAAAAAACTACCGAATGTGGCAATAATTGTGTTATCAATTATTTTCAACGCGATCTTAAAACTAGGAGTCTTTCCAAAAATTTGGAAGACTTCTCTGATTAAAATGATACCAAAGCCAGGAAAGGATTCTACAATAGCATCTTCTTATAGACCCATTAGTTTACTCTCTTGCTTGTCAAAGCTGTTCGAAAAAGTATTTCAAAAGAAAATTCTACCATTCTTGAACGATGAAAATATCGTCCCAGTTCACCAGTTTGGTTTTCGTGAAAAACACGGAACCATAGAACAAGTGAATCGTTTAACTGGAGAGATAAGGAAATGTTTCGAATTAAAGAAGTATTGTTCAGCTATTTTCTTAGATGTCGCACAAGCATTCGACAAAGTTTGGCACAAGGGCCTAATCTATAAAATTAAATGTTTACTACCACCATGTACCCACAAATTGCTGGAGTCCTATCTATCTGACCGTATATTTAGGGTAAAGTTAAATGACTTTGTGACAGAAGAATTTGAAATAAAAGCCGGTGTTCCACAGGGAAGTGTTCTTGGACCTACCCTATATTTAATCTACACCTCTGATTTACCTATATGTGATGAACTGACTATTTCAACATTTGCTGATGATACTGCAATACTCAGTTCTCATGAAAACCCACAAATAGCATCTAGCCAACTAGATATTTATCTCCGACGTGTGGAGACATGGTTGAAAAACTGGCGTATTCGTGTAAATGAAGTGAAAAGTAATCATGTTACATTCACCCTGAGAAGAGGAAATTGTCCTCCAGTTACACTTAATGATATAAATATACCCCAGTCAGACCATGTTACATACCTTGGTATTCACTTAGATAGGCGACTTACTTGGCGTCGTCATATAGAAGCCAAGAGACTTCATATGAAGTTAAAAGCTTCTAGTCTTCACTGGTTAATTAATAGTCATTCAAAACTAAGCCTTGACAATAAAGTCATCCTGTATAAAACCGTTTTAAAGCCAATTTGGACATACGGCATCCAACTATGGGGAACAGCCAGTAATACGAGCATTGATATTATACAGAGGGCCCAATCAAAAATTCTTAGAACCATGACGGGTGCGCCATGGTACATAAGAAATGAGAATATCCATAGGGATTTAGAGGTACCACTTGTAAGAGACGAGTTCAGGAAGCTCAGAGAAAAATACATTCTTAAACTAGAGACTCACCCCAACCCACTCGCAAGATCTCTTGCTGAAGTTCAGTCAGCTACAAGGCTTCGCAGAGCCGACTTTCCACCCCGTTAATAGTAGGACCATGGAATAACCAATGATCTCGATAGAGATCGAGTAGTGTTTAATTTAGTTTTTAAGATTTTAATACATATTGTGAGGTCTAAAATAAGACAGATTCAATATATAAATAAAACGTATAAAAAAAAAAAAAAAAAAAAGATCTATATGACCAAACGTATTTATAATGAAATTGAAAAAAGATTCGGCTGTGCCGAATCTTTGATACCCTTCACCATATTACCATCTTACTATCTTATCGACATCTTATTACCATATTACCGACAAATAATAAAATTTTCGCCTTAACGTATGCTTTCATATTTTCACATATTTAAATCTAAATTTTTTTCAAACTACGAAAATTTGAATATGAAAAAAAAAAACAATCATAGCAGGCTTTGCTTTTAAAAAATAAACAACAACAATTCCATATTTATTTTTTTATGTGTGTATATACAAACTGACTGCATATACAAAGAACAACAATAACACTGTTATTCATTATATTACTTCTGTTGCTAACTAAACTACTTGTCTTATAGGCTAAAACGTCACTAATAGTCATTACAATGCTTAATATACATGTTTGTGTATGTATTTATGTATATTCTTAACAGATATGTTTTAGTTTTAAAAAATAAACAACAACAATTCCATATCTATTTATTTTTGTACAGACTGCATATACAAAGAACAACAACAACACTGTTATTCATTATATGACTGCTGTTTCTAACTAAACTACTTGTCTATACAAAAAACAAAAAACGTCACTAATAGTTATTACAATGCTTAATATACATGTTTGTGTGTGTATTTATATTCTTAACAGATTTGTTTTTGGTCCATAACTCTGTTGATTCTGAACGAATTTGGTTTTAAAAAAAAAACGAAATTTTATAAAAACATTTATGACTGATCTATATAAAAATAAAAATCTGTAGCTTGAAAAAGGGCTTAAAAAATAAAAAAATCGTTTTCCCCGATATCTCAGTTATTACTGAACCGATTTATTTCATTTTTTCAGAACAAAAATTCAGAAAATAATTTCCGAGCCCCCTTTAAAAATTCGAAGTCCCTGGTATATGCAGAGGCTTCAGAAACTGAAAAACCGGTTCCAAAAACCGGTTTTTAAAGCATATCTCCGCCATTTACAAACCGATCCCGCTGATTCAAAAAACCGAAATTTTAAAAAAATATTTGTGATCGATCTGTATAAAAATAAAAATCTATAGCTTAAACCAGGGCTTCAAAAAATAAAAAATGCGTTTTGACCAATATCTCAGTTATTATTGAACCGATTTATTTCATTTTTTCAGAACAAAAATTCAGAAAAAAATGTCCGAGACTTTTTTGTAAAAACGAAGTCCCTAGTATATACAGAGGCTTCAGAAACTGGAAAACCGGTTCTTTTAACATATCTCCGCATTGTATGAACCCATCTTGCTAAATTCCAATAGCAAAATTCTCGAAAGCATTTCCGATCGTTTGATATATATATTATATATGTCAGTTATCGGTGGGCTTCATAAACGCCATTTCAACCGACACACGGACGGACGGACGGTCGGACGGACGGACGGACGGACATGGTCCTATCGTCATCATTTCTTACAAAGATCCCGAAAATGTCAACTTTTTTGCTCTCCGACGAAAATTGTGGGAATTACAAACGGAATGACAAACTTATATATACCCTTTACACCTTTGGTGAAGGGTATAAAAAGCAAATATAAATACTTATGTATAAAAAACAAAAATGGAATTTAAAAATTGTTACAGTACAGTTAGGAATTTGAAGAATGTGCAAAAAAATAAAAGAAAAAAATTTGACGGTTACACTACAGTAAGAAATTAATGATATAATGATCATTAATTATATACAATATACTGCTACAAAAGCTTTTTGATAAGTAAAATAATTTAAAGAAAAAAATATAAATGAAAGAATAATAAAATGTCCACATTTAAAATATAGAATATTTTTTGGAAGACAGCACATTTGAATATTTTGAGAAATTTATGTTTGCTTCAAAAAAAGAACTCTTTCTGAAATTTATCAAGCAACCGAAAACTTTTTATTTTTCAATCAATATAAATATCCTTATTGTTCAAAATGTTTTTCATTTGTTAAAAAAAAAAATATGTGAGGATTTCTATTTTTATTTATAAATATCCATCATGATGAAAATAATAAATATTTTTAAAAATAAATATCAGTATGGAAAAAATTTCAAATGATTGTTTTTTTTATTCATACTTTTGTTTCAAAAAAAAAATATATATATTTTTTATTTAAAGAAATTGTTGTTGCTTAGAATTTTTTTTCATCTGCACAGAAAAAATTATTACGGTCTTTTTTTCAATTAACATAATTGTTTCATTTTGCATCGAAATTTAATAAATTTATTCAAGCAAAAATGAAATAAAAATAAAATTTAACTATACCTTTATATCCTATATACATTTTTAATTCATCCAATCAACTACTTGATTGATTTAATTAATTTATTAATTGGGAATTTTTTTCTGTTTTGTATTTTTTACAGTTTTTAGTAATTGATATAATCATTTTGGATGAGAGGTGCAAATTTAAACAAGTTTTTAATTGAATGAATTATTTGCATATAACATATTTGTTAATTGGTGATTTTTTTCTGTGCGATGAAAAAAGTTCAAAAGATATTTATATTTTTATTTCGATCATGATCAAAAAACTATTGATGAAAATATAAAATAATGAAAATGATGAAATTTATTACACAAATATTAGTATTTTTAACATAAGTACATACTATTCTGTTGTATTATTTTTTCACTAATTGAATTTTAATACATAAATTGTCTCATAACACTAATTTGTAGCAAAACGATATCTTATTTTTTTACAATAAAACTAAAATAAAATAGAAAATATGTATTGTTGTGATATATATATATGTATATATATATATATATATATATATATATATATATATTTTTTTTTTTTTTTTTAATTCAAAAACGAAGTTAAAATACCTGTTAGATTCAAAATTTGTTTTAAATGCATTTAAATTTAAACGTTTTTTTTTATGAATACGGGGGCAAATTTGTAAATCGTTTTTGATTCAATATAAAAAATATATCGTCACCGAAAATGCAAAACAACGTAACATCAATTTTATTAACTTTACAGGAGGCCCAAAAAACTCTAAAATCTAAATAAATTGTCCTGCAAACAAGATTTTTGGGATATTACATCCTTAAATATAATGTATTGATGAAGAATATTTTTCATTAAATATTTTTTAAGTTATGTGGTTTACGTTTTCAAGATGAAGCCAAAATGTATGTAATAAAATTAAAATAGTTATAATTTTTGGTTATATTTCAATATAAAGATAAATATATTAATTATTTTTCATGCTTATTATATTAATTAATATTGTTCAAAATAAAAGAATTTAATGAATTATTACAATAAAAATACTCCTACATCTCCTTTTATTACTTTTTCACACAAACAACAACAGCAACTTGTCAAGTTTACTAATTTATTAATAATAACTTTTAATTATTTTATTTTGAAAAAGTTATAAATTTACAAGTCTCTTAAAAAATTTCACAAAAATAACGTCACAAAGTTTTAAATTTATCCGTCTTCCTCTGATTTTTACTTGTTAATGAGAATGAAAATTCAAATTTGCAGTTACATACATATGTATGTATGTACATTTCAAGTGCATTTGAAAAATGCATGTAAAATCGCCTTCCCGTCATTTGCCGACATTTGACGCTGTACAGTGCTGTACCGCCGAACAATGTCAATGGTGGATGCGGCTTTTGTAAAAATGATTGGCGGCGGCTCAAAATCTGACAGCCGGCGTAAAATCAAACATCAAAAATAGGGTTCAATAGTTTTATACTTTTTCCATTATTAAAAGTCGATTTTTCGACTTTTATAATTTTTGGATTAGTCTATTTTCGACTAACTGGCAATAAATAAGTCGTTTTCTCGACAATTTTCAAACCAAAAAATTTAAAAAAAAAGTCTATTGTTCAATTATTCGAAAGTCGATTTAGATAACTAATCAGAAAACTTTTAATTTTCTAGTTTTCACATCACAGTAGGTCATAATCGAATATTTTTGGATAACAAATTTTAACTTTTAATCGGCTCACAGTGTGTTGAGCGATATCAATTTTGACGCTTTATTAAATAAAACCATCACAAAATTACCTTTTTTTTTTACTCAATTATGCAAAACGGAGTCCAAAATGTACATATATACAGTACGTCCTCAATTTACATAACATTAAAAATTATAAAAAAAAATTAATAAAAATAATAAAATAAATTAAGATTTTGTAGATTATGTGTACATAGATTTTTATAATACACTTTTAATAGTAATATATTAGAAATTTAAAAGGATATAAAAATTCGAAAGGACGTTATATAAATTTTTCTATGTTTTCTCTGAATTAAGCGCCAGTTTTAGTACATTTGAACGCATTGCTAGATTGGTTGGATTTACATTAAATTTAATATACATAGGTGAACAATTTTATGACTCTAACATCTAGTCAAAGCAAATAAAAAAATTGTTCTATTGCCCCTTTTGACCACTATTTGCTTCGGTCGATTTGGAATGGCCTAGCCGGGATTTCAGAAGTATCAAAAATTGGCTTCAATAAATGAGAAATCGTTTTGTCATAAATTATCAGAAAGATGCGAAAAAGTCGTACCTTTCAATGGAGAATACTTTGAACAAAATACATTTCACCTTGAAAACAACAATAATCTTTCATGAAAAAACGATGAGCTGTATTCGGATATAGGTGGTACAAATAGTAAGAAAATCAGTTGGAGTGAGATATCTTGTACCGTTTTAAAAAATCAATATTGATGAATGTTTCTTTCGAAACTTGAAAAATTTATTTTTTCAAGAAACAATGCTGTGTTATTATAGATATGTATTTATGATTTTATTGAAAAGAATTTTAAATTTTATTGATAAAAATGCACAAAAAAACAAGTAAAACAATGAGAAAGATAATTCTAATTGGAATTTTATTTTGTTTTTTTTTTGCGCTGCGGCAGAACTGAGAAGCAGAATTATTCTCTGCATTTGCCAAATTAGGCAAATTTTCATTTACATATGTACATTTCAAGTGCATTTGCCGAAATTTGCGAATGATTCAAAATTTAGGATTTCTTATTTATTTTGTAAGATCTATTTTTCCTAATATTAAAGCAAACTTTGGCTATACAAGACTCTCAAAATAGGTTCCAAACAATTAAAATCTTTAAAATTCCCAATAAACATCGATTCAAACCTTATAAATTTGTTGGTAAATTTTCGTTAATAAATAGCATAATTATAAAATTGAATTCAAATTGTAAAAATATGAGTATGAAATAAACAAGAAAGTTTCAAAAATTTCCGGTTAAAGTATATATATAAAATGTTCAAGTGATTGTAAAGTATAATGTTAAGGTTTTTAATATTTGATTTATTTTGCATTTTTTCTATTGTTTTAAGAAAATATTCAAATGTTTTTCATATATAAAGGATTAACACCAGAGTTTCATTTTCTATAATACATATCAAAAAATGTATTAAGGAAAGTATTATCAAATGTCACATTTATTATTTTCTTTATTAAAATATTTTTAAAAAAATTACAAACGAAAAATTTAACAGAATAAATTACAAGTCAAACTACAAATAAAAAAGTGTGTGGAAATTTGCCTCAGGAGATGCAAATACGATTCAAACATTTCAAGATTTCAACATACAAGGTATTGAAGATGATTTACACTATAATACATTTGAAGATATTTTTGGTATTAATACAGAGTATTATAGTGTAAAACCCCCATAAAAAAGCTTTAATTTTTTTCATTAAAAAGTTTAAAACTTAGATATGTTTGTTCAAAAAATAAAATATTATACATACATTATAAAAAGAAAATATTTGTACGCAATTGTGCTGCAATAAAATGGACAAAATTAGCTGCTAAGGTCCATGAAATATGATGGACAATATGCTTAAAATGATGAATGCAAAATTTCCTTTTCAGCTAATATAAAAAATATATCAACATATATTTTATTCATACAAAATTTCAGTTTTGAAAATAGTTTAAAAACAAATTTATTTCATGGTTAACTCAAGTGTATTTTAAAATTTGTTAATATGTTAAATATGTATTTTAAAATTTGTTAATTATGTTTACGAAAGCGTTTGACAAATACAATTTTTATATTAGAACCCTTTTGTTTGGGAAAGGCATAGTTTTGTATTTGAAATAACATGAATTTAAAGCCTTTTCTCACAGCTAATGTTTGAAATTTAAACTTGCTTTCAAATGAATACATATGAAAACAAAAGTTTTTGCTTATTGGTTTTTGTTAAAATCAAAATTTTTAAAATCTTGGCATTTTGAAATAGAATTAACATTTAGTGTCAAAATAGTATTTAGTAAGTTAAATAAATTTTGGATATTCGAATAATGTTTTTTAGCGAAGTTCGACTTTGACGTACCCAAAGGACAATGAAACTGGTATTATAAATACAAAGTATAAAATAGTGTAAAACTACCTTAAATATTACAGTCATAGTCATATATATTTACACTTTTTAAAAATTTTTGAATATTTGGAAAAGAAGTCAAATATTTTTGTTGTTATAAATTATTTTGAAATAATTTTTTTGTTGTTGTGTAGCCTAAAATGTCCAGATTATATTGTGGTAGTTTCTGAAAAAGTCGCGGCATTCATTTCTGAAATAAAACGAAAAACTCGTATGAACTTTTCATTTCAAAAGTATTTACACACATTTTTTACACTTCAAAATTATTTACACAACTTCAAAAATCAATAATTTTTCGCACAATATTGCAAAAGATGGCTAAAAATCTTGTCTATAAGATATTATATAATCTTGAAATTCAAATCCAACTTTAATAAATATTTGTTAACATTTAATAGTGATACTTGTGATGACCTATTATTAACAATAATTTCATCTATTTCTATTTTGTTTAACATTTCTACTACTGGCATTACGTGGAAACAACAAGACAATATTTTTGGTTGGAGTTTTTTGCATTTATAATGCAAACAAATAAACAGTTCAGTTAATAAATCTATAAATCATTTATTTAAATCACGTAATAAAACAGTTTTTATATATATTTATTATCTACTTACATGTTGTATGTTGTATTACAAAAAAAATAAAAAACGGATATAATATATTTTATAAAAATACTATATTAACTTTAGCAATAAATAATATAACAATTGAAACTTTATTTGTATAAAGAAATTCTTTCTTTTAATTCGAAATTAACAACTTTTACTTTTTACACTTTAATAAAAAAAAAACATTAACAGAATTAAAGATAGTTATGCTTCGACCAGTTTTGCGTGGGAAATGATATTCTGATGCAGCAAAATAATTTTACGCGGTCTTTTAGCCTCAAATGCCTCCAAAATTTCCATTGTGTGCGTTTTAAATGCAATTTTGAGCAATTTGGAGCCCAGGGCGTTAAATGAATTTGGTTTGAACCACCCAAGTACATGTAAAAATCGCCATGTTTGCACAGCATCAAACAACATCAAACAGATTTCGTTTGATGGGTTTTTTAAAAATTCATACCGAAGATATACAAATGCTGCATGTTATGAATTTGTTTTTTTTTTTTGACAAACAGCTGACGATGACGTTTTACTATTTTATACCCTGTAGTAAATTATTTACACGCTGAATTAACAATAACATGTATTTAATTAAATATATTATAAATATTAACAAAAAATAAAGGTATACCAGCCTTCTATGTTATTAATTATTACATAAATGTGTACAAATACCTACAATACCATTAATTTGGCAGCCATACATCATATAAACATACGTAAAAGTTAGAGACGAAATTTGGACAGGTGAAAACCCAAACAAAACAAAGTGATTAATAAAAAAACAACAACAATTACGTCTACAAAAAGGAAAAACAATAGATAATAATATACAAAAATGGGTTTCATGTACATATTAAGTTGGATAGCTTTAATATTACAAATAATATTTGTAACAATATCAATAGGTAAGTAATTATCGTATAAATAAATTAAAAGCGGGCTTTTAATTTAAATGAGTTTTCTATTTAGCGGCCGGTTTATATTATATTGCTGAATTGGTGGAGGAATATACAACAGCAGCACGCAAGGTCATCATGTTAATGATTAGTTTTACCATGTTCGTTTACACCATGTTTATATTCTGCGATGATTTACCTTGGAGTATGGTAATCATGGGATTTGTTACACAGTTCCTACATTTGGCCATAATGAGCAATTTTCCCTTTATTAAGTTTTTATCATTGTCCTTTATTGGTACAGTGGTATGCTTAATAGCCAATCATTTGTTGGCTTTTCAACATTTTACCTCAGTGTATTATCCATTTACTCAGGTGAGTTTATTTTTTTTAGATTAATATTAATTGTCATAATATTTATTATTTTTATTTTAATTGCAGATTTTAGCCTATTTTACCATTTGTTTGTGGATGGTTCCTTTTGCTCTCTTTGTTTCCTTAAGCGCCAATGATAATGTTTTACCTACCACCATTAGTGATAGTGATCATCATATGGGTCAAGATGTTGTTAGTAATTATTTTTCACGTGGCAAAAAACAGGGTCTTTTATCATTATTCAACTATGTTAAAGACTCCATAATGCCGGGTCGAAATAAAAAATCATTTTGAAAGGAAAGTTATTAGTTATTGGATGTGTGAAAATCAGTTTAGAGTGAATTAAATTAATAAGTAATGAAGTTTTATTTGTTTAAAAGACTTTTTGCATAAAATTTGCCTAAATAATTTAGGTATTTTGTGTGTACGATTAAAAAAAAATTAATAATACTTAAATTATAAGCAATATTTATTAAAATATAAAATTTTTCTCAGAAAAAGGAAATGTTCAAGGTGGTTTTATATTTAATATCTGTAATTTGATTAGAAATAAACTTAAGGAGAGATTTGTGAAAGGGGCTGCGACACTGAAAAAGTCGCTAAAGCGAAAAAATCGGCAAAACGAAAAAAAAAACGTTTAATCGAAAAAAAGTAAAATGAAAAAACAAAAAATATTTAATAATCGACAAAAAGAAAAAAACACCCAAAATTAACAAAAAAAAAAAAAAAAAAATCCTATACATATGTATGTATATCGGGAAAATCAATCATAATGAAAAAATCCCCAAACCGGATGATATTAATTACAGTTTCTCAGAATTTTCTCTCTCTCTTATTTAAAGAATTTTTGGAAAGAGAAACAGGAGATGAATTTTGTTGGTTATTTTATTTTTGATGAATTTTTGCATCTTTTTAGGTATATCTAGTCTAATATTATTACTGCAGAAATATTTTTATTTTAGCTACTTGTTTGGTGGACAAATTTAGTATGTTTACCGTTCTTTTTCTCTTCAAATTACGAATTAATCCCCTGACTATTGATCTGTATCACTTACTCTCCTTTGGACCGTTTAAAAATTTAAAATTTTTAACAGTAAAGATCAATCCATAGTCTTATCTATAATTTAGACTATGGTGTTTTTTTAGAGTAGTATATTCTATAGTTTTTAATCAATTCTATAATCTATCACATATTTCTAACCTATAATATGGACTTAGCACAGCTCATGTTCTAGTTTTGAGTCTTGTCTATAATGTAGTAGGGAGTCTCGTTTATGGTCAAATCTATAGCCTAGTCTATAATTTAGTGTATAATCTGCTCAATAGTAAAGTTTATAGTATTGTTTATAATTTAAAGTATATTCTAGTTCAAGCTATATCTAATTTATAGTCTAAAAATATGTTCAGACTAGTCAAATATTTGACCAAAATGAAGTAACCACTATATAAAATATTTTCGAACTTCTCCATTTTAATGATAAAAATTTTTTACTTATCATTAATAATAGCTGACATTTTACCGAATCTTGTTTGATGCTGTCTAGTTATACAAAACATTTGCAAGATCAAACAACGGCAAAAAAATTTTTTTTTGTAAAACTAGAGGTCACGCAAATTTGGTCAAATATTTGACAAATGTGAACATAGCTTAATCTAGTCTATAGTTCAGGCAGTAGTATAATCTATAGCTAAATCAATAGTATAGAGTTTAAAGTCTAGACTCGTTTATAGCTAAATTTATAACCTAGTCTGTAGTTTATTATATAATATAGTCTGCAATTCTAGTCTATGGTTCAAAGTTTAGTTTGAAATCTATGGTCTAGTTTATAATTTAAACTGTAGTCTGTAGTGCGTTTATCAAACTATTGCACCACTCTTTTGTCTTTGCTCTGCTAGTTTAATTAAAAAACAATAATTTCCTCATAATTATTATGCTAAAAATCACTAAATTATCAGCACTGATAGCAATTAACATCTATTATCTTAATTAGATATTCTACAATTTTAAATCTTTAATAACAACTCATGTTAATACATATATTTAAAATATTTATTTTCCTTTGCAGTGTTTTTTTTTAACATATGGAACTTGTACTTTTTTTACAACAACAAAAAAGACAAACATAAAATTAATGCTTCATAAAACTTAATATTAATTTTTTCGTAAACTACATTTCTTTTCTAAAAATATAACTTCTCCTGAGTCTTGACTTCACCATCGGCCATACCAAAGTAAGCCTTAGTAGCCATGTTAACAAATAAACCTGTTTCCACAACACCGGGTATTAACAATAAATCTCTATTGACTTCAGACCAATTGAAATGTTGCTCTTGAGGAAAATGCCAATCCAAAATAAAATTGCCATTATCTGTGACACAGGGACCAGCCTTAGCAACAGCCATACGTAATTTCAACTCTCCACCAAATAATTTTTGCACTTTTTCACGTATGGGCACATAAGCCATGGGTACGACTTCAATAGGTATACCCTTTTTGTATTGTTCACCCAATCTCTGTGAGTTTTTCGTGTAGTCGGCAATTATTATAAGTTTTTCCGCACAAGAAGCAACAATTTTCTCTTGCAACAAACAACCACCGCCACCTTTAATCAAGACCATATCCTTGTCAACTTCATCGGCACCATCAATCGCTACATCCAAATGGGGATTACGATCTAAATCGCCCAAGGTTAAATTATTTTCAACAATAAGTTGGCGTGCCTGAAAACTGGTGGGCACACATACAACTTGTAGACCTTCGTTTTTAACACGTTCAGCTAGACGATCAACAGCAAAAACAACAGTGGAACCACTGCCTATACCAACGGCGGTATTGGTCTTGACCCATTCATCTACGGCTTGATAGGCAGCAATACGTTTGGCTTCGTTCAAAGACATTTTGGTAAAATTAGTTACAGATCTCAACGGAAATTCACGTGTTTTTTGGAGCGCTTCAAATGATAAGAGTTTGTTTATGCTGAACGAGAAGTGTTTACTAAAAACGCGTAACGACATGTGTTTTACTGTGCTTAATTGATAATTTGTCTTTTTTTAAAGTTTCTTGTCACAAACTTGCTAATTTTATATTAAAAATTGAGTAACCGGTCTTATCACGCACCAGTGATGGAAGATATTGTATGTAAATTTATTTGGGTGAACATAGATTTTGTTGTATGTTAATGTTAATAAAATTAAGTTATTGGAATTTTAAATTTAAATTTATTTTTTAAATAATTAGTAAATATTATATTTCCTTTAAATACTTTAAAACATGCTGCATTTTTACAATTTATTAAATAAATTTTCGTACTAAATTTACGTACCAAATTGTATTTATTAATGCCATCACTACCACGCATAAAGTGATTGCATGATAACATAGTGTCAGCGATAAAGCAGTGCACTATGTTAACTGAATATTAATAAAATTACTGTTAGATTTGAAAATATTAATATTTAATACTAAAAATTGAGTAACCCATCACACAAGTGATTTATTTGGTTGTATATGAAGGTTAATTTCATTTATGTTATTAAATAATAGGTAAACATTTTATTTTATTAAAATAGATTAAAACATGCTGCATTTTTACAATTTATGAAATAAATTATCGTACTAAATTTACGTACCAAATTGTATTTAATAATGCCATCACTATTACGCATACAACGATTTATGATAATACAGTGTCAGTGATAAAGCAGTGAATTTTAATAAAATTACTGTTGTTGCAGAGAACTGCGCCGATCGGCTGTAAGCCGGCTGAGTCGAGCCGCCGGAGGTGTTTTAAGAGCCGCCGCCGCCGATAAAATTTCGGCTAAAACACGACTCAATTACAGCCGCTGATTTCGGTCGAGCTTAATGAATTTAATATAAAACCTTCAGTAAATTCATGATATTCTTGAAATTTTAAATTTTAATATTAATTTTAAAATTTTTTTTTCATAAATTTCCTTATAATGTCGGCGACATTTTTTGCATTGCTTTCGACTCATGAATTTCTGCGGCAAATTTGCTGGATGAAGCTGCGCTGCACTTATGTATGATCATCATATCATCATACAAGTTAACACGGGAGCTTATGAGTCGTGTATGACAACATTAATTAGCCAGGTTTGTGCAACTCATCATACCATTTGATTTACATGTAAATCGTGTATGATGAGTGTATGAAGGCAAGTACAACGTCGTCGATGCTGTGACACAGTCAGCAGAGATTCTGCTGCTTCAGAAAATAGTAAATACAAATGTCAAAAACTTGAAAAACAACATAATTTAAATGAATTTCTTTTTATAAAAATTAAATTTAAACAAATTTAAAGAATAAAATGAATAATAAAATAGGTATTGTGTCGACTATAAGCCTTTTATATTTTTTGTAATATAAATTGTTCCGAAATCAATGATTTTTATGTTCTATTTTTGCAGATTTCGAGATGTTTTACTGTTTTGATGATGCTTTGACTACTTTTTTTTAGAAAACGAAATTTATTTTTTCAACAACATACAGTGGCTCACAGCCAGTACTTCTTTTTGGAAAAGTACTTCCATGCAGGGTCCACGCACTTATATAGCACTGTGAGTGCTATATATTAATGAGTATTGGTTACAAACCATTTTAAAATGGTCACTTTAAATGGTTAAAATATATGCTTCTATTGGTACAAGAAATCATTATAAGTTTTTTTTCCATGAAAATCTGTTGGACAATAAAAGCCATTGATGAAGTACCGAATAAACATTTATACAATCGCAGTCTGCGACAACCTACGGATATCATCACCAAAACTGACATCCGGAGTTCAAACAATGTTGCGTTAAAACTTTTGCCATATATTGCAAATACTGGATTATTGTACTCGTCTTCACTGCCGGATTCTGGAGTATGGAATACGGAGGACCGGTTCGTAGAAAACTTCTCGTGCCTACATGTCTTTAAAGGTAGCAAAACTAAACTTCTTCGTAGAACTGTGGGTCATCTCTCGTCAGTTTATTCAATTTTGATATTTTTTAGTCCTTTATTTTTTCTTCCTGAAAATTGATTTTCGACTAAAATCGAAATCGATTTACCTTTCCCTAGACAGTAGTAGATACCTTTATATCATAAAGGATAATTTGTTGCAGAGTGCAAAAAATCAGGGCTTATTATCATATTTTTGATATTGCCAACATAACGATCCGAATAATAAATTTGGTATTGTGTGCAATTTGCTAAAATATAAGGGCCCAATTTTAACAACGCTCTCTAAATAGTCGCCAGACCTCAATATTATTGAAATTTTGTGGTCCATATTGGAAATTTACATAAAAAAAAAATAGGTATTAGGACTTAAAAATGCACTATGAACTTAAATATTACATAAAAACTGGACGCACGCAAACCGCCTCTAATCTGTTGCATACAATTAAGACTACTATTCCACATAAAAAATAATCAGGTATGTGATGAAAATCGATTTCGAGCAAAAAACGAAAAAGGTTGTGATACACATAAAATTTTCGATTTCAATTTCGTTTTATTGTAAAAACGAAATCGATTTCATTTTCCATTTTGTTTTATGAAAATCACAATAAATTAGGTTGTGATCATGGTTGTGATAAAAACGAAATTGACATGATTTTATCGTTTTCAAATCGAACAAATTTTGGTACTCGTTTTAAAATTGAATTTGATTAAAACTGTTACAAAAGAATTAGAATCATATGGGTAAAAAATAAAAACTATATTGTAGAAAGAAAAATAAAATAAATAATACATTTTAAAGAGTATATATTGAGGCAGAGGTTAAGAAAAGTATAGAAATTCTGTAAATCCTAAATTTTTTTATTCTGTTGCTTTAAAACACTGAATGTTAAGTTTAAAACTTAAAATATATTTTGTAATTTGTGATGGAACTTGTGATGAAGCGATGTACCTTATTGTTTAAAAACCTATCAGACACTCGAATTAAACTGTAACTTCACATATAGGTTTTACAATTTAACTTTTAAGGTTTCTGGATATATCTACCACAAAGGAAAAAACTGATTTTGAATATTCAAAATAATCATTGTGCTAACCCAATTTCAAATCACCAGTAAACATTTAAAACCAATGCAAAGTCCAAACTGCATCTGCTAAAAAGTGTTCCTATTAAAATAATATTAAAATATTGCATTAATTTTTATTTTTGTAGGATTTATTAAATAATCGCCAAAAATGTAAATTTATTATTCCTCCACAAAATGTTATTTTTATGGGCAATTTTTTTTTTCAGAAGCAAGGAATATCTCCTTTATGGCAGCTTCACGCAAAACTTAACTTTTGATAATTTTTTATTAAAAAATTAACATAAAAACATTAAAATAAAATTTTGTTTTCATATCTTTAATTTTCTTAAAGGTAAACTTTAACACTAAATAATGGTTCTATATTAAACTAGAAATCTTCCTCTTTCTTATGATACCAAATTTTAATTTTAATTTCAGTCTGTTACTTTGTCATGGAGCTTTAAAAATAAAATTGTATAATGCATAATTTAAGCTGTGAGCCACTGTATATTAGTATGTAGTAAAATCTCAAGAGTCTTGCAATTTGTTATTCACTTTAAAAAGGAAGAGGAATAACGACACATGTCTTCAAGATTATCACACGTTACGCTGTAGAATACATTTCATTTCTCTCCGGAGTCAGTAACAACTTTAGCGTGTTCATCATAAATCGTCGATGGTTATATGAATTATTTTTTCATCCATATTATGGACGCATTCACTCAATCTTTTTGTATAATAAAAATTCAACATTAATCTCAAGCCAAGAAGCTACTATAGGAAATTACATATACAGCGAAAGCTTCCTTAGGCGGTGATTTTGTCCGTTATCAGGAGATGTCCGTCTATGGGATATGGTTCATCATAGTTTTTAATAAGAGGTAATTCAGTGGCATAGGTACTGGTATCTTTTTATTTCAACATCCAAGATTGATTGTAATGAATTACCTTATAGATAAAAATATATATACATATTATATATATACATATTAAAATGCAAAAGACCGTAACGTGACGTAAAAATCAAATTTCAAATTAATTAATTATTTGATTTATTCAACAATTTGATTAAATATATTTATGATTAATCAATTAATCAGGAATTTAAATAGTTAAAATCATAGATTATTACATAGATATGAAGCTTAAAAAAACTCAATTGAAAAAAATTACTCAAAAAAGGCACACGTACTACAATTGTTTTTGTTTTCAATACAATTTTTTACTAATACATTCTTAGACTTAGGTTTTTTTGACAACCGACTTAGGTTTCTGACAACGGATCTTCATATCTATGTTATAATCTATGGTTAAAATCGTGAATAATTAAATAATTTTAAATTTATTTGACTTTCTTTTTTATGTTTTTAATTTTCATTATAATATAAAAAACTGCATGCAAAGTCGTTTGAAAATATAAAATGTAGGTCGTTTAATCACCAAATAACATATATTATATATTTAGCAGTTTTTGTTTCATTTGTTTAATTGTAAACTAAATTTGAGAACATTGAATAATATTATTCAAATTTGATTAATCAAAATTAAAAGTAATTAATCAGAATTTGTATTAATTAGAATTGTTGATTAATCGATTAACTGATTAATATGTATATAGATTAAATAAAATTTTGTATAACCGATTAATCGCACATCCATAGTATTGACAAAAGTCAAATGATAGTAACATTAATTTCAAAAACAGTCATAAAATTTGTTCCATTTAAGAAAAATGTTATTTGAAAAGTGTTTTATTATTTATCTATTTTTGCATCATTAAGTGGCTTCTCTTTTATTTTGCTTCAGCGGCAATAGACGTTATGCATTTTCTTTAGACATTATTTGGAATAAATTATGATTTTATGGAATAATAGCTACAGTTTGCTTCTCTCCATTTTCATTCCATTTTTCTAAAATTTCTAAATTTAGTTCGTACGCAAAAAAAAATTATTTGTAGGACAAAATTAGGTTTTCAATTTATAATTTTGAAAATAACAACTTAAATTGGAATTTTTATTTAAATTTTCGAAAAGAACAATTTATAAGAAGATTTTTCCATTTAAAATTCAGAAAAATATTGAAATTTTGAAAAAACTTACCTGAATTCAGAACTTCAACTGAAATAATATATAGAATGAAATTTGCATTAGGAATAATTTTTCCAGATGGATTTGAAACAATTTCTTAATTTTATTTGCTTAAAGGTCACATAAATTAAGTTGATCTAACATTATTTCATCATTTAAATCACTCTTATTCAAAGTTCTAAATTTTAATGAATTATTCTAAATTTCAATTGTTGTTTTTGAAATTCAAAATATAAAACTGAATTTCATTTGTAGTCTTTTGAATTTAAAACGTAAAATTTAATTATAAATTGATCTTTTGTGAATTTAAAATATAAAAACTTATTTTAAATTGTACTTTTCTGAAATAGAAATTGTAATTTTAAATAATTGTTTTCTAAAATATTAATGAAATATAGAAATTTCAATAGTTCTTTTCTAAAATTTAAATGAAAAATCTAATTTTCAATTTTTATTTTCAAAAATTTAAATGAAAATTCTAATTTTCCAATGATCTTTTTTAAAATTTAAATTTATTTTCAATTGATTTTTAAAAAATACCATTAAAAGTGGTGTAGTTCTTTAAAAAAGTAAATAAGTTTATGCATCACTGCTCACATATAATTTTATTATGTTTTTCCTTTGCCAAAATATTTTCATAAATTGTTGATTTAAATAAAAATTTTACACACATATACTTTCTAATTCCAAAAATAAAATTTTTCAACAAATGATAAATGTGAACAAATATAAATTTAATTTTTAATTCACCCATAAAAATAGCCTGTATTTGTTCTACTTTGGCTACGACCAATGATTTTTGTTTGAAATTGTCACCTCCAGAACAAGTTCTGTGGAAGTGTTACCTAGCCAGTAGTATATACATATATAATTTTTTTTTAATTTTTGAAATTTTTTATACAAGTTTTTTAAACAGTTCTAGGAAGTTCTCAGAAGTGATGTAGAAGTCATACAGAATTAGTCCTTAAGCACTAATTCTCTAAAACATTTTTCAAAACGAATTTAGACGAATGTCAGAATTGGTTGTGATACCACTAATTCTGAGGATGTTATTAAAGAATCTGAAGTGGTTCTGATAATGTACTAAAATACTAAAAATTTCTTTCCTATGGAAACTTAGTTGTTTTTATTGTGTTAAATTATTAAACAACACAAATCGAGATGTTTTCTGGCTTTGAAATATATTAAAAAACGAGTCAATTTGTTTTTTTGGAATAAACATCACCATTCTGCATTTTTCAATAAAGTTATAAGCCCCGATATAATTTTCACCCTCGAGCTGATCATTTTTGGCCCACTGTAGCGCCGTCTGTGCTCTAACTACATACTCCAGCCAACAATATTCTGAAAGAATTACTTCTCGTCTATGAATGTTCCAAGTTTCCAGACTTATTACCATTTTTATAATAATAAAAAAAATCAAGCCCAAAACTTAAAAATGAAAATGTTTCTTTATCATGCTAAGTAGAATTCAGAAATGTAAAACTATTTAAAATCTGTTCATATTTTTCACTCTCCAGGTGGTCAAATCCAGCAAACATTATTCTGAAAGCAGAATAATGTCAGAATAACATCTATCGATGTTTCAAAATTCTTTAAGATCGGTTTGAAAGATCCAGAGTTATTACCGTTTATTTTTTAATTGTCTTCAGTGTGCTTTATAATATAAAATACATAATTATTATTAACATTTCTTTATAGAAAAAATTATTACATGTACTGCAAAATACTGTAAAATTTTTGCTTGTTCTTTAATATTCCATTTACCGTCGAATAAATATATACATATCAGTGATTATACCACATGTATTTAAAATGCCCTTTAGCATCGTTTTTTTATATTTTTTTGTTCGTTAATTTTGTACACTAACAAAACTCTACTCTTCATTAACACTATTTTCTATGTATTTTATCTTTCCAATGATATTCCCCATGCTTGTTAATGTTAACTTTTCAATTGTGTATATTCATTTCATTTGTCCTATGATATTACAAGTTTCCTTTTTTCCCTATCTTCAACTCCCACTCCTTCAGTAATTGGGTGACCAACCTTCTTCGTTATAGGTTCACTTCTGTGCTTTTGTTAATATGTATATATAAAAAAATATATATCATTGTTGGTCTATGCCAACTATTACCATCATTATCATCATCATTTCCCATGGGTGGTGGCAATTTAACACTAAGAGCAAACACTAACCCACCTAACATTTATTTGCTTTATATGTGTTTGTGTATGATAGAAATGTCCTGAAGATAGAGAGCATACTTAATTAGTTAGATGATTTGCAACAGAGGGGAAAAGGGACTTGAATATTTTATATTATTAAGTCCTTTATCTTCTAATTTAAAAGAAGTCCGTGAAAAAATATAATTTTTTTTTAATATTGGTACTTTTTGAAAAATTGGTTTATATTTTTTTTTTTTATAATTAGAGCTTTCTTTAAAAATTTTTAGTTTTAAAATTTTATTAAAAATTGGTACCTATTGGTATTTTTATCCGTTCTTCTGTTAAAAACAGCATAGAGGCTCAGGTCGGCAATTTTATTTTTCTTTTAATTGTTATTTATCAAGGTTGGAAACCGATACCGTTATAAATACCGATACCGATTAAATACCGTTTAAAGTTGGTTACCGTAACTGATACCGATACCGAAATTATTATTTTGTTAAAAATACCGGTATTCAAATACCGTTTCCTTCTGTACCGGTATATACCGGTATTTTAGTTTCGGTATTTTAAAAATATATTTTTTTCAACAGAATATGGTATTGCAAAAATAATTTCTCATATAATTTAATTGAGAAAATAAGAAAGATAAAATTATTTTTAAAAATAAGTTTATTTCATGTAATAATTATAGAATTTTATTTTAAAAAGGACTTTTATTGTTTGTTTCTTGTTTATATCGTTTGCAATAAATATATTTATAAATATGTTTAGTGCGAACACAAAAAAGATATGGGCATTTAAACTTACGACCCAGCAAAAACTTTTTGGTTTTCGGTAATGACAACTACTTATTAAAGTACTTTCCTGGAAAGTAGTCGTCATTATTATTTGCCTTCTCTACATTACATAAATTAGTACTCAATAGTATAATTGCAGAGTAAGTTACAATCACATGGATCAGTTGTCTAGAGCGCAGGATTAGCAACCAGAAGGTTCGACCCCATTCTGATGCTTTCCGTTTTTTCAACAAAATGTTTTAAAAATATATTTTATGCTAAAACAAGTTTTTTAGCTTTGAATATTAATTGCGAGATGGTATACTGAGTAAGACGTTAGTCATTAAAAACGACTAGTTAGGGTCCCAAGTTCAAAACTCACTGACGGCAAATTTTTTCGTTTTTTTTTTATACCCTCCACCACCACTAGTGGTGAAAGAGGGTATACTAAGTTTGTCGTTCCGTGTGTAACACCTAGAAAGAATCGTTTAAGACCCCATAAAGTATATATATTCTTGGACCATATGAAATTCTGAGTCGATTAAGCAATGTCCGTCTGTCCGTCTGTCCGTCTGTTGAAAACATTCTCACGTCTAAACTGATTGAGCTATTCCAATGAAAATTACTCAGGTTATTTGTTGTTCCCAGACGCTGTTTGGGATTGCAAACCAGCCAAATCGGTTCAGTAGAAAAAAAGTTATATATCCGAATCTGAAAGAATCCCCAAACCACACTTGAACTGATAATATTCAATCAACGGATTTAAATAAAACTTAGCCAAAATGTCTACCTATATTCACTTTAGATAACTGCCAAAAATTGGCTAAATCGGTTCAGTCGGAGAAAAGTTATAGGCAAAAGTATGAACAGTTTCTATGATTCCAACGTCATAAGTGTTTCTTAAACATCATGTTATAATTTGTATATGGAGTGCATATGTGTATGTTCGCCTCAATATGAATGTTGATAAACACAAAGGCATACAACTATGTTGAGTTTGATGTTTGATCGTGGTCACCATCGAACACACCACGATATGGTACGTTCGCTACTTTTTAGCAACATATGTTGATAAGTTTATTAAAATAGTTAGTAGTTCGGTGTGTTTCAAGCTGTACACATCGGTAGAGAAGGATACGTAATGGTTTTATTAAAAGTTTGTCTGCTAACATAAAGATATAAATAATGTTGATGGAATAAATTGCATAAATATGAAATTGTTTTGAAAATGTTTTGATTTTTATTTAGCACATTGAAGAAAAAGTACTGATACATAATTATGTTACTTTATAATTTCTTATTCATTATAGTTTTTTGTGCGTTTATAATTAATAACTTGTAAATGTGGTGATATTTTTTTTTTTAATTTTCATTGTAAAAATAAAACTGTAATATACTTAGTTATGTTAGAATTTTGTTTATCTCTTTTTAATTTATTTAAATAACTATCTTTAAAAAGCATTGCTAATTTTTATCATTTTCTTAAAGATTAGTATTTATAAAAGTTTTCAAATATAATTTTTCAAAAATTTTGAGAGCGCCGTTGGGCAGAAATAATATAATTCAACAGTAAATTCTTAATTCATGACCAGTTAGAGTGATTTATATAAATGCAAATTACGAAGAGGGAAACTCTTATAGTTAGTTTATATTTGCTTTAGTTTACTTATTTAGTTTTTCCAACATCATCAGAGAAACGGCTCTCTAATCGAATCGTTAAATATAAATTTGAGGTAAGCGAAGATTTACAGAAATAATTGATCAATTTTATTATATTGATTAAAAGAATAAGTTTTAAATTCGGTAATATTAAAATGTTTCTGAATAATTATGGCCTATTTGGTGTATAAATCTGTTTTTACCAATCGAGCTTAAATTTTAACGCAAAATAAAATTTCAGTTTTTCGTTCTTTAAATCGACTTTGCACAGAAATACAAAAAAATTGGTGGAAAGTTGCATAAAAATAAAAAAAGTCATGTTTTTATTATTCGAGTGTGCTTAACCCATTTACGACTGCTGCTGCGTTTTCGCATCAGTAGCTTTAACATCGCCTAATTATTTAATTATGCAGTCGATGATGAATTTTTTCACAGCTATTATAAGATAATATGTTGTCTTAAAGATAAGAGAAAAAATAAATTTTTGTATAAATACTCTGTCCAGAATTGAGTGTTAAAGCCAGGTGTATCAAATAAATGGTTGGTGTAGTGAAAAGGCGATATTTTCAGATCTGCTTTTCGAAAATATGTTTTTATATTATGGGTGTATTCCAAAGGTAAATAGCTTTAAATTTAAGCTAAAAATGGTACGATTTCTGAAATTCTCGAAGCATTATATTTCGGAATCAAAAATATGTAGGTGTCCAAATCTTTTTAATTTGTTATAACAGTCGCAAAAAAAAAAACTTCATGCTAAATTTCGTAGTTATCTTAACGGAATCGGGTAGTGGTCGGAAATAGGTTAAATACACATTTTCTACATTTAAATGGTAATAATTGTAATTGTTACAAAACTAAAAATACAGATTCTTTACAAACACATACAAGGTATTAAAAAAAACTAACAAAATAATTTATACAAATCAAACTACAAAAAAATCTGTAAAAATCGGGTTTTTTGATAAGAACTCCAATTTTTGCGAAATATGCAAGAAATCACATAATTTCATTTCTCCTAGCCCTTAGATTTCTTATAGAATAAATTAGTTTTCACTAAAAAAGGAATTTTTTTGTGAAGATAGTATATAGTAAAAACAAATTTTCGTTCGTTTCGCTCTGCCACTACTATTTAACTTTCTTACAAAATGCAATTTTTTTACTAAATGAAAAATATACTTTTCTTTAAAATGAAATATTATATTTTTTTTTACCAAAATAATCGACTTTTTGTAAGAAAAATAAGTTATCAAGATTTTCCTCCTTTTTTTACTTTTTACACATCATTTGCATAATAGTTTGTTAAAATATCTTATATACAATACAAAATCTTTATTAGAACAAGTTCATACTACTACACTATTATGGACGCCAAAAATTAATAAGTAAATTAGAAAAACATCACTTTCCGAAGAGCTTTTCCTACATAAAAACTGATGAAAACACTAGCTCAGTGGTGGAGGGTATATAAGATTCGGCATGGCCGAATATAGCATTCTAACTTGTTTTTATTTTTGTTTAGGTACATATTTTTTAGTTTTTTATTTTTGTTTAGGTACATATTTTTTAGTATCACTAGAGTCTAAAAATAACTACTAGAATTCCTGGACATCTCGAACAAAAATAACTAGTTATTGAGACAAAAAATAAGTAGTTTATTTTTGTTTCCAATTATACCTGCTAGCTTACCAGGAAAGCAAAGTTTTTGCTGGGGATATGCTCCCAATTATTTGTCATATGACGCCCATGAACGTACTGTTGAAATTAATGATATGTTCTTAGTTAACTGTTTGATATTTGCTTCTATGAAGATTCTCTCTTTAATTTTAGTTTTTCCAAAAGACTGAAAATTTTCCTTCAGAAAGTTACAGCTTGGGCTATCTTTCCGGGAATTTTGACCGTGATTCCCGGGAATTTTAAAAGCACTTAAACGAAAGAAAACTGCATGAATTTTAACAAACGATTATATATTTTCGAATTTCTTAACGAATATAATATGCTAAATCCAGCTGGGAACTATTTATATAATTTCATTATTCTTTAAATTACTTGTATAGGATGAATCTAAGGTATGAATTCAAATAAATATCATGCCACCACTAATAAGCAGCAAGTAAACTTAAACTCATTGAAAGGATCTTGTAAGTATCTTAGAAAGTTGATATTTTTCGAAAATATTATTTCATAATTTAGGTACATTTAAATATGCGATACACTTTGATTATTTTTAATAACGTTGATGGACCACTCTTTTGAAGCTACAAACAATTTTATATTATTTGAACTCACATTTTTAAGTGAAATACCGGGAAATCGAAAAATCCTGGAAAATTTTCTTCTGAGCGACTTCAAAATTTGAATTACATTTAAATTTCTCAAATTTAAAAATTTCTAGTGAGTAAATGGGATAATGGGGAGTTATGGCCATAATTAGTACTTTCTTGTTGTATAACTACCCAGCAAAAATAAATGGGAGTCATTTTGGAGAAAGTACTTTTTCATTACTTCCAAAGTATCAAATAGTGGTGCTTTCTTCTTCTTGAAAAGTTATTTAAACAGCATCCGCAGATGTTATTAAAAAGCTATTCAAATGAAGTTTACTGTTTGAAATGCAAAACATTTATAAACGGTTTCTGTTATGACAATTATTTACCTTGTTGACCATAGAAAAGATTATGTCTACTTTCAATAAAAATTACATTAAAAACGACATTTGTTTCTATTCAAAGCAAATAACTCCATAGAAGCAATTTAAATTACCTTCCTTGCACTGATTTAAAATAGCACCATAAAAATACATTTTTTATGACATCGGGAACATGACTTCCAACTAAGTGAATAGGCGTCAAAAAAGAGAACATCCTTCAATGACAAGCATATGTTAAATTCATTGGAAATGATCCGAATTTGCACTAATTCTGGATCACAAGTTCAGGATCTTATTGAATTCTTTGGATGTTCTTTTTTTGCTGGGTATTTTTCCTCTACAATTGGCACATTAGCTCTTAATTTTACCTAAACAGTTACATATATAACATAAAAACTCTTATTTTTTCCATATTTTTGCAGAGTTAATCTGTGATGAAATAAAAAAAAATGTTTTTTTATGCTATTCTATTTTTTCCTGCGACTTCACGGATTTTTTGCTTTTATGCAATTTTACATTTTGCAATTTTTAGAATAAAATTAGTTTTTTTTTTTTTTTTTTCGAAAAATAAAGTCGAGTTTAATATTCCTAAATATTGCCATAAAATAAGCATTTATAAAAATCATATGAAGTTCTCTACCGATAAATATTCATATACAAATATGTAATTTAATATTTTTTTATTGCGAAATTCAAGTACAAATTATTTAAAAATTGAACTTTTTTTTAAGTTTTTTCTAGTTTTTTAATAATAACGGTGTTTACCGGTATTTTAGTTTCGGTCCCAGTATACCGATACCGATATAATTTAAAATACCGTTATCGGTACCGTTACCGAAACAAAATAAAAATTGAATACCGTTATTCGATTCGGTTTCCAACCTTGTTATTTATTTTGAAAAGTGGCACTTTTTTTTTGGAAATTTTTGCTTATTTTGAATATTGGTACTTTTCTATATGTATTTGTTTTTTTAGTGGTTTTTTGAAAATTGATCTTTCTACTGAAATGTGCTACTTTCTTTTGGAGATTTGTACTCTTTTTAAACATTTGTAACATTTAGTATTTTTATTTATAAAACTTTGATTTTTTAATTATTTACATATTTAGTATTTTAAAAAATGGACACTTTTAATTTTTTGTGAGCACATATTTTTTTTCTAATTGTCCTTTAAAAAAAACTGGAAAAACTTGTAAAATTTTTATTTTTTGAAATAGTACTTTATTTTTAATTGAATCATACTTTTTAAAAAATTGGTTCACACTTTTTTGAAAAAATTACTTACCTTTTTGTGATTATTTGAAATAATGATTTCTTTTTTTAACTTCCAAAAAACTACAAATGGACGTTTGTAGTTTTACCTAAAAAGTTATTTTAAAGATCTTAAATAGTTTATATACAAATTAATTATTACTGAAGGGTATTAAAAGTGCATACTAAATTCCAAATTTCATACATTCTTACTATTTCCATTATTCTTCATGTATCTTTTTTCTTCAGATCCTGAGAGACTCATCAGGTATCCTCGCTTTTTTATGTCTCCATTTTTTCACTTATTTCTTTAGCATAATTTTTTTGTTTGCCAATTTTGCCAGTTGCCTGTTTTCGTTGCGTGAGTCGTGTGACTTAAGGAACTGTATATTTAAGTGAAATAAACCTTTTAGTAATGATTTCAACAAGGATAGAATAGAAGACGTTGAAAAAGAAAATATTTTCTTAAAAGAAAATCGTTTAATGAGATCACATGACACCAAAGGGAATCTCACTTTCAGCTTTTATTTGAATTCAGAAAATGATGAATACAAAAATATGAGATGCAAAGAAACTAGCAATAAATAAAAACTATTTTAAAATTGAATAAATACAGTGGTGGCCACGAATTTAAGACACGACATTTCACTTATATATTTCTGATAATTTTTACATCTTATCGAACAAATTTTAGATCCATGTTATTTTTTAAAGATCCTAGTAATGTTATGAAAAAAAATCAACAATAGTTTGTTACCTATATTTAGTTTCCAATTTTTATTTACATATTATACAGATTAATACAAGTTTAAGCCTGGTCATGAATTTAGGACATAGGCAAAATAAAAGTTAATTCACAAAAGTAAAGCTCAGCTTCATAAAACAATATTAGTATTTGGTGGGAAATCCTTTATTTTGAATCACAGCAGCGCATCTCCTGGGTAAACTTTCAACTAAGGCCATACAGCGCTCCTTTGGAATGGCATACCAAGCCTTTTGAATTTCTTCCCATAAATCAGTCAAATTTTTTGGCTTTACTGCTCGTACATGCTCCTCAACATCATTCCACAAGTTCTCAATTGGATTGAGATCCGGGGATTGAGCTGGCCATTTCAGAACTGTGATATTATTTTCCTCTAAGCAACTCTTCACTAGGCGTGAAGTGTGCTTAGGGTCATTATCATGCATAAATTTCCACATTAGAGGCATGTTGTCTTCAGCGAATGGTATCATGATGCTTGTCAGTATGTTTTTGTAAATATGCTGGTCCATTTTATTGATAATCTTCTGAATGGGACCTACACCATGCCAGTAAAATGCTGCCCACACCATGACATTTCCACCACCATGCTTAACCGTTTTAAGGGTGTACTTTGGGTGATGCTCCAGGTTTGGAGGACGCCATACGTACTGTTTTCCATCAGAACCAAAGCGACAAAACTTCGACTCGTCGCTCAAAAATATGTTTTTCCAAAATGTCATCGGCTTATTGAGATTTTCTCTTGAAAACGCTAGTCGGGATTTAATATTTTTTTTTTGACACAAGTGGTTTATGTTGTGCAATACACCCACGTAAGTTCTTCTCATTCAGACGTCTTCTTATTGTCCTGGACGATATATTAATACCAAAATCCGATGAAATCTCATTTTTAATTTTACTTGAGCTCTTGAAAGGATCTTTAGCAGCTGATTTATAAATTAAGCTATCCTCCCTGGGTGTAGTTTTTCGGGCTCTAGGGTGCTGTTTGACATTTTTGGTAGTGCCATGTTGCTTGATGTGTTCCAGTGCATTGTAAATCTTGGATCTGGAACATTTTAGTAGCTTGGAAATTTCCATTACTGTTTTTCCATCAGTATTCATTTGTTGGATCAATTTTCGCTCGGCATCCGAACTCCAAGTACCTCTGGCCATTTCTAACTAAATATTTTGATGTATTCTAACATTAAATGGAATAAAACATTCATTACTTACCTTTTAGCTTCAAAAAACACCAAAAAATCACTTAAAAACCAAATATTTCTTATATGTTTTAAATTCGTGACCAGCTTCAAAAGCACGTTTTTACGAAAATATAATAAAAACAGCAACAAAATGTATACACAAACAAAACCAAATAACGGTAATTGATCTTAACATTACAGGGTACACTGAAAAATTAACAAAATCTAATATTATATTGCAGGGTTGTAATAATTATCACAACTTAGTTCGTTACATGTCGTGTCTTAAATTCGTGGCCACCACTGTAAATCCTAAAAACACCAACTTTTAAAGAAAAAGCTTTAAATAAAATGATGAGAATTAAAACAAATCACTGCTATCATTTAAGCCCAAATTACAATAGCGCGTAGTCAGCAACAGTATCAGCAAAAATTATCAGCTGATCACTGTCAGCACAACATGTTGCTGCCGTTATAATTACAATTCAGCGTAGGCAGCCACAATTTACAGCCACCATCTAGCTTTGTTCTACTTGTGTATTTTAGACTCTCATTTATTTGCTCACTCTCTTTGTCTCGCTCTCAATCTGAATGCAGCGCAGTGAATTTAGAAACAGGGCTAAATGAAACAGCACTGCAAACTGCTGCTGACTAAATGTAATCAACACCATAACAAACAGTGCATTCTAAATAATCAGCTGATTATGGCAGCACACACTGCTGCTGACTACGCGCTATTGTAATTTGGGCTTTAAGAGTAATTTTAATTTCAAATTCCAGTTTCTTGTATTTAATTCCAACTAAAAGTAATAAGATTAATTTATGTAGATTACTCTCATTTAAATTTTACTACTAAGTATATTAGAAAATATACTCTGTTGGAAATATTTAATTCTAAAATACATAAATATAAAATTTTTGAAGCTCAATTTATTACTGAATAATTCAAAATATTGTTAATGTAAATATGAAAACTAGTTAAAATAATATAAATTGTACAGGTAATAATACAATATTTCTCTATATATATAGATAAGTACATAGAATATTTGTTGTCCATGTTTTAATATAAATATTATTTATTTATATTATTGTCTAAATGTTAGATTATTATAATGTAACTGATTGGCTATAAAAACATACCAAAAATGTACAATATATGTAAAACTACATACATATAAACTACATGTACATATGTGCGTATGAGTAAGATCCGGTTTAAACAAAAATTTCATTTATTTTCTAGTCCTTGAAATATTTATTATCTGAAAATATTTATTTGACAATAATAGAATATTTACAATATTTTATAATCTAAAATAAGTTTTTTATTTCTGTTTATTTATAAAATCACATTGATATTTAATTTAACAAATACATTTTATATACATTTAAACATTTATACTTAAATAGACAATATGTACATAGAAATATCCATGTATGTATATAAATTCTAATATTTTGTATTTGGATATGTAATTTATTTAGAAAAAAAAATATATTCAATAAATCAATTATTGACACAATAAATCTCACACTTTCATCAAATTTTTAAATGATAAACAGAAGAGTAGTGAGAGACGGTGTTTATAAATTTAAAATATTGGTAAAAATAAAATAAGAATGCTATATTTGGATATGCTATATTCTGAAGAGCATCATCTGATTCTAAAAATATATAGTTCTAGCCAAATTAAATTGAAAAAGTTCTAAAAGCAATAAACTATTTTTTTAAGATTCGAAAAATATATTTTTTGTTCAAGAATTAACGATTTTCAAACACTGCTAAGAATACGTCTATATTGTAGTCCATAGACTATACTATAGTCAAGGCTATAGACTAGACTATAGTCAAGACTATTGACTATACTACAGTCAAGACTATGGACTAGATTATATAGACTATGGACTAGTTATAGTTATATCTATGGACTAGATTTTAGTCTTGATTAAAGACTAGATTATAGGTAACTCTACAGACTAGAGTATAGTTAAGACTATAGACTAGAATATAATCAAACCTATAGACCAGACTATAGTCAAGACTATAGACTAGATCATAGTCAAGACTATAGACCAGACCATAGTCAAGACTATAGAATAGACAATTACCAAGACTATAGACTATAATTAGTCAAGTCTATTGAGTATATTACAGTCAAGTCTATTGACTATGCTATACTATAGTCAAGACTATTGAATATACCATAGTCAAGACTATTGGCTAAACCATAGTCAAAACTATTAACTATGCCATAGTCAGGGTTATTGACTATACTATAGTCAAGACTATTGACTATTGTTATAGCTAAGACAATTAAATATACTATAGTCAAGACTATTGATTATACTATAGTCAAGCCTATAAAGTAGACATTACTCCAGACTATAAACTACATTGTGGTGAAGAATATGGACTAAATTATAGCTAAAACTATATAATATAGTCAAGACTATATACTAGTCAAGACTATAAAATAGACTATAGTCAAGACTATAAACTAGACCGTAGTCAAGACTATAAACTAAACTAGAATATAGACTATAGACTGGGCTATAGTCAAAACTATGGACTAGACTATAGTCATGACTATTGACTATACTGTAGTCAAGATATAAAGTAGATATTACTTAAGACTATGGACTACGCTGTGGTCAAGAATATGAACTTAATTATAGTTAAACTATAGAATATATTCAGGACTATAGTCAAGACTATAAACTTGACTATAGTCCAGATTATACACCAGACTATAGCCAAGACTATGCACTAGACTACAATGAAGACCACAGAATAGACAATAGCCAAGACTACAGACCATACCTTAGTGAAGGCTATAGTCAAGACTATTTAATAAAATATTATATATAGACTATGGATTAGATTATAGTCAAGGCTATAGAATAGACTATGGTCAAGACTATAGACCAGACTATAGTCAAGACTATGTCTTAGACTACAGTCAATACTACGGAATGACAAAAGCTAAGACTACAGACTATACTATAGTGAAAGCTATAGACTAGACTATAGTCAAGACTATTTATTAAAATATTGTCAAGACTATAGACTTGACTATTATCAAGACTTTAGACTAGACTATAGTCAATATATATTTAAGCTTATAGTCAAGATTATAGTCTATGTTATAGTCAAGACTATAGACTAGACTATACTATAGTCGGGACTATAGACTAGACTGTACTATATAAATATACTATATTTATGACAGTAGACTAAACTACAGTCAAGATTATAGTCGAGACTGTGGACTAGACTATAGTCAAGACTATAGACTAGACTATAGGCAAGACTATTAACTAGGCTCTAGTCACGACTATAAACTTGACTCTAGTTATGTTTATAAACTATAGTAAGAATTATAGACTGTATTATAGTAACGATTATATACTTAGCACGATTATAGACTAAGAACTAAATATAGTTTTCAAGTCAAATGAAATGAAAACACATACTACAGTACATATAAACTGTTTATATATTTTGCAATCTATGAGTGTTTTTTTCACCTCTGTTTTAGTTGTAAAATTTAAAATGAAACTTCTAATATTAAAAAGGTTTTTTCTAACATTTAAGTTTATATGCAAATATGCATAAATAAATTTATATTTCATTTTTTCTAGAAAGGTGTTAAGTGTAGATATTTATGAACATTTATTTATAGCAGTTACATACATATGTGTATATATTTTATATATTTTATTTTATAATTTACTATAAACAAATATAACAATTTTCCAATATATTTCACATGAATTTTTAATTTGTAAAATAAAGATAACAATTTATTTTGTAAATATACATATATGCATATGTTTGTATATGTATTAACACATATATACATATGTAAATGTGTTTTTAATAAATAAATAACTTTTTAAATATTTTTTAAATCAGTTAACTCAAAACTAGTTATGCATATATTCATCACTAGTTTTCGTAATTGTCTACTAAAAAGTCATATTTTCACACTTTTAAATTAATATTTTTTTTATCAGGCATTGACTGTCACCCAATACATATATTTCTTTTTGTCATACTTCTGTTAAATTTTTTGATACATAGTTTATTTCATTTGCCATTTGTTTGTCATATAATACATATAAAATGTTTGTCATTTAAAGTTTCTGTTTGATTAAAAAACATTAAGAAATTTATAATTAAAGCCAAGACTGTTGGCGATTTTATCACGTCTTGGCGAAAATTTGATAAACGAAAGAGGTTTATTAACCATTAATCATGAAAGGTGCTGTCAAAATATGCCACTATGTCATAAAACATCTATTACAGTGTACAAAAGTAGAAAGAGTAAGGAGTAGGAGATAATAGTACTTGTTTGTCATATTAAATTTATGCTTTAATTTTTAAACATTATGTACTTGTTGTCACTCAATTCATTTTAGAAAAAAAAAAAAAAAAAAAACTAATTAGTATTCATAATGTAATTTTAAGGCATAAAAAGGCAGAAGGAGTTAAACAAACTCTATAAATGAAAAAAAAAAAAAAAATAATAATAATATTAATAAAAAATTTAAAGTATTATTTTAAAAATACTTGTTTTTGTTGTTAAACTAATTTTAGGTAAAGTTTTATTAAAATAAATTCATTTAAAATCGACTAATAAACTGCAGTTTATTAAGTTATGATTGATATTGAAAACTAGATCTAAAAAGTTATTAATCTGAGCTGTACTGAGAAGAAAATTATAGAAAATTTAGCAAATAAAATAAATAAATAAATAAATAAATAAATAAATAAATAAATAAATAAATAAATAAATAAATAAATAAATAAATAAATAAATAAATAAATAAATAAATAAATAAATAAATAAATAAATAAATAAATAAATAAATAAATAAATAAATAAATAAATAATTAAATAAATAAATAAATAAATAAATAAATAAATAAATAAATAAATAAATAAATAAATAAATAAATAAATAAATAAATAAATAAATAAATAAATAAATAAATAAATAAATAAATAAATAAATAAATAAATAAATAAATAAATAAATAAATAAATAAATAAAAGTTATAATCCTTGATGTCATGGGAAGAAAATCGTCCAACTTTATAACTTTTCTTATTTGGAAATATTACTTCCACAACCACCTTAAAATATGCATATCAATTGGCTTCGAATCACCAGCTTAGTCAATTTCAAGATGTCCGTCCATCTGTCCGCCTATATAAACAAAATTTGGCAAATAACACGAATAAAAAAAAAAAAACAATAAATAAAAGTTATTAATCTGTGATGTTCTGAGATGAAAATCATCTAACTTTACAGTTTCCCTTATCGGAAAAAATTAGTCCTATAACCACCTTAAAATATACATATGAATCGGCTTAGAATCACCAGCTTAGTCTAATCATCTGTCCGCCTATATAAAAAAATTTGGCAAATAAGTCGAATAAAAAAATAAACAAAAGCTATTAATCCATGATGTTCTGAGAAGAAAATTATCCAATTTCATAGCATCCCTTATCGGAAAATATAAGTTCAACTATTAACATAAAACAAAGATAGCAATTGGCTTAGAATCTCTAGCTTAGTATATTTAAGAATGTCTGTCCATCTGTCCGCTTATGGAAACAAAATTTGGCAAATAACACGAATAAAAAAGCAATAAACAAAAGTTATTAATCCGTGATGTCCTGAGAAGATGATCATCCAATTTTATAGTTTTTCCTATCGGAAAATATTTGTTCAACTACCAACCTAAAACAAAGATATAAATTGACTAAGAATATCTGTACAAAATTTCGTTATCGTACATGCCTTTGTTTAAGAGATATCAGCAGAAAAGCAAAAAATTAAGCTACAACGGACACCCTGTGTTTCTAGTTTTTAGCCCATAACTTTTTTGTTTATCCCATTTTCAATACCAAACAAACCTTATATAAGATAAATATTTGAGCCAAATTTCGTCCCCCTAGATTGTCCCGTTCGAGCCCTATCCTGCTTTCAACAGACAAACAGACACCCCATCTTTTTGATGGTGGGTATAAAAAAAAACAAAAGTTATTAATCCGTGATGTCCTGAGATGAAAATTATCTAAATTTATAGCTTCCTCTATCGGGAAATAAAAGTCCAACAACTACCTTAAAATATACATATCAATCGGCTTAGAATCACCAGCTTAGTCTATTTAAGGATGCAAAAATAAGCAAATATATAGTCGGACAGGCAAACGACACGAAAAAAATAAACAATATTTTTTTTATACCCATCATCAAAAAGATGGGGGGTATATTGATTTTATCATTCCGTGTGTAACATGTCGAAGAAATCATCTAAGACCCCACAAAGTATATATTTTCTGGGTGCTGGTTAGATTCTGAGTCGATCTAGCTATGTCCGTCCATCTGTCTGTCTGTTGAAAGCAGGATAGGGCTCGAACGGGACAACGTAGGGAGACGAAATTTGGTACACATATAAGGTTTGTTTAGTATTGAAAATGGGTATATTGAAAATGGGCATCGGTTGATAAACAAAAAAGTTATGGGCTAAAAACTAGAAACACAGGGTGTCCGTTTCATACTTTTCTGCTGATATTTCTTCAACAAAAGCGTGTACGACAACGAAATTTTGTACGTATAGTTCGTATAACTCGAAAACCAAAAATGAGCGTGGTCCGCCTACTTTACCGCCCACCTCCCATATAATATGATATTGTATTCAAATAGGTCAAGGACCAATGTAAACTCGGAAACAAAAAATGGCCGTGGTCCGCCCACTTTACCGCCCACCTCCCATATAACGTAAAATTTGATGGTGGGTATATTGATTCGGCCGGGCCGAATATAACATTCGCGCTTTTTGTTATTCAGACGATTTATGTTTTTTCATAAAAAAATCGATTTTCAGAGTGAAAAATGGAGAGCTAAAATCCGTTGGCGGCAATTTTTATATGTTTGAGAATTTCTTTATTGACCAGATTTCATTTGTCATTTTACACATCACTTGATATTTTATATTACCACAAAAGCCAGATATTGTTCTAGTTATAATTGTTTGTTTGTTTTGAAATTACATTAGTACCCTAAATATCTAAGTATGTAAATATAATAATTATGCCATAACTATGGGAAAAATATTCAAAACTTAACATATAATTATTAAATTATTTGCGGGATATAGGTCTTCAATATATTATTAGCTACTTCCTAAGAATTGTATCTTTTAAAACGGTATGTAGTGATTAAATACTTTTAGATTATTTAGGTTTAAAAATAAAAACTAAATGTACAGTATTTCATAGTTTATATAAAATGCTAAGTATAAAACCAATTTTATAACTCCTATTTTTATATATAAATTAAAAAATAAAAAAATAAACAATAGAATGTGTAAACATTTTTTGGTAAATTGCCAAGTTAAGTTTATTTTCCACACAAATAACTTTCTTCACCATCGGCATAAACATTTTAGTATTGGCTATTGATGCAACATATGTAAGTATCGAGTTAAAGTTGCACATAGTGTACGTTTTGTAAAGTGTTTGTAGATTTATGGAATGAAATATTGTTTGTCTATTTGCCTAGATTTCAGTGTTTCCATCAAGACATAAATTTTTTCAAAGTATCAGAGTATTGACTGCAAGCTTGACAATTTTAGATTGTTTTCTTTTTTTAGATTCTTTATTGTATATTGTAACATATTTACTTTAAGCGTTACATTTGTTTGTTTTATAAAAAAAAGAAATAAAAACTTATTACTCCTTGTAGGAAAGGACACTGAATTAAGGGTGTTCAAATTGTTTTGTTGATTGTTGAGATTTATTTAGGAAAACCTATGTGTATGTACTTTTTCAGTTTTTTTTCTATTTATTTATTTATTTATTTATTTATTTATTTTATGTACTTTTTTCAGTTTTTTTCTATTTATTTATTTATTTATTTATTTATTTATTTATTTATTTATTTATCTATTTATTTATTTATTTATTTATTTATTTATTTATTTATTTATTTATTTATTTATTTATTTATTTATTTATTTATTTATTTATTTATTTATTTATTTATTTATTTATTTATTTATTTATTTATTTATTTATTTATTTATTTATTTATTTATTTATTTATTTATTTATTTATTTATTTATTTATTTATTTATTTATTTATTTATTTATTTATTTATTTATTTATTTATTTATTTATTTATTTATTTATTTATTTATTTATTTATTTATTTATTTATTTATTTATTTATTTATTTATTTATTTATTTATTTATTTATTTATTTATTTATTTATTTATTTATTTATTTATTTATTTATTTATTTATTTATTTATTTATTTATTTATTTATTTATTTATTTATTTATTTATTTATTTATTTATTTATTTATTTATTTATTTATTTATTTATTTATTTATTTATTTATTTATTTATTTATTTATTTATTTATTTATTTATTTATTTATTTATTTATTTATTTATTTATTTATTTATTTATTTATTTATTTATTTATTTATTTATTTATTTATTTATTTATTTATTTATTTATTTA